>VONZ01000052.1:1230000-1830000 GCA_012976165.1 Labeo catla | reverse complement strand
TGTTTAAATTTATTATTTTAAAATTATTATTATGTGGCATTTGGTAAATAAATAAATAAATAAATAGGAGAATGGCATGCCATTTGCTAGGTTTCTTGGCAGCTATAAAGTATCGTTATTAACAATGATTTCTATTTTTAGGTTTCAAAGTCCTTTTTTTTGGCATATAAGCAATGAGGAAGATTTATTGCACCGCATTTTAATAATTATATTGTAGTGTTTACGTATTTATGTATTGTTGTGAAGGTTATTGGTCAGCCCTTGTTCTGATGAATGCTGCTATATACATCAAACTAACATTGGCATTGAATAATAATAAATGTACATGTTTCTTGAACATTGGTGCATTTCATCATTGCAGTTTTCACAATTTTATTAGAGCTCAGGATTCATGCTGTTTTTAATGACACTCTTTTACCATGGTAACGCACAGCTATTAACTTGTATCGTGATCAGCCTGTAAAATACATATTTATTCATGGCGAGTCGAGTTGGTCATTTGAGTTTGTTCTGCTTTTAAAGGGCATAAACAGCAGAACATCAGAGAGCCAATTTACCTCCGATTATTCCACCGCTCTAATGGTGGTTTTTTTTGAACACTGTTTTTCTTTGTCTGCTCAACTATTAGTCTGTTTTTAGCACTTTATATTTAATGGAACATAGTGGCATTTCCTCTCGCCCTCCTCCCACTGCACACACTGTGATTTTCTCTGTCGCTGCACTATCTTCCTCTCATATCACAAACTCTTTTTCCTCTTCAGGTCGTTTTCTGTCTCTCACACACACTCGGGTCTTGTAGTGTCCGCCGACGGTTCCTCCAGCTAGTGAATTGAGCTGAGAAATAGCCGGTCTCACTCTATTTGCTCTCTCTGCAAGTCCACCAGAGGCGACTGAGCTCTACATGTCACTCAGTCCCTGATTGGATTTTTGCCCTCGCCACCGTATGATTGAAACGTTGGGCTTTCTGGCGTTTCTCTGTGAAAGTTTCCCGCTGCGCCGTTCGCCGGCTGTCTGTGTTTCTGCGGTGACTGTGATCCGGTTATTATCGGTGTGTTTGTGT
The DNA here is from genome assembly GCA_012976165.1 of Labeo catla. Taxonomy (NCBI): domain Eukaryota; kingdom Metazoa; phylum Chordata; class Actinopteri; order Cypriniformes; family Cyprinidae; genus Labeo; species Labeo catla. Next base: position 1,828,940 of record VONZ01000052.1, on the reverse strand, counting down.
GTGATTAATTGTGTGGGTGTAATCTAAGCTGCTATTGTTTTGATCAATCTTCTTCTGAACTGTAGCGAAGCACAACCTGAATGCACAATCACTGACAATGTCTTTGATTAAAGCACGCAGACTGTTTTGTGGAACTGTTTTATATAATCGTTTGCTACTGGTTTTAGGTCAACTGAATCACTCACAGATTTAGATAAAAATGTAATGCAGTGGCAGATTTACATGATTATGTATTAGTTTTGAGCATTACATCCATTCAATATAATGCAATAATTAGATAATTTGATTAGATTAGATCATTTTTATTTCATTGGCGATAAAAATGGTACCGTGAGTTAGTGTCTACAGTTTATGAAGGGTTTTTATGACTAAAAGCAGTTTATTATGAAAGAGCACTTCAAACACTTCAAACTATGGAAATCTGCTGTTTTATTTTATTTTATTTTATTTTATTTTGCTTGTCCATAAATGTATATACATAGAAACATTGAAATATGTTGTTTATTGGAAGAGAGAGAAAAAAATAACACCAACCTGTACATTACTGATAACAGAAATAAAAAGCAAAAGTATTTAAATAAAATGTTATCATATGTCACATTGCTGTTTTGATATATATTTTACATATAATATAAATATAATAAATTATTATATTACATTAAGCAATATATTAATAAACTAAATCAAACCATGGAAATCTTTTATTTTATTTTATTTTATTTTATTTTATTTTATTTTATTTTATTTTATTTTATTTTATTTTGCCTGTCCATAAATGTATATACATAAATGTATACCATACCATACCATAATTTACAAAATTTAGCCCAAATTAATTATTATTTATTTATTTATTTATTTTTTGGTTAGAAATAACACTGAAATATGTTGTTTATTAGAAGAGAGAGAAAAAAAAAATAACACCAACCTGTACATTACTGATAACAAAAATAAAAAGCAAAAGTATTTAAATAAAATGTTATCATATGTCACATTGCTGTTTATATATATATATTACATATAATATAAATATAATAAATTATTATATTAAATTAAGCAATATCTTAAGAAACTAATTTAACTATGGAAATCTGTTATTTTATTTTATTTTATTTTATTTTGCCTGTCCATAAATGTATATACATGAATGTATACCATACCATAATTTACAAAATTTAGCCCAAATTATTTATTTATTTATTTATTTTTTGGTTAGAAATAACACTGAAATATGTTGTTTATTGGAAGAGAGAGAAAAAAAATAACACCAACATGTACATTACTGATAACAAAAATAAAAAGCAAAAGTATTGAAATAAAATGTAATCATATGTCATGTGTCACACTGCTGCTTGGATATATATTTGAAATATAATATAAATATAATAAATTATTATATTAAATTAAGCAATATCTTAATAAACTAAATCAAACTATGGAAATCTGCTATTTTATTTATTAATCACAAATGATTTGGAAACAGACTGAAGCTTGTCTCTGATGTTAGTCCTCTGTTGTGGACTCTTGTGGATGTGGATGCTGGTTTGTTGAGCTGATCCAGCACAGAGACTTGTCCAGGATTGATTTCGGATCAAAGAAGACTTCTCTATAGAGATCTGAGATTTGTGTTTGAACACAAGCCTCTCCACAAGTGAAAATACAGAAGCCGCTGCAGAAATAGTCATCTGAGGACACAAAGTTTCTACTGTCTTGACCCTCTCAGTGACAAGCGTTCATTTAAGAGGATCTCTGGTGTTCTCTTAAAGAGGCCATGAAGAGTGATTCTCCTGTCTGCAGAGACACCCACAGCAATGCATCAGTGCTTTTCTGAGGCTCAAAGCACCTAATTGACCAGCTTCACCCTCATTCATGGCCAGCAGATACTTGGCACAATGCCACTTCTGCTTCACACCGGTTTAATTGCACAAACAACTTTCAGTGCGGGCGGTTCGTCAGTTTGTTATTAATTTAGATTTTAATCTTTTTGCATATGTAAAATCCGGACATCTTTGGGTCATGTAGGCTTATCCAGTCTAGATTTGCATTCAATTAGAACTGTATTTGTTGAAGCAAACACCAGTGGTCGCAAAGCAAATGAATACGATAAAGGCTTGATGAGCTTGTTCTTCCTTTTTAATGCTTTCACTACATGGAAACAGGTTTTTCAGTGGAGGAAAAAACACATGGTGTGTAACTGAGCAGAAGTATGTGAACTGGAAGAGACCTTTAGTGTTAGAAGTTTAGAACAAACCCCAAAAACCACAAAGTTCATAAATAAGATACTGCTTCACAAACACTGTAAAAACAAGTTCAAGGTTGTTTGGATGACAAATGGATCTGGTTAGAAGCATTACCACCAGAAGACGCCTTTTTCAGGAAACAATGGCTCTTTGTGGAGCTTTATGGGATGGGTAATGAGGAACAGTCTGTGGTCAGACACTTGTGTGATGCTTCAAACTCTATGTAGTTTCTACACTACACTCTTAAAAATAAAGGTTCTTTATTGGCATTGATTGTTTCATCAAGTACCTTTAAAGGAAGAACTAAAATTTGCTGAAAATGGCTCACACTCAGGCCATCCAAGATGCAAATAAGTTTGTTTCAAAACATTTTATCTTACCACTAAGAGTTCTCCTAAATAGCAAGTTTTTAGCTAAGAGTTTTCTCTTAAAACCTTTTGACAAAGCTGCAGTGACAAACTTTAACTGAGGAATAGAGAGAAGTCTTGAGCTAAGAGCTAACTATCGCTCCCACGATAGTTGATTGACAGGAGCGTCTTACCTCAGACCCGCCTTAAATCAGCTGTAACAGTCCGACCTCCACTGTTTCGATATCCGGAGCAGGGATGTAAGTTAGACAAGAATATCTCCGATTGAGCGATTGAGGTGTTGTGTTGCTGGATGTAATAATGAACATAGTGGTCGTCATTTACTCCCGACATCTGAGCCGCTGAAGATGCAGTAGATTACGTTTGTTTGTGAAGGGAATGCGCCTCCCGATCTACATGGATCCGTCTATGTTCGCACGAATCATTCGTGATCCAACTTCACTTACAGCAGAAGTGAGAATAAGGGTTTTTTTATGAATCTTTGTGTTCGCCTTTCCTAATAACGTGCTAGTTAGCAAGTTTAACGGCTAAATGCGGCTAAAGTAAACAGGCTCGTCACTCCACAGAGACAAGAGAGGGCCGGGGCGAACAGAGCTCATTAACATTTAAAGCAACCTCGACCAGAATGAGACGATTTTTGCAGAGCTGATTTTGACAAGGTAAAAAGGGTGTTGTTTTACACTACCATTGAGAATTTTTAACCAAAGTATATTAAGACCCTAAAGAATCATATCAACTTGTGGAAAATGGACATCCTTTAAAATGCCTTTAAAAGTTTAGTCAACATGAAATGTTAAGTTGTACTACATGGAAAACGTGGATATTTGAGTTGAGTAAACGTAATTTTTTTTTTACAGTGTAAGGGCGGGGTTGACCTCATTGTTATGTCTCTGTCAGAGATTTATTCATAGAAATATTGTAGAGTATGATATTATGTTGCCATATTCAAATACAGGTTTAAAAATAAAAATGTTGCACATTCAAATAAAGATTTTAAAATACAAGTGTCACTAATCAAAGAAGTATATGTTCAGCTAGTTGTCAGCCTCTACATGTGTGCTTCTTGTAAACAGTTAGCGGATATGCATTTAAACAGCCTTTTAATTAACAGGATAATCATGGCTGGACATGGAAACGTAAAAGAAAACCAAACTGGACACAAGGACAGCTGTTACTTCTTGTCCAACTTGTTAAAGAAAACAAGAATACAATCAAAGAATTGAAGTTGGGATAACCTCCAAAACCGAAAAAAGTTTTGTTGGGAAACATATGTGTGCAAATAAATGCAGTGTGTTTCTAAAATGTTTACTGTACGCTCCAATGCAGATTGCCAGCAACAACCGTTTTAGCCCTGCTGAAAAAAAACAAAAACAACAACAGAAACCATAAAGAATTTTTAACGGTTTTACTGGCTAAAATGGGAATTGTACTGGTTTTAATGTTGACTGTAATGGTGCCTGTTGGTCTCTACTGGTAAGTGGTCGGCTTCTACTGGTGGCTTGTTAAAACCACTAAATCCCATTGGAAAATATCCCAAAACACACTACAGAAAAAAAAATTTATTGAAATGATTTTAATTGTTAAAAGTTGATAATTTGTAATGTTTGCAATGGTATTTGTAGTGGAAACCATTAGAATTTCTGTGATGTTTTTTTTTGTTTGTTTGTTTGTTTTTGTTTTTTCTTTTTCCAGCAGGGTGGACAGTTTGTGATTTGATCTTAGTGGCTTCTCTTCACTACTCCTAATGTTTCACAGATTTAGGTTCTAGATTCTAGTTTTGTGCTAAAATGCTTTGTGAAATACTCTTAGGAGTCCTAAATGTAGGATTGATGGCCATTATTTTTTAAGATGTTCTCCTAAATCTGCAATTTATGAGCTACTTTTATCCTTAAGATGTTTTGTGAATACGGGCCCAGGTTTGGAGAAATGCAGCATTGCATCACTTGCTCATCAATGGATGCTCTGCAGTGAATGGGTGCCGTCAGAATGAGAGTCCAAACAGCTGATAAAAAACATCACAATTAATCCACAAGCATCTTGAGATGCCAAATGTGCGTGTTTATAAGAAACAAATCCATCAATAAGATGTGTTAAACTAAAGTCCATAATCCATACTTACAATTTCTTCGCCATCTGGGAGAGAAATCTGCACAGATCAAGCACCATTTACAAGCCAAAACAGTCCAAAACAGCTTTAAACATATATGCGGCTGGATTTAAATGTGAGAAACAATAGGTGATGGACTTTTTTTCACTAGAGGAAGTGTTATTATGGATTATAGACTTGTATTTCAGTTAAAAATGTCTTAATGATGGATTTGTTTGATACAGACAAGCAGCTTTTGGCTTCATAAAGTGTTAACTGGTGGATTATAATGGTGTGGATTACTTGTGGATTATTGTGATGTTTTTATCAGCTGTTTGGACTCTTTTTAACGGCACCCATTCACTGCACAGGATCCATTGGTGAGCAAGTGATGCAATGCTACATTTCTCCAAATCTGACGAAGAAACAAACTCATCTACATCTTGGATGACCTGAAGGAGAGAACATTTTCACCAAATTTACATTTAAGGTGAACTAAAATGGTTTTTCTATAGCACTGCACCTGAAAAACCCTTTGAAATTTTAATAATAGTACAGAATGCAGTAGACATTACTAGATGACACCTTTCAGCCATTTTCACTCCAACCAGAAGTCGGATAAGAGCCTGACTCTTTGAGGATGAAATACGTCTGCATTATGTCCATTATTTCCGACCATTACCGAACCTGACAGTCCCTTTGAAGATGCACTTACACTCTTGCACACCCTTGAGCCAAAGATCACATGCTAAATCTTTTAATTTCCTCTATGGATACATTTTCAGTGAGCTGAAATGAAAGATGACACACAATTCCCACCGATATCAAACGTTATTTTTACGTGTTTCATCCTGAAGCAGGGCGCGGGTCTGTTTGACGAGCCGCTGTATTTCCTGCAATCGCTCCAGACGTCTGTGAAAGACATATTTCAGCGAGTGTGCTCTGACCCTTTTAGCAAGAGGTCGAAGGAAATCTAATGCTTCGCCTGAGAGATTTTAAACATTGTCATCATCACTACAATGACGCTTTTGAGGTTCAAACATACAGGTTCATTTTCAGTGATAAAAGTACATACTGTGAAATCTTATGAGTCAGTAACTGCCTTTAAAACTCATTTAATGTTTCCAGCTATGGGAAGACATTAGATTTTATTTCTTCACATCCGCTGCCACTGCATATGAAAACCCTGAGGGGAGGATATATGATATAAATTGTGCAAACAGTGATGGTAATACTAGTCGTTTTTGTAATATTTTGATGGTCCCATTACTTTGTCAGTGATCTGAAGTGTTTGCACATTCACGCTCATGCATAACAATCAGATCAATGTTACCTGAAAATATCTGAAAGCAGTTCAGGCCGAGCTCAGTGTTGGCGTCTTGGTTAGTCAATGCATTTTTCATGAGGAGCTTAAGGAGAAACCACAGAGAACTAAATCAATAGAGACAGTTGCTGTGTTTCATTCTTCAGGGGAGGTTTCACTCCTTTATTTAATATTAACCCTGTAAAGCCTGACAGAAAAACAAATTGTAGAAAAATTGAACCGTTTTTAAGCCTCTAAAAATACTTGGAAGTTCATGTGTTTTTTGTTGATCTATCTGGATTTTATGGCTCATATAGTCAGTGCAAAAATGTGCAATTTGCTGCAGATGCTGACATTTATTAGATGAAATTCTAGTGCTTGTAAATCAATGAGATATTTATAGTATAGCACGTTTACATAAAATGATATAACTATCAGTCGTCACTCTATATGTACAATAATATATTCATAAGATGTGATTTAAATTATCAAAACATATGCAGTGCAATGCTGGTGAACAAATAAACGTTCCTTTAAAGATGTGAGATGTTTTGGAGGCTTGTGAAGATCATTCCTCCAGTGAAGGTAAAGCTTCTGCAAACAAATGTTCCTTAAAGGGGTCATCGGATGCCCATTTTCCACAAGTTGATATGATTCTTTAGGGTCTTAATGAAAAGTCTCTAATATACTTTGATTAAAAATTCTCAATGGTTTTGTAAAACAACACCCTTTTTACCTTGTCAAAATGAGCTCTGCAAAAATCATCTCATAATAAGGGGTTGTTCCTTTAAATGTTAATGAGCTCTGCTCGCCCCGCCCCTCTCTTCTCTCTGTGGAGTGATGAGCTTGTTTACTTTAGCCGCATTTAGCCACGTTTAGCCGCTGAACTTCCTAACTGCCACGTTATAAGGAAAGGCGATCGCAAAGATTCGTTAAAAAACGCTTATACACACTTCTGCTGTAAGTGAAGCTGGATCAAGAATGATTCGCGCGAACATAGACGGATATATGTAGATCGGGAGGTGCATTCCCTTCACAAACAAACGTAATTCACTGCATCTTCAGCGGCTCAGATGTCAGGAGTAATCGACGACCACTACGTTCATTATTACATCCAGCAACACAACACCTCAATCGCTCAATCGGAGATATTCTTGTCTAACTTACATCCCTGCTCCGGCATCGAAACAATGAAGGTGGGACTGTTACAGCTGGTCTGAGGTAAGACGCTCATGTCAATCAACTATCGTGGGAGTGGCCTCTGTGGGTGTGACGGCACACTGACAGTCATCTGAGAACGGCTCGATTTGAAAAAGGGAATATTATTTTTACAGATTAATTAAAAACCGCTGCATGGATTTTTATCATTATAGGGTAGATTTGTACATACACTGCCAACACACGTTAGTGTTCAAACAACATGAAAAAGTGAAGTTTTCATCCGATGACCCCTTTGAAAGATCCTGATGATCAGATTTGAGATTAAAAAATGATTCACGTAGAATCAAGCCAAGCTGCTTCAGTCAAGTGTTCATTTGGAAATATTACTGCAGGTATTCTTACGTTTGCTTGATAAAAATCAGAACGATTTGACAACAAAAAGACATGTGAAGCACCAGCTGAACATTACACTAAAAGAGCTTTAACCTGCTAAAAAAAAGTTTTAAAAAGTTTTTGGAGTAGATTGTGTATGACAGGTTTAACAACAAGGATTTGATCATGTTGATCATTTAGAGGCTTTTTTGTTTGAAACGAAAACCAGTGTTGTGCAAATACATCCAACTGCAGTGATTCATGCTGAAGAGTTCTTCTGTTTCTTGCTCACCGGGGAAAACTGGCTTGTTTTGCATCTGTTTTATGTATTGAATCTAGTTGTTATGGCCCACTTGTTCCCAACCGCAATACAAATGTACTTAGAACACAAATAAAAAGTTTTAAAAGCCTAGAGGATTACAAACAACAAACATATGAAGCAGAATTAAAGCTATGCTAGAGAAACAAACAAAACAGCATGCTTTTATGTTATTCACCTCCAATCTAAAGATTTATGTATGTGGGTCATTGACGTAAGGATTTTCAACAGGCCAGTTTTAAAATAGAAAAAATTATCTGTTGTAATTGTTCAAACATTAAGAATGTTGTGTACACAAATTCATATTAAAATTAAAATTGAGTGATTGTGGTGTATTTTCATCTCGATGAATTGGCCATAGGCCTAAAAATGTCATGTGGGGCGACCATGATTTATATTGAAATTAATACATTTGCTTAACATGCTTAACATTTTTTGAGATGTTCTCAGTAATTAAAGTGTTTAGAAACAAACTATTTTCATTTATTTTGAGTTTTTGTAAAAAATGATCTCATATTTTTGTTTTATAATTTCAGAGTAGCCTTCTTAAATGTACTTAGCAGACTTATTTTTCCTGTAAATTGCAAAAAACTAAAAAATATTTAAAAAATACATTTCACTTAAGCATGCTGTAGCAGTGATTCATAGTTCAACCACAGAAATTAGATATTTTATTTTTATTACAGTTATTCCTATTATTGGTTCCTACCATTTCTTTAGTTATTTCTGAACTTTGCCAAATCTTGGCTGCTCAATTGACCCATCACTGGGAGTTTGATTAACAGGCGATCTGACCAATCATAACGCCAAATACGCCATTTTGTCCGACAAAAAAACAGACAGGAGAGTAGATTAAAGTCGGTGGACTTGAACTTGAAAAAATGGTGTGTGTTGACATCCTTTCACGGGTAAAACAAGATTCCTTTTGATGTTCATTCATGTTAATTTTGTGCTATAACTAGTAGAGATGAAGAGATGATCGGTTCAGCCGCTTGAACTGAGGCACTACAGCGATCTGTTGGGACAAATTAAACAGCCACAAAATTTCTTTGAATTCTGTTTGAATTTCTTAAAAAAGGACAAAATTTGAACACAAAGACTTTGCTTCATACCAAGTAACCAGCTTTGACTTGTATGTTGGCGCGTTGTCAGTGTCCTCTGTCCAGTGTCCTGAAATCTGGAGTTTGTGCTTGAGGGCTTGAGGAATTAACATGTTGCCTATGGCGAGCATTTATTTTACTTTGCTTGGCAGTGGAATCTGGTTAAATAGATTAAAATAGTTATTAATAAATAAACAATAAATACATAATTACCAATCCAAAATGATATGCTCTAATTTTTATTTTTTTATTTTTGCTTTTTTTTTTTGTTTTTGCATTTTTATCATATTGTACAAAGATTGAACATAAACCGTCTGACATTACCCAAGTTGCACAAAAATCTATTCCAAATGATACTAAAATAAAGTATTTTATGTATATAAACCATCAATGCCATATATTGGACATAAAAGCACAAAATGCCAATCTAGGACAAATATCTATAATGGAAAACACTCTGCTGTGGATGCACCACATGAAATTTCAAATTCAGTCAAAATTTACAAGCACAGAATTGGCCACCTGAACAAAACAAGCTTGCTTCCCACAAAAGGTCACTATGAAATTTATAATGAAAAAAACTGAAATAACTGAAATTTCCTAATATTCATAGTTTTTTGAGGTCATACCACATTATATCCAAATGCGGTAACTACATTCATGTTTCCATGGGTCGATGGCAAATTGCTATATGATGCAAAGTCCTATCTTTGAATGGATTTCAACATAAAAGTGCCAAAATGGTAGTTTCTTGATGGTCGCACCACATGATATTTCATAAAATGAAAATCATCAGACAAAGTTTGTTTGTATATTGTGCTGTAAAAATAAATACAAATGCTTTGCAATTTTATACAGGATTACAAAACACTCTGAAAATCATGCCAAATAGTGCAGGAAATTCATCTGAACAGATTTAGGGTAATTTCAAAGACGTTTCCAAAACAACAGTTATGGCCTAGACGGTCGCACCACATGATATTTTGACACTTTGAATAACATAAAAATTACAAATGACTTATCTTTTTTTGAAAAGTTAAAGTGGAGGAGAGGAGAGATATTTCATATATATGGCATCTTTTTAATGCATTTAAACCAATTTTTAACTGAAAACATGTAATCTGACAGAAAATGTAGGTGTCACGTCATTGACCCATGTATTAAGTTTTAATTTTTTTAGCTTCCAGTAGGATGCTAAACCAGCCAAACTTTGACGTTTTTAGGGGTCATAATAATATAGTAAAGAAAAGCAGAAATCCAGCAGCAGCAGATGTTCATTCTGATTCAACACTCTTGAAATGATATACAGGCACATTGAGTTTTCTCCTGTTTCATTCCTGTGACCAGTACCAGCACATCTCAGCAGTACAAACGTGAAGAAGTGCAGTGTTTGGGACTCTGGAGGAAAGAGACACACTTTCTGACACCTTTTGAAGTGTTTGGCCAACTGAAGAACACACGTCCTTTGACTGACACACAGTAGAGTTGAAATAATCAAATATTTATAAAACTGCACAGACACATTGAAATGCACAAATGTTCTGACATTCTGTGGATCTTACACTTACTGAGATTACTTTAAAATGTCCTTAAAAATGCAGACCAATGTACTGTCACTATGAAGAATTTTAGCATTGATTTTTCATAGAATTATGCGTTGCATTGTGCCCAAACGTGCTCCTGGAGGGCCGCTGTCCTGCAAAGTTTAGCTCCAACCCCAGACACACCTGAACTAGCTAAACAAGCTCTTACTAGGCAGACTAGAAACTTCCCAGCAGGTTTGTTGAGGCAAGTTGGAGCTAAACTCTCCAGGACAGAGTTAAGGGAAAAGTACTGGTAATTTCTTACAGTGAATATCTGAATATCTGCTTGCACGAATCCATCCGTTAGCTCATCTCAGTGGGCTGATTGGCACAGTTTTACAATTTCACTCACGGAAACCGCTGAAGTTTTTGAGCCAGTCACCTGAACCGTAAATGTCATGTGACTAATCGCTCAGAGATGCTGGAAAATGACGGTATGATGGCACCACATCACACGAGAACGGTTTATCCTGAAGATATTTTTGCATGCGTGAATGGGCCAAACGGCAGCGATGCTTCATTCTAATCAGTCGAACACGAGCCTGCCAGTCATTTGGACCTGCTTTGGTTATAATCAGTTTTGAAGGACGTCGTTCATCCGTTTCCATTGTGTACTGGTGCGATTGCACGTTCACATTACTCCTCGATCTTCTCTGTTTACCAGCGGGGTTTCAGAGACTCATTGTTCCAGATATAGAAAAGAACAAACAATTCTCTCTAAATGAAGCAATCTTTGTTTAGCTGTGTTATTTAAAACATAGATCTCAGTGGAACTGAGATGAAACTGTCAGTCTGTGGTATTATGATTCTCTCGCGTTCACTGTAAAAAATTCTCTGTTTCAAAGTGGAGAATAAATGTAATCAAAACTTTTTTTTTGTTTACAATTAAACACTACAAGTAGCTACCTTTTATTTTAGGGCCCTATTAATTCAGTCTTATTTTTTCCTTAATTCCGTGTTCTCCATTTTTTTCTGAATTCTGTGATTTATGATCTGAAACTAATTTATCAAATGGAGTCTAATTAAAATAACAAATAAATCACGCTTTTAAAATGTAATCAACTGAAAATGTAAAATTTGCATTTTTATAAGATGCTGCACGACAGTACTGTATAAATTAAAACATGAATGAAAAATATCTTGGTTTATGATATTCCATAAAAAATAATATTATTATTAATTTAAGAATTATATTTTAGTAGTAATCTGCTTGTTAAAGGGGTCATCGGATGTAAAGTTCACTTTTTCATGTTGTTTGAACATGAATGTGTGTTGTCAGTGTATGTACAAATCTACTCTATAATGATAAAAATCCATGCAGTGGTTTTTAATTAATCTGTAAAAATAATATCCCCTTTTTCAAATCGAGTCATTCTCAGATGCCTGTCGTTGTGGCGTCACACCCACAGAGGCCACTCCCACGATAGTTGATTGACATGATCGTCTTACCTCAGACCTGCCTTAAATCAGCTGTAACAGTCCGACCTCCATTGTTTCGATGCCGGAGCAGGGATGTAAGTTAGACAAGAATATCTCCGACTGAGCAATTGAGGTGTTGTGTTGCTGGATGTAATAATGAACATAGTGGTCGTCATTTACTCCCGACATCTGAGCTGCTGAAGATGCAGTGGATTAAGTTTGTTTGTGAAGGGAATGCATCTCCCGATCTACATATATCCGTCTATGTTCATGTGAATCATTCGTGATCCAGCTTCATTACAGCAGAAGTGAGTATAAGGGTTTTTTATGAATCTTTGTGATCGCCTTTCCTAATAACGTGTTAGTTAGCAAGTTTAACAGCTAAACGCAGCTAAATGCGGCTAAAGTCAACAGGCTCGTCACTCCACAAAGAGAAGAGAGGGGCGGGGCCAGCAGAGCTCATTAACATTTAAAGCAACCTCAACCAGAACAGGATGAATTTTGCAGAGCTGATATTGGCAAGGTAAAAAGGGTGTTGTTTTACACTACCATTGAGAATTTTTAACCAAAGTATATTATAGACTTTTCATTAAGACCCTAAAGAAGCATATTAACTTGTGGAAAATGGGCATCCAATGACCCCTTTAAGGCTGACGTCACTGCTTCTGGGTCCAAACGCTCTATCAGATGCCTCAAGCAAGCGAACATACGGTGCTCATATACACTCACACTGTGATATAATACAACCAAAAAATTATAATCCTAAACTTTAACTCCATACTGAAATCCCAGATAGCCAGACAATGAAAATATAAATATAAATAACGAAATGTAAAAAAAAGCTGAGGTTTTTTACTGTGTACTCAAACAGAAACTCCTAAAGTTTGGATTTTTTTCTTTAGAAAGTTGTATTTGGGTGTTTGACACTTCAGAATTAAATTTTGTCTACATGTAACATTCCGCAAGCCAGTTATAGCCATTTATTACAATAGGCCCTTTTCAGTGAAAAACAGGTCTATTTAGTTTACTGACAATATAGATGTGTTCAAAAATGTTTAGGTAAATACAGTAAATGGAAACAAAAAAAATAATAATTTGCTATTAGCTAATTAGCTAATTTTTAATCAGAGTATGAACAACAAATGCGAACAGTGCAACAAGTAATGAAAACAATTGCACAAATGGTCTCGTGCAACAATTATAGAAACAGTGCAAATGATTCACAAACTACACACAAAATGAGAGAGAAATATTCAGAGTGCAACAGAAAAAATAGTGCAAATTATCTTTATAAACTATATAAGAATAATTTACATAATATAACAGCGAAATGGATCAATCTGCTGGCTGTATTGCACGTTTTTTTAGGACAGCGCATAGCCACATGAAAACATAAATTCCAGTGCTTTATCCAATATGTACCACTGTTTCATCCTTGTTTTTGGTTTGTTTTATGTCAGAGTGCTCTGTCGTGTGTTTTTCTGTGCTTTTTCAGAGAATGATGTCATGCAAATGTGTTATTTTGTGTTTGTTTTCATGCACACATGACACACTTTACTTTCACTTTGAGTTTGTTCAAGTTTCCAAAGACACATGGTAATTGGTGGTTCAAAAGTTCAAAACCTGTTTATTGTTTGAATAGATGACAGTTTGAACCAATCTGTGCACGGGGGTGGGACTAAGCATCAACAATCGTTCCTGTTTGTCTCGGAGGAACGAAATGCATTGGTTTCTTCTGATGAATTAATGTAATAAAAATGTGATGACGTAATCACGTTCACTACAGAGCCTCTGAATTAGCGGTTCAAAAGTTATTAAATATTTAAGAACAATAGTTATTTTTAGCGGCGGACGGCTGTCTCGGTCTTTGAGGGTTAACAAGCAGATATACAGTACTGTGCAAAAGTCTTAGGCCACTAGTATTTTCATCAGCTAAAAAATGGTTTAAAATCAGTTAAAGTCGGTCCTTTGCTGTAGTGTGTCAGTAGGAAATATCAGATTACATTTCCAAACATTCATTTTGCCATTAATCGTAATAATCCAGTGAGATTTTTGTTTGCACAAGGAGTCTGACAACAGCGAATGCTCTGCACAGAGATCTGATCTCATCATCATCCAGTCTGTCTGGAATGACGTGAAGAAACAGAACAAACTCAGACAGACTAAATCCAGAAGAACTGCGACAAAGTCTCCAGGATGCTTCAAGAAACCTACCTGCAAAGCTGCAGCACTGTTAAAAGTTTTAGGCACTTGTGTAAAAATGCTGTAAAATGAGGATGCTGTCATAAATAGATTTTCTTTATCAATTACCTTCTATTAACTAAATGAAATCAACATTTGGTGTGACTATTCTTTGCGTTTACAGCAGCTTTTGCCCTAGGTGCACTTGCGCAAAATATTTCAGGTAGCTTTGCAGGTAGGTCTCTTGAAGCATCTTGGAGACGTTGCCACAGTTTTTCTGGATTTACTCTGTTTCAGTTTGTTCTGTGTCTTCATGTCATTCCAGGAAGACTGGATGATGATGAGATTAGATCAGTGTGGAGCACTCACTGTTGTCAGACTCCTTGTACAAACAAAAATCTCACTAGATTATTACAATTAATGGCAAACAGAATGTTTGAAAATGTAAACCGATATTTTTTACTGACACACTACAGCAAAAGATAGAAATAACTTACTTTAAACCATTTTTTAGCTGGTGAAAATACTAATGGCCTAAAACTTTTGCACAGTACTGTATTTCTGTCATAATTTCTTCAAGTTAAAGCAGACTTTTATTTTGACGGGTTGTCTGGAAGCTCTTTCAGTTTTACTTTAAGTTCCAGTCCATGATTTTTTCTCACAGTTAAACGATGTAAAGCTAGTGAAGTGAGTTTCAGATCGGCTCTGGAGATGAAGTAAATATGTCCATGTCCTGCTCATGAAAAGACCATGACCATCAAGTATGGCAGACAAAAACAGCGCCATTCATTCAGACAGAGACATTCTTTTTTTTTTTATTTATCACGATCTCAACATGATATGGTTTATGGTCCAGCCATAGCCTACTTTAGTGTCAGATCGATTTGTGCAGTGTTTGTTCTTGTCTCTTTGCCTCGGGCTCGATTGCTGACGGCGGTTCAGATGATTTTAGCAGTGTATGTGACGCATAACAACTATTTCCCCTGGTTGACAGATTAAACAACTACCTGTGATATTTCTCTCTGATCTGCTGACTCCTACACACTGAATTAAACGCTTGTCGTACAAAGTGTGTTCATGTGAGATTGTCAGTGCTTTCTTGTTTTATTAGTCTTTTGAGTCCAGATAAACTCCAAAAAAACACTTGGTTATGCAATTATAGAGCTTAAAATACACAAATACACAAGTCCGTTTTAATTAAGATTTAATTTTTTTTTTCATGTCTTCTCTTTGATAATGAATGAATCATTATTGCTTTTTTTTGCACATGACTGCATATTTATTTATTCTGCAGTAAATTCATAAATATATTAACATGCAGTTGTATTAATATATAAATGAGGTATTTATATATAAATGAGTATTTTGCAGAGCTATAAAGATAAATATTGTTGGAAAAATGCAAAAATCAAGACGTTTTTTTAAAAAACTTTTTTGCTGATTTAACTTTTTATCTTTTTTGCTTATATTGAATGATAGATTCTATAATCAATGTTTTTTTTTAATATTTATATTCATTTATATTATAACTTATATTCATATTTAAATAATGAAATAGTAATTAAATATGATTTAATACTAATGATTTGATCACTGATGCTTCAGAAGGAAACACAATGCATTAAGCTGGGGGGGTTGAAAACTTTTGGAATTTAAAGATTGGGGTAAATTTGACTCATTTTGTCTTCTGGGGAACATTCGGGTATCTTAAGTAGTTTCTGAAGGGCAGTACTAAATGAAAAAAATATGATATTTAGGCAAAATAAGAAAAATGTACACATCCTCATTCTGTTCAAAAGTTTTCACTCCCCGGCTCTTAATGCATTGTTTTCCCTTCTGGAGCATCAGTGAGCGTTTGAACCTTCTGTAATAGTTGCATATGTGTCCCTCAGTTGTCCTCAGTGTGAAAACATGAATCTCAAAATCATACAGTCATTGTTGGAAAGGATTCAAATACACAAAAATGCAGGTTCAGGACAAACAAGGGACTCACTCATGTTTTGGTAAAATAATTAACATTTAGAGATTCTGCAAGGTGTATGTCAACTTTTTACCTTAACTGTATTATATTAGCTACAGTAAACAAAACATTTGAGCATATTATGTAACCATAAATGTTTTAGTAAACCTTTGAGTGTCTTCAATGTGATGGTGGATTGCATCATTGCTGTGTCCTGTGGTCTAACACTTCCTCACTGTTTAATTTTGTGTTTATTTTCTCATAATTTCCATAAACTGCTCTGTACTGGACGTTGTAGTGGCCGCTGAGGTTAAATGCGAATGCAGTTGTGCGTAGAGTTTGTTGCAGGTCTTTAATAAGCCCGCTGGAGCTCCACGGCTGCACTTCTCAGTCTGTAAACATAACCACATTTTTCTGCCTCCAAACCCCACGGGTGGGCAAAAATTGTGCCATTTGTTGTACTTTTTGTTGTTTGCAATTTAAAATAGAAAATCAATGCTTGTCCCCAGCTCCTTTATTGCGAAACGGAGTGGAGTGGCTTGTAAGGGCCGTGGACGCTCACATTAATATGGATAAGAGCACAGCGGCAGGATTGAGGGAGAAGAGCTATTGGACCTGGCATGGAAACAACCTGTTTGTTTTCTTTGTTCCGCTTCCTCTTGCTGCTCGTAATTAACCCCAAATACTGGGTCATTCTGAATAGTGTAATTAGCTGTGGGAGTTTAACTCAGACGTGACTGATGGGGAGTTTTTATTGGACCGGGTTGAGGATGTTGAATGAATTGCAAGATATACAAAGTTTGGGGTCAGTTTTTGAAAGAAATGAATGTTTTTATTCACCAAGTATGCATTAAATTGATCAAAAGTGACAGTAAAGACATTTATAATGTAACGAACAGTTCCTTTTCAAATAAATGCTGTCAAAAGAATCCTGAAAAATAAAATGTTTCACAGTTTCCACAGCTGTTTTCCACACTGCTAATGTTTCTTGAGCATATTAGAATGATTTCTGAAGGATCATGTAACACTTAAGACTGGAGTAATGATCCTGAAAATTCAGGTTTCATCACGGGAATAAATTATATTTTAAAATATATACACACTGAAAGCAGCTATTTTAAATTGTAAAAATATTTTAAAATTGTTACTATACTCTTGATCAAATAAATGCGTCTTTCGTGAGCAGAAGTTTGAAAAACATTAAAATCTTACCAAAATACAAGCTTTGCCAGAACATTTACTTAATTTTGGAAGAAAAAAAAAAATCTATAATGTAATATCAAAATTCAGTGTATATACTTATGTATCACTAAGTAATTAGAACTTCATATGGTAGACTTACATTCGTATGTTGATTTAAGACTGAATTCATTTCACATACACACATTTTCAATCATTTCTTCACTTTTGTTTTCTTCAGAAGTTTTAATTAGTTTTTTTCACTCTGAATTCTCCTGGCTCTTTCTTGTCCAGGTTGTAATGGAGAAGTCTCATTTTCTTCTGAAGATGAAACTAACTTTAGCAATCAGTTCAGCTTTTTTAGATGTCCTGCAATCAGCCGCACGATTGTGGCTGAACAGCGCGGCTGATTACAGTAGCATCGAGGCTTTGATAGAGCCATTAAACACAATAACCATTAGACCCACGGCAGCGCTGCTTAATCTCACTGTTTTTACTCATTCTGTCTCACCCAAAGGTTATGTCGTAACAATATATTAGTTGTCAGAGCATATATTGTTATTATATTATCCAAAAACAGGAAGTGGGATTGTGTGGGTGTGGGTGAGCAAAGCTAAAAATGAGTTTGACGGTATTGAGGGAGGATTTTTTTTTTGTTCTCTTTACCCTTCTAACCTGAGTTTGTGAGCAATGCAAAGTAGAGTTGTGTTGTTTTGTAGAGATTAATATTATTTTGAAAGTTTGCTCCTGCTTTGAAATTCATGACCATAAAATGGCTCATAATGTAATAACAAATCTGAAACCACATTGAATGCATTAGTAAATTACAGTATTAACTGTAAGAGTGACATAAAGATAGAAATTGTGAAATATCCTTGAAATGTATCTTTTTTCTAATATTAATTATGCCAATACTCAGTGTTAATCTCACCATCAAAATGATATTACTTAAATTAAAAGACACAGTTGATGAAAATAGGTTTATTCAAAAAATAATACTACAAGATATTGATAATAATGCAATAACAATGTTTATTGTTTTCTTCTGTTAATTTGATTACTTATTTATATATTTCGAAATATTGTGTTTATACAAATTTGAAAATGTTGGAAAGTTTTTTTGTTTGTTTTTGTTTTGTTTTTTACAGTACAGATCGTCATATTGAAGTAAAATGGACAAAACTTAAAACCATTTTTATATATACACATCTGTTTAAATGTGTTTTTTTAAGAAGACAATGCTTTTATTCATCAAGGACACATTAAATTGATTTAAAGTGACAGTAAAGACATATGAAGAGTTTGGTTCCAAATGCGATAAACGGCATTTAAAAAAAAAATTGAGTTCCTGCCAAAATCAGTATTGTATCTGGTCGGTATTGAAAAGTCCATTTTTAATTTTATGCAAAATATGATATCCGCCATGTTATTCTGTCATGTTTTTTCCGTGTTTTTCCAAACTGCGACAAACGCCAGTCTCACTTCTCTGCAGAATACAATACATCCACTCAACCAATCACAGGGCACCATTGCACGCATTGTAAACAGTAAAGGCGGCTCTTTGAATACACCCAGCAACAGTGAAATAAACAAGTTAATATTAAGTTACTTACATTGTCTGACTATAACACTATTGCCTGATTTTGTTCTATTTTGTCGTCAAAAATAATTTGAAACAAGTCACAACTGAGCATCTCCATTCAAACACAGCATTGTTTAGTTTATGAATGAACGTGCGTTTACGAATCTAGTGAGTCAGTGATTCAATTTCCCGTTCATAAAGACTTGCTTTATTCCTGAATTTTTTTAAGCGTAGAGTCCTGATGGATTTATTGCATTTTGAGGGAAAAACTAATCAGTTTTTATAATAAATCTTTGAAAATCAAAATCTGGATTAGAATTTTTAATGTTACTATAACCTAAAGATGCTGTGTGAAAGTTTGAAACAGAAAATAGTGGTTTTCATCAAGCCACTTTCTTGGTAAAGAAAACAAATTTTTACTCAAATTTACGGAACCAAACTCTTCATTTATAATGTTACAAAAGATTTCTATTTCAATTAAACACCGTTCTTTTGAACTTTTGTTCATCAAAGAATCCAGGAAAAAAAAGTATCACGGTTTCCACAAAAATGAAAGAAATGAAAAATTAAGCAGCTTTACTGATTTCAACACTGATAATAATCAGAAATATTTCTTAAGCTGCAAATGAGTTTGATGGTATTAAGGGAGGATTTTTCTCATCCTGTTTACCCTCCTAACCTGAATATGTGAGTGACGTGAAGTAGAGTTGTGTTGTTTTGGAGAGATGAATATTATTTTGAAAGTTACAGAATCTGAGTTTGCTGCTGCTTTAATATTTATGACCATAAAATGCCTCATAATGTAATAACAAATCAGAAACCACATTAAATACATTATTAAATTACAGTATTAGCTGTAAGAGTGACATAAAGATAGAAATTGTGAAATATTCTTGACATACATCTTCTTTTCTAATATTATGCCGATACTCTGTTGATCTCACCATCAAAATGACACTATAAAAAAAAAACACAATTTGTCGAGTCAACTTAAAATTATTTGTTACTCTGCTGACTTAAAATTTAAAGTTCAGTCAACTCAAATAAATTTAGTCAACTTGAAATGTTAAGTTGTACTAAGTGTACTAAACAAATTTGGTTTGTTAACCTTAAAAGCTGGGTAAGTTACCCAGCTGCCTTAAAATTTTAAGTTGAATCAGCTCAGTTGTCACCCAGTACATCTTAACATTTCAAGTTGGCTAAACTTTTTTGAGTTGACTAAACTTTAAATTTTAAGGCAGCCGGGTAACAAATTATTTTAAGTTGACTCAACAAATATATACATATGTATGTATATATATATATATATATATATATATATATATATATATAAATATATATATATATATATATATATATATATATATATACACACTACCGTTCAAAAGTTTGGGGTCAGTAAGACTTGTAATAGTCTTTAAAGAAGTCTCTTATGCTCATCAAGGCTGCATTTATTTGATTAAAAATATAGAAAAACAGTAATATTGCAAAATGTTTTTACAATATAAAATAATGTTTTTTATTTTAACATACTTTAAAATAGAATTTATTCCTGTGATGAAAAGCTGAATTTTTATCAGCTGTTACTCCAGTCTTAAGTGTCACATGATCCTTCAGAAATCATTCTAATATGCGGATTTATTATTAGAATGATCAATGTTGGATAATATCAACAGTTGTGCTGCCAAATATTTTTTGGAACCTGTGATTTTTTTTTTTCAGGATTCTTTCATGAATAACAAGTTTAAAAAGTACAGTGTTTATTCAAAATATAAATATTTTATAACAATGTAAATTATTTATTATTAACTTTTAATAAACTTTTAATTATTAACTTAATACATCCTTGGTGAATAAAAGTATTAATTTCTTAAAAAAAAAAAAAAGAAACAATAAAAATGTACTGACCCCAAACTTTTGAAAGGTAGTGTATATATATTTTTTTTTACATAAAAATAGGATTCTTAAAAAAATAATACAACAATATATTGATAATAATATTGCAATAACAATGTTTAATGTTTTATTCTGGTCAGTTTTTATATAAAGTTATTTATATATTTTGAGATACAGTACAGATTGACATACTGAAGTAAAATGGACAAAACTTAAGACCCTTTTTATATATATACACTGTAAAAAACAATTTGTTGAGTCAAATTAAAATAATTTGCAACCTGGCTGCCTTAAAATTTTAAGTTCAGTCAACTCAAAAAAAGTTTATTCAACTTGAAATGTTAAATTATACTAAGTGACAACTTAGATATTTGAGTTGAATCAACTTAACATTTTAAGGCAGCTGGGTTACTTACCCATCTGTTAAGTTTAGCAAACACAAATATCTAAGTTGTTACTTAGTACAACTTAACATTTCAAGTTGACTAAACTTATTTTAGTTGACTGAACTTAACATTTTAAGGCAGCAGGGTAACACATTATTTTAAGCTGACTTAACAAATTGTGTTTTTTATTTTTTACAGTGTACAGACATCTGTTCAAATGTGTGTGTGTGTGTGTGTGTGTGTTTTTTTTTAAGAAGACAATCTTTGTATTCATCAAGGACACATTAAACTGATTTAAAGTGACAGTAAAGACATTTATAATGTTACAAAATATTTCTATTTCAATTAAACGCTGTTCTTTTAAACTTATATTCATCAAAGAATCCAGAAAAATAAAATGTATCACGGTTTCCACAAAAATGAAAGAAATGAAAAATGAAGCAGCTTAATTGATTACAACATTGATAATAATCAGAAATGTTTCTTAAGCAGCAAATCATATTAGAATGATTTCTGAAGGAAATCAATCATGTGACACTGAAGACTGGAGTAATGATGCTGAAAATTCAGCTTTCATCACAGAAGTGATTTTTACTGTATTTTTGATTGAATAAATGCAGCCCTGATTGGCAGAGGAGACTTCTTTCAAAACCATTTCAATTTCTTTTTTCAAAAAATAATTTTCTTTTATTAGGGCATTGCATGAGAAAACGCAATTATCACGTAGAAATGAGCCCAGATTGGCGAGGTTTCTTTTACCAGTGAAGGAGAGCAGGAAATGGAAACGCTGGACTGAAGCTGGAGCAGATGATTGAAGACGACTTTAAGGAGAGAGGAAATTACTGCAGCTCCGCTCACATACAGTCCAAAGCACTGATCCATCCAAACATCACGACGAGGCATCAGGAGGCCCAGCGGAAACCTTGAGTCCTGGACATCAGCCGCGTGAGAAATCGTGCAGCGCGAGAGAGAACAAAAGCGGGAGACTGGGAGGTACGGAGCAGATGGGAGGTCGTGGAGAGTGTGACACGTGTGGGAGAGACCGGCCTGCCGTCCGGCCCGTCGGTGACTCACGGCTCCACCGCAGGCATCGGCGCTCAGAGCCAAACGCACGAGCAGAACCACTCCTGTGTCACGCAGAGATGATTGTGGCCACAGAGGTGTAAGGAAAAGTCAATCGAGATAAGAAGATCAGCGAGACTCGGTCTTTCTCTTTGTTCACAGATGAACTGAACATCACTACTCATGCATAAAACAGCCAGCGTCATTATCATTGGAGAAAACTTAACTAAAATAGAGGTAAAAACAATAAATAATACATCTGTTAAATCTTTATATTTATTTTAATTAATTATTTTATTTTATTTCAATATATTTATTAATTAATCATATTTATTATATGTATTAATTATATTTATTTTAATAATTTATTTTAACTCATGCATAAAACAGGCAGTGTTATTAGCGTTAGAGAAAACTTAAAAAAAAAAAGAATTGTCAACTAAAATAAAAGAAAAAACAAATGAAATAAAAACAATAAATAATACGTCTGTTAAATCTGTATATTTATTTTAATAATTATTATACCTTTAATTGCTAGAATTAATTATTTATATATATATATATATATATATACACTACCGTTCAAAAGTTTGGGGTCAGTAAGACTTGTAATAGTCTTTAAAGAAATCTCTTATGCTCATCAAGGCTGCATTTATTTAATTAAAAATATAGAAAAAAAAACAGTAATATTGCAAAATGTTTTGACAATATAAAATAATGTTTTTTATTTTAACATACTTTAAAATAGAATTTATTCCTGTGATGAAAAGCTGAATTTTTATCAGCTGTTACTCCAGTCTTAAGTGTCACATGATCCTTCAGAAATCATTCTAATATGCGGATTTATTATTAGAATGATCAATGTTGGATAATATCAACAGTTGTGCTGCCAAATATTTTTTGGAACCTGTGATTTTTTTTTTTCAGGATTCTTTCATGAATAACAAGTTTAAAAAGTACAGTGTTTATTCAAAATATAAATATTTTATAACAATGTAAATTATTTATTATTAACTTTTCATAAACTTTTAATTATTAACTTAATACATCCTTGGTGAATAAAAGTATTAATTTCTTAAAAAAAAAAAGAAACAATAAAAATGTACTGACCCAAAACTTTTGAACGGTAGTATATATATATATATATATATATATATACACATACATATAAAACAATACTGGTTACTATTATTCTTAATATAGTCTATTACTATTTCAATTTTAAGCCGAAGTTCAATTGTGGCTTTAGTATTCTTAGTTTTTTGGGGTTTTTATTAGTTTTGATATTTTAAAAAAACATTATTGGTTACTATTAAATACTATATCAATTATAAACTGAATTTCAAACTTAGGTTTTTTATTTTTATTTTTGGGGAGTAGTTTTTATATTTACAAAATAATAATAGTAAATAAAAACAAATAAAACCAACCAAATTAAATACTAAAAATACAACTGAAATTCAGTTGTATTTTTACCGTGCTGTATAGTGTAGTAGATGTAGTAATACTGATTGTCACCTGATTTTCGTCTGTTACAGGAGCCGTAAGCTGTTTTGGGGAATATTATACATAACAATATCACAGAACAGGTGTTTTTAAAATTTTTGTTGGATCTGGGACAGTCTTACACTCACTAAGCCAAAGATTTACCCGAGGAAGCTGTTTGTCAATGGCAGAAATTACATGATCTGAAATCTACCATATTTGCTTTTGGGCACTTAATTCTTTGGCCAGTGTTTTTTTCTTTAACCAGTGCAATGTGTAAATTGTAAATGCACCTTTTATTATGTTTGTTGTACGTTTGCAAACAGCTGAACTCACATCATCTTCACACTAAAATGCTGCAATTTTAAATCAAAAACATTGCAAAGTAAATATTCAGTAGATTAGAGTGATCATGCAAAAGAAAAGTTTGTGTTTACATAATATGTGTGTGTGTACTGTGTATATTAATTATGTATATATAAATACATACATACATGTATGTATTTTTTTATTATATATATATATATATATACATACAATTTTTCTTAAATACAGACATGCATGTGTGTATGTTTATAGATACATAATAAATATACACAGTACATACACATATATAAACACAAACTTTTATTTTGCATGCGATTAATTGCAATTAATTGTTTGACAATATTTAGTTCAAACTTAATTTTGTTTTACAGTGTAAAACATGTTTGTAATTTTTACTCAAGGCTGTAAAAAATACAACAGTAAAGCATCAGTAAGCAAAACTAGACATATTCAAAAATAAATAAATAAATGCTGAAAAGAAAATTATTAAAAACACAAAATTAATTAAACTTACACTCAAATAGTAAAACTAATTCAAATTAGTAACAACTACATCTAATACAGTGTAGTTTTATTTTGTTGTATTTAACATTATGTTAAATTCTGTCACCCTAATGGACTTTCACTCATTCAGAAAGACTCCCTCTTGTATTCTGCTCTGATTTTCCCTCTTAAGTAACTTTCTGTTAGTATCTTGAACTACTTCAAATCATCAGTAGCTTATAGCTTGACAAACTGCTTCCATTACTTTCCTCCTGTGTCACTAAATAAGATGAATAAACCAGTCTGTATCTTCCGGTCTTTGGCCTGAGAACAGTGTTTACTCCTTCATTCTTTCTATCTTCTTCCTCCGTTTATCTTGTTTATTTCACTCTCCTGGTAGAAAAGTTGAATTTCAGTCATGCTGGACCATTTACTTCTGCATAATTGTTATGTCTTCTCTTCATCTCAGATGTGTTTATCGCCATTTACTTTGATTAACTTCACATTATTCTTCATTCATCTTCCGTTGAAAAAGCTTTCTGCATTCTCGCCACATCCTGTTTTTCCTCCACTTATATTCTCATCATGTTTTATTTGATGTTTTGGTAAATAAGTCTCATTTATCACTCCTGCTTAGTGCGTCTGCCTCCATTACGTAAGATTCCTGATATGCACGTCCTCATCTGTCACACCTCTCGCTACGTTTCAATTAAATGCTTTGGAGTTGAGTCTCTCTCTCTTACAGTGCTTGAGGGTTTGAGCATTATTTTCTAATAGTTGTTCTGTCTGTGTTCATGTAATTTCAGAGAAAATATGTCCCAAATTTTAAATATTTTTAGCATTTTACATTTGACTGATGTTTTTATCCAGAGTGACTGTCAGTGGATTGAAGCATTCCCTGGGGATCAAACCTGTGACTTAGGCATTGTGAGTGCTATGCTTTACTGTTTAAGCTACATTTTAGTTTTTTTGTTATCAAAAATATCATTTAAAATTATAACAAGGCTAAAGACTTAAAATTGCGAGATTCTGAGAACTCGGAATTCAGAGGTATAAACTCAGAATTGTGAGACATTAAGTAACTTAATATCGAGAGATATTAAGATATTAAATTGAAATTGTGAAATATAAACTGAGAATTGCTAGATATAACCTCAGAATTCCAAAGTATGAACTCAGAATTGTGAAATATTAACTCAAAATTGTGAGATAATAATTCGGAGTTGCGAGATATTAACTTGGAATTGTGAGATACAAACTCGGAATTGAGAGATATTAACTTGGAGTTGTGAGATAACTCGGAATCGCGAGATATTAACTTGGAGATGCAAGATATTAACTTGGAATTGAGAGATACAAATTCAGAATTCTGAGGTATAAACTCAGAATTGCAAGATATTAACTAAGAGTTGCGAGATATTTACTTGGAATTGAGAGATACAAACTCAGAATTCTGAGGTATAAACTCAGAATTGTGAGATGTTAATTAAGAATTGCGAAATATGAACTGGGAATTGTAAGATATTAACTCGGGATTGTGAGATAATAACTCGGAATCGCAATATATAATAAGGGAATCGCAAGATATTAACTCGGAGTTGCGAGATACAAACTCAGAATTGTGTGATATTCATTTGGAATTGTGAGATATTAATTCACAATTGTGAGATATTAACTGAGAATTGCAAGGTATAAACTTAGAATTGCAAAATATTAACAGAATTGCGAGATATTAACTTGAAATTGTGAGATATTAACGTGGAATTGCAAGGTATAAGCTCAGAATTGCGAGATACAAAATATAAAAAGTCAGAATTTTGAAATATTAACTTAATTTATTAACTAAATATTAAAATTGTGAGATAAAAAGTCACAATTAACTTTCCTATTTTTATTCTGTGGCAGAAAGATTGGGTTGTGAGAAAAAAGAATTCAGAGTTTATATCTCACAATTCTGTGTTAATGTAAAAAAGCAATAACCTATTTCATTTTTCATTCTGTGACAGAAACAGGCTCAGTTTTAACTCAGTGCTTGAATTTACAAATACTCCACAGTAATATGTTTTGGATAATATCTAAGTTAAGTTCAAAACAGTCACTTCAGTACTATTTTCTGTTTATTTTGATAAATACAATACTTAATTTTTTTTAATAAATTAAAAAAATACAAAAAAAGTTATTGAAAGAAAAGTATAGATTCTGAAATCTTCTTATACTCCGTGTAGGAAATAGTAATAATAATTTAATATGGCTTTACAGTAGTAACAATAAATATAATGTTATTATATGATAGTGGACACCCAGCTTAATACACAATACTGATCTGAATTGACCGAATCTCTAGATCATTTATTCCACCGATGAAGCGTACTTTCAACCTCTGTGTTCAGCAGATCTTGTGAATTACGGCAGATGGTTTGAAGGTTGTTTCTGCAGTGATTCTTCAGCGGTTTGTCTTGGCTGTGGAGCTCCGGCACTATTGTGTGAACAAGACTGAGAGCAAACACACATCAATGCGTCACTCCTAAAACAGAACGACGTTTGTGACTCAACCTTTAGTTATGACCAAATGTTTTCACCACCATCAGGTTAAACTTACAGCAACCACAGTTTCATTTCATTTCTCTGTCATTGCTTTTGTGATAAAATGAACATACAGAATAACCTTAATAAATACTACTAAACATTAGATGTGCATGACCCATATCTGAAGAATGATAAATAGCTGAATGTCTGGGATTTCTTGAATAACCTATGTAGCATTTGTTACAGTCGCTAGGTCAGACTAACTCTCCTACTGTGCTCATTCTGCCTCTGTCAATCATGGAGAAGCAATGGGATTGAGTGCATTAAATGGAATAATTCACACAAAAATGGAAGTTTGCTGAAAATGTGTTCAGCCTCAGGCCACCCAAGATGTAGATGAGTTTGTTTCTTCATCAGATTTAGAGAAATGTAGCATTACATCACTTGCTCATCAGTGGATCCTTTGCAGTAAATGGGTGCCGTCATAAGCATTACTATGAATTATGGACTCATATTTTGGTTAAAAAGTTAAAAAAATGTCTCAATGATAGATTTGTTTCTTACAAACATGTAGCTTTTGGCTCCACAAGATGTTAATTGATGGACTGGAGTGGTGTGGATTATTGTGATGTATTTATCAGCTGTTTGGACTCTCATTCTGACGGCACCCATTCACTTCAGAGGATCCATTGGTGAGACATTTCTCCAAATTTGATGAAGAAACAAGCTCATCTTGGTTGGCCTTAGGGTGAACTAATCTTTTAACTCTATACATTTAATATAACATCTGCACTGTAAAAAAAAAAGTTGTTGCAACTTAATATAATTTGTTACTGCACCGACTTAAAATTTTTAGTTTAGTCAACTTGAAATTTTAAGTTACTTGATGTTAATTTAAGTGGCAACTGGAATATTTTAGTTGACTAAACTATAAAATTTTAAGTCAGCGGGGTAACAAATTATTTTAAGTTGCAACAACTTTTTTTTCCAGTTTCAACTTAAAATCTGCAGCTGCCTTAAAATTTTAAGTTAAATCAACTTGAAAGTACAAGTCATTTCAACCCACTACAATACAATACGTTTAAATGACTTGTACTTTTAAGTTGATTTAACTTATGAGTTGTAATGGCTTACACTTTTAAGTAGATTTAACTTAAAATTTTAAGGCAGCTGCTAAACTTAAGTTTTTAAGTTGAAACTGGTAAAAACTTTTTACAGTGTGGATTAATTATGAATTTATTTCCACTAAAATAATGGTATGTATAGTAGTTGCCAAAAAGATGATATATCTGTGTATTATCCAAGACCTGGAAAAAAATCAATTTAAAACTCTCAGCAGAAATGAGATTAAGCAGAGAAAGATTTTATTCTATTTTTATTCTGACCAAAAGACTCCTACATTTGTCTCACACTGGTTGCAGATTTGTCAAGATAATATAGTTTATAGCATTTGAGGAAATTTTGTGTTTATTCAGAATGTTTTTTAAACAAGACTTATGTGTTTTTAAATTGTTTCTGTGTTACTGTTTCTGCCACAGGACAGCGCAGCTAATTTATAACCTTTTGCAGTATATTTCCTGATAAAACTTTACAGAAAGTTTATTAATCAGGAGTTTTGAAGGCTTGGCCACTCATCCAATTGCATCTCCTGTGAGAAACTGCAGAGGAGTTGTACGTTTTCTGGTTATCACCAAAGTTGTGAAGGGAAATCATTTAATATGAGATGAAACAGTGTTACTTTTCTTTAGAATAAGACTTTAAAGAAGTAAAACTTTAAGTCAGTTTAAGTAAATATTATAGAATCCTTTGCATTGTTCATTATGAATACTAATGTTCGACAGCAACAGTGGCACAGTGAGGTTTGGTTTTGGAAATGCTTTGCCTGAAAAGAGTTTGTTTTATCTTTTTAAGAATGTTTAGATATTTATGCTGGAAAAGAAGACAAGAAATACGTACAAACCAGGTCCTGTGAATGCGAGTGAGCTGTTTTTGTAATGTGGGATATGATTTTCAGCCACTGTTGTATTGTTGGCCAGAGGGCTCTTGAAATGTGGCCTTTTAGTAAGAACAACACAAATCAAACATTCAATACAGCCTTCTTGCCTTAATGAATTATTTCTCAGCCTATGAAAGAAAATGAAGCGTATCGGTGAACCGCTGTTGATTGTACTTTTAAAAAAGGCTGGAAGCAGAACATGAAACAAACAGAGCAGAGGGATCAAACGACACTCTTTCTCTTTCGTTCTCCTGTTCCGGACCCGGGGGGAAATAAACATGCGCACTGATATAGTACAAGGCTTTAATGACAGATTGCTAAATAGCACTGTTATGCTTTTTAAATGCAAATGAGGGTGAGTGAGTTTCAGAGGCGTGGAAAGAGCGACCCATTTTCAGAGTCTGTGATGATGAGTCAGGGTACGAGAGCGTGGGAGTGTGGCCGCATTTAGACCGTCGGTAAAGAGATGCACATGCGAAATTGTCGAGATCGGGGAGGAACAGAAGCAGAGGATCCGGCAGAATTGTGAGATGAGGCTACAGATTTCACACAGGCAGATTGTGCAACACACTTCTTTGTCTTCTGCATGCACTGAGGCGAACGCGTGTGATTGAAAAGCCCATGCTGTGATAAATCCTGGCCTGAAAACACTTGTTGCAGAGCTCAAGGTGTGCTGAGGAGAGATGTGCATGTCTTTGCATTTATTTATTTGGTGCAGAGCTGTGAAATAGGCTCGATAATGAACAATCAGCTGGTTGTTACGGCATACGGTGGCCATACGTCCTCTTTATTTCTTGGAAGAGCCTGAATGTCCAGATTTTTTCCTATTGTTTTCATACTTGCTGAAGGTAATGACTGAGTAGTTTGACCAATAGCGTGCAGGCATTGTACATAATCAACCAATCATGGGATCTACAGAGAATGGCCAAAGCAATGCAAATACATAATGTATGAGGACTGTTGAGAGACTTTAAATAGGAAAACAAAGTCAAACCTGGACATTGTAGGTCATTTAGAAATCCCAACCAGGATGAGATGGCATACGTATCAGTCTATTAATGCAAAATAATGCAGCCTTTTAAGCTGACAAGAGACGCCTTGACTTCAAAACAGTCATTGGTCCAAAATGGCTTTACATTATATGCCAAATATCTACGCTTTCCAGTGTTTGTCTGGACTGTTTTGTGGAAGTTTACAGCATTTGACCAATATTCTGCCAAAATAAAAGCTTGAGGATTTGACATCAGAGTGGTTTGAATGTTTAGACTTTTTGATTTAGCTGTTGTTTTTTGTGTTTGGATGTTTCAGCAGTAGCAATATCATTCATATTGCAGTTCAATTTACAATATATGACAAATAATATATTATAATATATTTTTGTCATGCAGCCCTATATATATCTAACAAAAAATGTAATAAAAATTAATCATTTACTAAAAAATGTTTTTTTTTTTATAAATAATATTTGTCAGTTATTCTTACAGTTTTTCACATTTGCTAAAACACTAAACCCCATTCTCTAAACCAAATTCTCAATAGCCTAAACCAATTTCTGCAAAACCTTAAACAAGTTTAAGCAGTTTAGACACTGTTTGCAGATCTCATGCACTCTTTTGCAAAACACTAAACACATTCTTACTCATTAAGACACAGTTTGCTCCGTTATGAGCTTGTGATGCAAAACCCTAAACAAGAAAGCAATAGTTAAGCACAACTGCAACACTGCTGTCATCGTTTACACACAATAATTCAATATTCTTCACGCTTGTTTCAAAATATATTAAATATACAAAATATAAGCCAGTTAAAAGTGCACAGAAGGCAAGGGTGCATCTGTCAGTCTGAGAGGTACAGAAGAGTGTGAAAAGTGTGAA
This sequence comes from Labeo catla, assembly GCA_012976165.1. Taxonomy (NCBI): domain Eukaryota; kingdom Metazoa; phylum Chordata; class Actinopteri; order Cypriniformes; family Cyprinidae; genus Labeo; species Labeo catla. The sequence continues at coordinate 1,798,052 of VONZ01000052.1, read as the reverse complement.
AAAAAAAATATATATACATACATATATGATATATTGTAAGATGATATTACTGTACAGTATATAGTAATCACACCTAAGAAATAAATCATACCTACATTTGGTGAATATACCAAAAAAAAGGAAAAATACACACACATATGTATGAGTATATAGATAGATAGATAGATAGATAGATAGATATAAATATATATACATACATACATACACACACATATATACATATACATATATATATATGCACTAAAGTTTGGTGAATATACACACACACACATATATATATATATATATATATATATATATATATACATACACATATATAGATGATAGATAGATAGATAGAGATATAGATATACATGTACACACACACACACACACACACACATATATATGTGTGTATTTATTTTTTTGTATATTTACCAAACTTTAGTTCTTTTGAGTGTGTATTGCTAAATAATAACTATATACAGTAAACATTCAAACATTCATTTTTTTTTGTAACTACATGCACTTGACACTGTGTTCTCCTTTTTTTGATGTAGTGTCTAATGAATGATCTGTAGTGCGTATATTATTGACTAATGTGAGTATGATTTACAGTTTTTCTGAAATGCTAAAACACATTTTTTGAAACCATCACTCATTTTCTCAAAACCTTAAACACATATCCAAATGTTCGAACTACATTCACAGAACCCCTGACTCATTTGGAAAAATCAAACGTTCGCTTCAAAACTATTTCACCTGCACTCAAAATCAAACAAAGCTTTCAAATCATACACATATTAGTCAATACTACACACACACACACACACATATATACATATATATATAAACACCCAGTTTGGTATATATATATATATATATATATATATATATATATATATGACAAATGCACCTGTGCCTTCTGTGCACTTTGAACTGGCTTATATTTTGTATATTTAAATATTTAGAGACAAGTGTGAAGAATTTTGAATTATTGTGTGTAAACGACGACAGCAGTGTTGCAGTTGTTCTTAACTTTTGCTTTCTTATGTTTAGGGTTTTGCATCAAGTGAAAGAAAATTGCAACAAGTCCATCAGAGAGCAAACTGTGTCTTAATGAGTGAGAATGTGTTTAGAGTTTTGCAAAAAGACTGCATGAGATCTGCAAACAGTGTCTAAACTGCTTAAACTTGTTTAAGGTTTTGCAGAAAGAGTAATTTATTTGACAGATTGGTTTAGGCTATTGAGAATTTGGTTTAGAGAATGGGGTTTAGTGTTTTAGCAAATGTGAAGAACTGTAAAAGCTTTGTTTGATTTTGAGTGCAGGTGAAATGGTTGTGAAGCGATTGATTGATTTTGACAGAAGAGTCAGGGGTTCTGTGAATTTAGTTTAAACATTTGGATTTGTGTTTAAGGTTTTGAGAAAATTAGTGATGGTTTCAAAAAATGTGTTTTAGCATTTCAGAAAAACTGTAATACCTAAATGGTACTTTTTAATGGTTTTGCCCCAGTGACTGCTTTTGTACCTTTTTTTCTGAGAGTGTGGCAGCAGTGATACTTGTCTTTCTGATGCTCGTGTGTGTGTGTGTGTGTGTGTGTGTGTGTGTGAGATGAAGATGATTATGAGTCTTGGGATGTGTCTGACCCTTACTGTGTGACTCGGTGTGTCATTGAATTTTATCACTGCTATGATTCCCTGCTCTCAATATTAACAGGAGGCTTTCATTAACCTGAGGGTCAGGCTTCATGTGTCCCCAGGGATTTTTTCATCACCCTCTCTGTCTCTCTCTGTCTATCTCTCTCCCCTCTCCCGATTGCCATTTCTCCTTCTTTTCCTTATTAGCTCTTTTTTAGTGTGGCTGCAAATTCACCCTAGCAAAACCGCCAGTGATTTATTGATTAAACACTCCTTGAAATGACCTGCCCTCTCATACCGTGTTAGAAAATATTGCCGTTTTCTTTCTTGCTCAGTGATTCAAGTGTGAACTTTATAGGGACCCTTAACTAGCTGTAGAATAATTTACATCCTGCATGTGAGATTATGGTTATTTCCTGTAAATTTACAGTACAATTGCTGTCAGTTGTTCTCTTTTCGCAGGCCTGGCTCACAGAGATTCACGAGTTTGCTCAGCAGAATGTAGTGATCATGCTTCTGGGTAACAAGGTCAGTGAACCTTATGGCCTTATGCATGTATGGCATCCATTCATACATCATTTATATAGAAAAAATTGATTGGAAATCAAAGCCAATGCATAATGCATTGTTTACTGATTGATTCATTGATCAATCGATTGATTTTTCAGGCTGACGCTACACATGAAAGGATTGTGAAGAGAGAGGAGGGTGAAAAACTGGCCAAGGTTTGTAATGTCAACACACACAAACACACTTATGCAGTCATTTTGGTCATGTAGACATACGTTTTTAAATAATAATCATAATTTTTTAAAATACTAATCTTTGAGTGTAAAACTTGGAATGCATTTTTAAATGGTAAAACATCAAAACCGGCATCACAGTATTTGCAGTTTTCACTCATGCATTTTATGCATTAACTGAAACAGTAATAGTGCAAATATGCAACAGGCTAAATTAATGCCTTATTTAGCCTCTTTTATTGTTTTTAAAACGTTTCCCCATTTAAATTATTCATGCACATGTGAAACAAACACGTGAAACAAACACATTGATCTGAAGCACTAATCCTACTCTTTACAAATCCAACGTGCATTATGTTTAATGTTAATTTGTGTCTACATATTATAAAGAAGGAAGAAGAACATTTTTCTTTCTCTCTACAGGAGTTTGGCGTTCCCTTCATGGAGACCAGTGCTAAATCGGGTCTGAATGTGGAGTTGGCCTTCACTGCTGTTGCAAAGTAAGTCACTCATTTTCAGGCCCAGACACAATCTGTGCATTTTGTTTTCACCACTGAGAATCTGCAGAATGGATTTATACCTGGTAACATGTTCTAAATGGAGCTGAGAGAACCTCACTCCTATTGGCAGCTGGAGGCATGATCAAATTAGCCCAGATATCTAATAAACGAACACACAGTTCTAAAATTAGGGCATCGCACATCTGTGTGGGGCGCTCATACGTACCTATTCATCTTTATACTGGAAGAAAACTGGAAGTTTATAGACACATAACCTTATCAACAACTTATCAGCACATTAAGAACCACTCCAAACACCTTAACTCATAAAAGTTTATCAACCACATAGCAACACACTTAAAAAAAACATAGCAAACACATAGCAGCACATTGAAAATACTTAAAACACCTTAGCAACTGCATAGCAACACACTGAAACACCATAGCAACCGCATAGCAACACATTAAAAACACTCCTAACACCTTCACTCGGAACACTTTATCAACCACATAACACACTAAAAACACTACAGTAACCACATAGCAACACACGAAAAAATCATAGCAAATACATAGCAGCACATTAAAAGCGATTAAAACACCTTAGCAACTGCATAGCAACACGCTGAAACACCTTAGCAACCGTATAGCAACACATTATGAATGCTAAAAACACCTTAGCAACTGCATAGCAACACACTGAAACACCATAGCAACCACATAGCAACACATTAAAAATGCTTAAAACACCTTAGCAACTGCATAGCAACACATTGAAACACCATAGCAACCATATAGCAACACATTAAAAACCACTCCAAACACTGTCGCTCAGAGCACTTTATCAACCGCATGATAACACACTAAAAACACTACAGCAACCACATAGCAACACACTAAAAACATAGCAAAAACATTTAAACACCTTAGTTACCACATAGTAACACAATAAAAAACACTCCACCTTCACTTAAAACACTTTAGCAACTACATAGCAACACAATGAAACACCATAGAAACTACATAGCAATGCATTAAAACCACACAGAACACATTTATTTAGAACACTTTAACAACTGCATAGCAACAGCATAGGGACACACTAAAACACCATAGCAACTGCATAACAGCCACATAGCAACATATTAAAAACACTTTAAACACCTTAGCAGTTTTGAGTGTTTTTTAGTGTGTTGCTATGTGGTATAGCAACACACTAACAGCCACTCAAAACTTCTTAACTCAGAAGACTTTAGCAACCACATAGCAACACACTGAAACATTATAGCAACAGCATAGCAACGCATTAAAAATAACACAGAAAACCTTTACTCAGAACACTTTAGAAACTGCATAGCAACAGACCGAAGCACCATAGCAACTGCATAGCAACATACATTACTACAACATTACAACAGCCACTTAACAACGCACAGCAATGTATTACCAACTCAACACTCTAAAACACCATAGTAACCACATAGCAACCACACTGCTACACAATGCTTAAAAAATGCTTAAAACACCATAGCAACACACTAAAAAATACTCAAAACACCTTTACCCAAAACACTTTAACAACTGCATAGCAACAATCTAAAACACCATAGCAAGTGCACAGCAACCACATAGCAACACATTACAAACACCTAAAACACCTTAGCAACTGCATAGCAACACACTAACAAACACTTAAAACATCTTAGCTCAGAACACTTTAGCAGCTGCATAGCGACATACTGAATCAGCATAGAAACTGCATGGCAACAACATAGAAACACATTAAAAACACTTATAACACCTTAGTAACTGCATAGCAACACACTAAAACATCATAGCAACCACATAGCATTGCACTAAACACCACTCCAGACACCTTTTTCCAGAACACTTTGGCAACAGCATAGGAACACACTGAAACACCATAGCAACTGCATAGCAACCACATAGCAACACATTAAAATGCTTAAAACACTTTAGCAACTGCATAACAACACATTGAAACACCATAGCAACAGCATAGCAACGTATTAAAAAACACTCAAAACTACTTCACCCAGAACACTTTAGCAACTGCATAGCAACACACAGAAACAACATCAAAGGAACTGCATAGCAACACACACACACACACACACACACACACACACACAAACTCAAAACACCTTCACTCAGCCAGGTAGCAACACATTAAAACAACATAGCAATACATTAAAAATGCTTTAAACACCTTAGCAACCACATAGCAACACACTAAAACACCACAGAAACTGCATAGCAACGCATTAAAAACCACTCAAAAAACCTCACACAGAACTCCTTAACAACTGCATAGTAACACACTAAAAAACTGTAGCAACTGCATAGAAACCACATAGCAACACACTAAAACAACATAGCAACCGCATAGCAACACACTTAAACACCACAGAAACTGCATAGCAATGCATTAAAAAACATTTAAAACACCTTAGCAACTGCATAGCAACACACTAAAAAAAAACACAGAAACTGCACAGTAATGCATTAAAAACCACTCAAAACACCTTTACACAGAACACCTTATTTCATACCATAGCAACTGCATAAAACCCCCACAGCAACACATTTAAAACACTCAAAACTCCTTAGCAACCGCATAGCAACACATTAAAAACACTCCTAACACCTTCACTCGGAACACTTTATCAACCACATAACACACTAAAAACACTACAGTAACCACATAGCAACACACGAAAAAATCATAGCAAATACATAGCAGCACATTAAAAGCGATTAAAACACCTTAGCAACTGCATAGCAACACGCTGAAACACCTTAGCAACCGTATAGCAACACATTATGAATGCTAAAAACACCTTAGCAACTGCATAGCAACACACTGAAACACCATAGCAACCACATAGCAACACATTAAAAATGCTTAAAACACCTTAGCAACTGCATAGCAACACATTGAAACACCATAGCAACCATATAGCAACACATTAAAAACCACTCCAAACACTGTCGCTCAGAGCACTTTATCAACCGCATGATAACACACTAAAAACACTACAGCAACCACATAGCAACACACTAAAAACATAGCAAAAACATTTAAACACCTTAGTTACCACATAGTAACACAATAAAAAACACTCCACCTTCACTTAAAACACTTTAGCAACTACATAGCAACACAATGAAACACCATAGAAACTACATAGCAATGCATTAAAACCACACAGAACACATTTATTTAGAACACTTTAACAACTGCATAGCAACAGCATAGGGACACACTAAAACACCATAGCAACTGCATAACAGCCACATAGCAACATATTAAAAACACTTTAAACACCTTAGCAGTTTTGAGTGTTTTTTAGTGTGTTGCTATGTGGTATAGCAACACACTAACAGCCACTCAAAACTTCTTAACTCAGAAGACTTTAGCAACCACATAGCAACACACTGAAACATTATAGCAACAGCATAGCAACGCATTAAAAATAACACAGAAAACCTTTACTCAGAACACTTTAGAAACTGCATAGCAACAGACCGAAGCACCATAGCAACTGCATAGCAACATACATTACTACAACATTACAACAGCCACTTAACAACGCACAGCAATGTATTACCAACTCAACACTCTAAAACACCATAGTAACCACATAGCAACCACACTGCTACACAATGCTTAAAAAATGCTTAAAACACCATAGCAACACACTAAAAAATACTCAAAACACCTTTACCCAAAACACTTTAACAACTGCATAGCAACAATCTAAAACACCATAGCAAGTGCACAGCAACCACATAGCAACACATTACAAACACCTAAAACACCTTAGCAACTGCATAGCAACACACTAACAAACACTTAAAACATCTTAGCTCAGAACACTTTAGCAGCTGCATAGCGACATACTGAATCAGCATAGAAACTGCATGGCAACAACATAGAAACACATTAAAAACACTTAGAACACCTTAGTAACTGCATAGCAACACACTAAAACATCATAGCAACCACATAGCATTGCACTAAACACCACTCCAGACACCTTTTTCCAGAACACTTTGGCAACAGCATAGGAACACACTGAAACACCATAGCAACTGCATAGCAACCACATAGCAACACATTAAAATGCTTAAAACACTTTAGCAACTGCATAACAACACATTGAAACACCATAGCAACAGCATAGCAACGTATTAAAAAACACTCAAAACTACTTCACCCAGAACACTTTAGCAACTGCATAGCAACACACAGAAACAACATCAAAGGAACTGCATAGCAACTTAAAACACCTTAGCAATGACATAGCAACACACACACACACACACACACACAAACTCAAAACACCTTCACTCAGCCAGGTAGCAACACATTAAAACAACATAGCAATACATTAAAAATGCTTTAAACACCTTAGCAACCACATAGCAACACACTAAAACACCACAGAAACTGCATAGCAACGCATTAAAAACCACTCAAAAAACCTCACACAGAACTCCTTAACAACTGCATAGTAACACACTAAAAAACTGTAGCAACTGCATAGAAACCACATAGCAACACACTAAAACAACATAGCAACCGCATAGCAACACACTTAAACACCACAGAAACTGCATAGCAATGCATTAAAAAACATTTAAAACACCTTAGCAACTGCATAGCAACACACTAAAAAAAAACACAGAAACTGCACAGTAATGCATTAAAAACCACTCAAAACACCTTTACACAGAACACCTTATTTCATACCATAGCAACTGCATAAAACCCCCACAGCAACACATTTAAAACACTCAAAACTCCTTAGCAACCACATAGCAACACATTAAAAACACTCCAAACACCTTCACTCAGAACATTTTATCAGCCAGATAGCAATACACTAAAACACCATAGCAACCACATTGCAACACTTAAAAATGCTTAAAACACCATAGCAACACATAGCAAACCACTCAAAATTTCTTTGCAACCACCAATTACCCTCTTACAAGTTTGCACAGCCAAGCTCCACTCAAATTTTCTTCAAAGTGTAAAAATCTGATATGTTAATATGGTGATAATAGAAAATGAGTGTTCCTCACAGGTTCTCTGAATGTTCTTGTTTGTGAGGTCACACAGGCAGCTTTTGAAAGTCTACAGATTACAATATTTTATGGAAAGTGTGTTAGCGCGTGTCTGTTGGTGAAAACACAGAGGGCTGAGTTCACTAATACATTTGCGCCACTTTTGCATGCAGTATTTCCATGCAAATTTAAAGATGCAACTTATTGATTATTCAATGTAACCAGTTTTTACCAACTAGTCATTTACATTTATGCATTAAGCAAATACTCTTATCGGAAACATCTTACAATATGTATTGTTTAATGTTCATTTGTGCTTGTATATTGTATTTTCTTTCCCCCTCTCTAAATAATCATTATGTAGAGCTATACAAGCATTTAAATTGAGTTTCAGTGCAAACATGCCTCCTTTCTGTGTAATTGATTAATAAATTGCATCTTATTGACAAATTAGTGCTGTTTGACTGGTAGAGCTGGTAGATTATTTACAAATTGTAGTCTTTTACTGTTTTAAATTAGGCCTACATGACAAAAAAAAAAAAATGTAGGTAGTTATGTAATCCATTACATATAATGTAATGTAAGTAACTGTAGTCTGATTATGAGTATTTTAAAATGTAATATAATCTGATTACAAGTACTTAATCCAGATTACATGTAATCAGTTACTACCGGGCACTGGGTGCAAATAATTTTGCACTTGGGTGAGTTTTGTTTTGTTGCAGATCTAATCCCATTTAACCAGTTTAAACCAGCTTTACAAACCGTAGCTCAAACAGTTAAATATGTTGCTAAGATCATGGGTTTGATTTACCGCCAAATGCATGGACTGAAAAAAATGTCCAACATTGATTCCTGTGTAAATGCGTGTTCAGTGTTAATTGTGGGGCGTGTTTGCGCAGTTACACGATTTGCATAATTCCTTAATTGAATCTTGTGCTAAACAGCGCAGACAGCATGTGCAAATAACCACAGTTATCAGCAGGCGCAGGTCGTTTTAGTGAATTCCCCCCAGAGTTTCGAAAGGAAACTGATGTCTCCCTCCCCGTCTCTCAGGGAACTGAAGCACAGGGAGATGAAGGAGCCTAACGAGCCAAAGTTTCAGCTGCAGGAGTATGTTAACAAGGAGATGAAGGGAGTCGGCTGCTGTCGCTCCTAAACTCGCGCGCGCTCGTGCGCGTCCGTCTCTCTGTCTGTTTGTGTGTTTTTCCGCTTTCATCCTCTTCTCTCGCATAAATTGGATGCCTGTCAGATATTCTGCGGCTCTGGAGACTTTCATTTTCAAACGCTGTGTTCTTTCTTTGGACCTCCATGCACTTCACAGCTCGCAAACAATAGCGAACGACACAAAGCAAACACGGCGTAAAGAGGAGCAGTCATCAGATTGCAATTGGCACGTGCTTACATATTTACATCCACAATAAATACAGACCCACCTCTCCGAGCAGCTGTGAATGTATGTTCATCATGTGTGGCTCAAAGTTTGTTTTATTATATGTTAAAACCATTCCTACAGTTAGTACTTTTCTGTGGCAGCTTCACTTGAACCCAATCATACACCACTTTTACTGTTCATAAACTCGGCTGTTCAGCACAGAGATAATTATAAGTGCAAAATTATAATTAACAAAGCATTTTCTGTGATTTCAGTCTCATTCTATAAACACTTTGCAAAATGAGTTCTGATGTGCTTTAAATTTGTGGAAAAGTTTTAAAATTACGTTTTTTTTTCCCGAAAGTTCTTTTATTATTTCAATGAAACAGCTTGCTTATTTATTTTGTTTCTTGTTCAGATCACCCCAATTAAAAGAACATAGCTAATTTTTCATTGCTTTTTATCTTTCTGTTTTTAATGCATAGATAATGATACTTGCAAACTTTGTTTTATTGTGTCTCTTTAAAGTTACATTTACCAGACTTTCTCTCGATGTACAATTTGATAATTTCTCTCATTTTTTGTGTATAAACCATCACACATTACAATAAAATCCAAAGCTAATCAAGGCCATTAACTATGGAAGCTTGTTTCTGCCACAGAAAAAAAAAAAAAAAAAAAATATAAGTATATATAAATATATATATATATATATCTTTTTGTCGCAATTCTGAGTTTATATATCACAATTCAGAGGAAAAAAAAAGAATAGCATGGAAGAATTGTGTATAAAATGCAGAATTGCATGATATAAACTCGTGAGATGTAAACTTGCAATTTTGAGAAGAAAGGTCTACATTGTGAGAGATAAACTCATATTTGTGAGAAAAATGTAAACATTCGGAGTCACAATTACATTAATTAAAAAATATATATAGAAATGTGAGATGTAATCTAAAGAAATCAGAGAAAAAAGGTCAGAACTGTCAGATAAAAAGTTATATTTTGTGGTGGAAACAGGCTTGATTAAGATGGAGAGTTGGATTAAGTTTGTTGAAAGACGTCTTCACCTCTTTACACTTACATAAGCACATGCTCATTAATTAATCATGTCATGTTTTCTCCACTTTTGTCATTTTATTTATTTATTTATTTTTTGTCAGTGTCATTTCATGAAGTATGAACTAATATGAAAGATGAATGTATGTATTGTACATATGAAAAATATATGGCACTTACAGTAGTTTGCATTATATAATTAATGTTTTGTTAAAAATTTAGTATCGTCCTGTACGCTAAATATATAGAAAGCTTTAACTAGAATTAGTAGCTTTAAAGTGATGTTCAGAATGTGCCAGAATTTAACAAATTGATGTAATGTCGGATAATACGCGTACTGTGGATCGTTTAATATATCGTGCTGTATAAATATTTTCAGTACTATGCCTTTTGCACTTTTGTTTTTGCTGGTTTTTTTCGTTGTTGTTGTTGATATTTTTTATATCATCTGAAACTAAAGGAAGACCAGTATATGGCCTGAAATGAATTTTTTGTTGGTCAGGAAATTTGTACTGTTGTGCCATTTTTAGCTGCTCAGATTTTTGACAACAAATCAACTAATGTATATAAGTTCAATTCAGTTTGTTTTCCCCTGTATTGAAGAAATGGTGTGGACGGGTGATATCACAGAAATGACAAGCAATGATATACAGAACTTTTTTCTATCTGGTAGAGGTCAACGCTAAGTGTTGATCTAAGTGTTCACATGTTTTTTTCAAAGTTTTTATGTAACGTGTATTGTATTCCCAACAATAAATTGGACGGTGAAGTGAATTCTGCATTGGTGTCTCAGTAATATGATCTAACAGTGACCTCTAATGGACACAACATCACATTGCAGCTCCTTAGAAACCATGAAAACCAAAGTACTGATTTCACACAGTCAAGTGTGATATCAAATAATCATGCATTCATAGACAAAGCAATTTACACATAAGAAGGATGCAAGCAGAAGTCCACAAGTATTTCAGGCCATTTTACCTGTGATGTTCAATAATAATACCTTTCATTGTTAAATATTATAAACTAGGAGCACAGATGCCTTCATAAACTTTTGGTTGACTGGTCAGGGTTTAGCTGGTGAGTTTCAGCAGCTGGTACATCAGTATAAAAACATGTTTGTTCACAGCAGCTGTTCAAATGTATCTGCGTGTTCTGATTAAACAAATCTATAATGAATAAAACATCACATTGCAATCTTAAGCAAAAGAGTATTCACTGGCAAGATTATTTAGGTATCTTAAAGACAAAACCTTAAAGTGTTCTGTGATTTGTTTAGATTTCCTTGAGCTTCAAGCCCAAAGTAAGGGCTCAGACTTAAACCAGTTTGTTTTTTATATTTTTATTTTAAAATGAATTAATATTTAATATTGTAATATAAAATATAAATGACTTTTAATATTTTAATATTTTTATTAAATGCCACAAGAACAGAAGGTATAATAGCTGCCAGCTGCCAATAAATAAATAAATAAATACATACATAAAAAAAATGACTGGTTCCAAAAAGATTATCTATATTTAAAATAATTTATCAAATGTAAGAAATTTGGTTTGTAAAGATCTCACTGCTTCTTGTGTGTATGGTAATTATGGAATTGCATAATTTATTGTTTTTTACATTCCAAAACACCATTCTGAAAATAAAAACACATCAAATACACACATTTCTGAATCCTTCCCAAATAATCCTGAATAAATACAATGACTGTTTATTTTTTACAGTCAAAAAAGTTTACAGGTAAGCTATAGGGCCTATATGAAATCTTCCCAAAACACAAACCTTAGGACATGCTTGATTTTTCTCTTCTTCTTCCTTTTTTTTTCTTTTTGGATGTTGTTGTATATATACATTTTTGTTAACTTTTGTCATGGAAACTTTGTTTTGTTCACAATTTCTCCCGCATAAAATGAAGCAATGGAACAACAAGTATTTTAGCATTTTAGTAAAGAACAAGTCAATTGTTTTGTGAGAACTGGCATGGAAAATGTATCAGTTATTTTTGAGATATGTTAGATCCACAAGAGAATGTTTATTCTTATGGTGATTTCATATGTAAATGCAATTTCCCTGTTGTTCATAAGAAATTTCTTACAGTGATGAAAGCTATACCAAATGGTTTGTTAGTGAAGTGTCATTTGTCATTTGAAAAGATTGTAAAAAGTGAGCTGAAGTTTTTGGTTGATGACAAAAGTATTTATGACCTAAAATGTAATAATAAATTTGTAAGAAATATGTTTCAGTCAAGGAAAAAGAATTACCCAGAGGGGATTTTTTTAAATTATTTAATTATTATTATTTTTTTTTATTAGAGATTAAGATTAACTAGAAAAAGCATGGCTCTTACCTTGTAAATTTTGTGTCCCCAACAAAAATAAAGAACTACATTTAAAACTTTTGCATAATATATACCCCACTAATGAGATTACAGGTACATGCTTACTTGAATTGTATTTCTGTAATTTCAGTCATGACATGATTTGATCAAATGACCCCTTGTTAAAGAATTTTGGTCAAAATTCCTTGCCTTAAAATTCAATTTAGACATTGATTTCATTATGTGTGATATATTTTTCTCACTGTAAACATAACATAGAATATATAGAAAATGTATGTATTTTATTGGCAAAATTTAGCTACCTAATTATGACAATTAAAAACATTAACAACAAAAAAAGTGTCAAATTTGTAAAACTGTATAAAGATCTGTTGAATGTTACGTAAGTTACTCCCTCTGTACCTCTCGCTTTTTTTCTTCCTTTATTGTATTCCAGTATTATTTATTTTATTCAAACTGTCTTCCAGTGTTGTAGGCCTATTTGATTGCTATAATTATTCTGTATACTTGCAAAAAAAATAAAAAAACGGTTCTTGTTGATTACAAATGAACGACGTTACGTCGGTGACGCAAGAATTGGCGGCGACGCGTTACTATTGGTAAACACTGGGAAGAGCGCGCAGTGGTAGAGCATCATATGACATAAAAAGGTAAAAGTTTCTAAACATATTATATGAGATTAATTTATGGATGTCGCGAAAATAGGGTGTAGAAATCCTGGAGCAGCGTCATAATACAAATACAGAAGCACTTTTATTCCTATTTCAGACTAAAATACGAGTCCATAATCCATAATAAATTCATCTCCTGTTGTCTCTCACATCAAAATCCAGCCACATATTTGTTTAGAGCTGTTTTAGCTTGTAAACGGTGCTTGATCTGTATAGATTTCTCTCCTGAGTTAGACCAGACCACTTTTTCACTGGAGGAAGCGTTATTGTGTATTATGGACAGGTCTTAATGATGGATTTATTTCTTATAAACACACAGCTTTTGGCTTTTTAAGATGTTAACTGATGGAGTGGATTATTGTAATGTTTTTATCAGCTGTTTGGACTCTCATTCTGACGGCACCCATTCACTGCAGATGATCCATTGGTGAGCAAGTGATGCAATGCTACATTTCATCTACATCTTGGATGGCCTGAGGGTGAGCACATTTTGAGCAGTTTAATTTCTGGGTGAACTATTCCTTTAAGCAATTCATATTGGTGTAACCTTGCCATTGAGAGCAAATCTAAAGAGAAGAGTCAGGTGACATGATAAAGACACTGTTATCGGTCAGGGTCAAGCTCACTTTTACCTGGGAATCTCCTTCCTTATATGGTCATCGTGTGTTCTTCTGAACGCTGGCGTTTGCCATGACCTTCTCCATGTCGCTCTGCTCATGATGGATGAAGCACATTTAATCAGTCCTGGCCGCTGAGATGTTTTCCAGTTGTTTGTACTTACAAGAAAAAGCACAGAGGGTTTCATGACCACGTCACGCAGGAACCACCGAGCAGTGATCTCAGCGCTGGTCATCAAGATGTTTCCCTCAGGGTCACGCTGCCGTCACATGCGTTATTTTGGTTATATTGATATTATGGTAGACATTTCTGTTTAAGAAGAGTCCTGTATAAATGCCCTCCTTACTGCGATGTTCAAGGAGAAAATTTTAATTGCATATTTGATGATGAATTTTTGAGATGCATCAAGGGAATCAGAACTCTTAAAGAGATAGTTCACCCAAAAATAAACATTCAGTAATTTATTCTCAAAACAGGTTTTATAATGCCACGAGGGAGAATAAATGACTGAATGTTTATTATTAATTATTAATTATTACTATTATTATTAATGAAATATATATATTTACAACAAAACAACAAAAAAAAATATTTTAAATATATTTTAAGATAAGGGTATATAACAACAGCACCCATATGTGCTGTTATATACAAAATAACATCACATATGGGTTTGTTGGTCAAGATTCATGATGCAGAAGGTTCCTGGTTCAAAGCATGTATGGTTTAAGGTGTTTTTATTGATTTATGTTTCTATATTTATTTATTTATTTTGTACAGAGTTGTGTAACTAAACAGTATTACCCATGACAAATGAGGGCATTGCAAGGCAGCGTATTAACTAGCCCTTTGGTTTGTTTTGGTGTTTTTTTAAATTATAGTTAGTAATATTTCAGTTAAACACAGGAGGGCAGTGTTGCTTAATAATTGCTCTTGTCCTTGAACTACTACCACTAATGTAAAACAGGCCCAGAAATACTGTAAACACCTGCAGCTGAAGACATCTTGAAAGATTGGAAGGTGCTAGAGTGCATTTAATAGACAGTGAAGACATTTTTTAATGTTACAAATGATTTCTATTTTAAATAAATGCTGTTATATGAAGCAACACAAGTGTTTTCAACACTGATAATAATCAGAAATGTTTCTTAAGCAGCAAATCAGCATATTACAATGATTTCTGAAGGATCATGTGACACTGAAGACTGGTGTAATGATGCTAAAAATTCAGCTTTGATCATAGAAATAAATTACATTTTAAAATATATTCATATACAAACTGATTTTAAATTGAAATAATATTTCACATTTTTTACTGTATTTTCTGTATTTTTGTTCGAATAAATGCAGCTTTGGTGAGCAGAAAAAATACACACACACACACACACACACACACACACACACACACATAAACAAAAAATAAGGTTGGGTTTGATTACAGTTACAGTTGAGAGGCCTGTTACTATGTGTGAGCACTACTACACCTGTCTAGTTACGTGAAATAAGCGTTTCTGTGTTAAATAGAGAGGCTTATCTTCTTAAACATACACTCATACACACATGAGAAACTGACGTGAGGCTCTACACTCTTATATGTCATGATGAAGCTGGCTGAAAACACACACACCAGCAGCGTGGCTCATATTCCTGTAATACACTGCGACCTTTAATGAAAATTTGTTTACAGATGTTTAAACTCTTTCTGCATTATTTAAACTGTAAAAGTTTAGTTGCATTATTGCAGTTGCTGAAAATTGCATTTCTGCATTCGGTGCAAATAGTGTTTCACATGACATGATGTGCAAAACCATGTTTTTTGTGATCTTGCATATAAATTTTAAATTAAAAAGTGTTTTTTGCATTAAAAATAATGTTTTATACATGGTTTTAATGATGCATAAGCATAAAAATGTTACATTAAACTCATGTGGTGTGTGTCCTGCATGTGTGCGTGGCACTCTGTATGTCGGACTGGCGCTGGTTTTGTTTATTTGCTAAGTTGATGATGAGGGAGGAGGTCTTATCTACGGCCCGGCATGACCGCAGAGCTCCGTCTCCATAACACAGTACTGTTTACCTTTCCTCTGATCACGTGCGCTTTGTTTTTATTCCTCACACACACATGCGCATTAAAGTCAACTATTGCAAATGCAGAAAATTATGGTCTCGCATCTTTTGTTTGTTACAAAACGTCAGTGCTGCGATGATGCTTAAATATCTACTTAAAGGTGGTCTTAGCTGTTAAAAGATGGTTTTTCGGTGCAGATGGTTAATTATTACTAGCACCATCTCATAATCTCATTATCTTACATGGCTACTGTTGCTTGCTTATATAACCCTGTTGAAAAAACCCTTCTCAAGGCGGTTTGCTGGTTATTAAGAGTTTTAACTGGCTTCTTAAACCAGACCATATAAGCATTTTAGATTGGTTTAATCTTAACTGGTTCATACAAACTGATCTCCAGATGCCTCATCTTTTCCGTCCCACCAATCCATATCTTTTACTTCCTGTGAGCACTCAGGTTTTTAGCAAAAACACACAAAGAGAGTCCACATCACACATTTCCTCTCCATTATTCGGCTTGAGTAAAGGTCATCATGCTCAGTGGAAGGAGCCGTCGAGAATATTTGTCTTTCCAACAAAGCCAAACAGCAATGCGCTCAATGAAAACACATGATTGATCTAAAGGACTTCAAATGCAAATACACTCACGTATATGCACAGAGTCACATGAGACGATTATTTCTGCATCATATTTATTTGACACAAGTTTTAGTAAAGTTTCAGGGTCAAAGGTCAAGTGAAGCAGAGAAATAATTTTTTTAAGGATTTTATTAACACCCTGTTTGGTCGGATGCGTTTGCTCACTGATGCACAGAAGGTTACGGCAGACTAGATGTTTGTGTTTTAATGACATAAACTGAACACGTTTAACTGTTAAGTCACTGATAGGCTATTGATTTTTCCCATCTCTTAATTGAGACCCTTCCTGACAAAGTTAATCAAAAATTAAACCTGTTTAAACACTGGCACACCCTGCTGGATCATAAATTGCAGTCATATAACCGTATCAGTTTAGTTTCAGTTACAGTATGTTTGGTGGGATTCAGTCCTAATTTTGTCAGTTAAATTACTGGGGTTTTTAAGGGTTTATTGATTTTATCAATGATAATGCAGAAGAAATGAAAAACCATACTGTTAGAATAGCACTTCAAAATATTATTAATGCACTTTTGAAGAAAAAAAACAAAACTATAAAGAATATGTTTCAAACATTCCAGTCATAGTTGGTAATTGGATTGATTCACATGAGTGGGTTAATTAACTCACCTAAACACATCCAATGCATGATTAATCAGATATATGCATAACATCAGTGTAATATTACAATGTCATCAACCTAAAATTATGTAAATACACAAGTTATCTTCTAATGTGAGCATGCAAATCACGTTGTGAATGAGTAAAGCATAATGAATTCAAATGCTGCGTTCATCTACTCATTATAATGTTATTGCAAGAGCTCAGGCTTGCTCTAAAAAACAAACAAACAAGCAAAAAAAAAAAATATATATATATATATATGTATATATATATATATATATATTTCCTTCCATTTCGATTGCCTAGTTTCAACATAAAATAATACACGTAATGTAAGTCTTGTTTATTATAAAGAAATGCACCAGGTCAGATTTCTGTAATAGCACTAATGAACTGAATGTGTTTTCAAGTACACAATAGCCAAGTTTATATAATTATCATTAATAAATCCAATTTGTCTCTAATTCCTTGTATATTACTGAATTTATTATTACCATATTTTAACCATTTTCATACTTTTTAACTGAATACATTTAATTGTTTTCACAAAGAACAGATTTGTGCTGGTTCGAAACAATTTTAAAAAATCCAATTTCAGTTTTAGCTATTTTAGTACTTCAAGTTAAACTAAATTCAAATGAGAAATGTTACCTTGGGAGGTAGTTGGAAAAAAAAAAAAAGATTTGATAATTTATTTTCGATCTGTTAATGTTTATTTCAAGTAGGTTCTTCCCAGTTTTTTATTTTATTTTCTCTGCAAATAATAATTTTAAGTTTGAAAGTCAAGTTGACTATAAAATACTTGTATTTTTATGTAATACTCCCGTTTTATTTTAAAGTATAATAGTATTATAACACTTTCATTTTGTTTATTATTTTATATATATATAAAAACTAAATAAAGTGCAATAATATTATTATCACAATTATTAATTAATTTCTTAAATACTTATTCTTAATGGGTCACACTATGTGTTTGAGTTTGAGGACCAAAGCAAATCTCTTGGTGCTCTTATGAGAGCCATACTGAAAAACTATGTAAACTAAATAACTAATTAATTATTTTGATTAAGTAAAGATAACAAAAAGCAGAAGAAAAATACAGCTAACACAATAAAACATAATAAATAAAAAAAAAATTGGAGTTCTCTACTGTTGCAAATAAACTGTTCTAGCAACATGCTAGTCAATATATATATATATATATATATATATATGTACAGTACTGTGCAAAAGTCTTAGGCCACTAGTATTTTCAGCTAAAAAATGGTTTAAAGTCAAAGTCAGTCTTTTGCTGTAGTGTGTCAGTAGGAAATATCAGATTACATTTCTAAACATTCATTTTGCCATTAATTATAATAATCCAGTGAGATTTTTGTGTGGAGCACAGGCTGTTGTCAGACTCCTTGTGCAAACAGAGATCTGATCTCTCCATCATTCAATCCAGTCTGTCTTAAGAAACAGAAAAAATGGAGACAGACTAAATCCAGAAGAACTGTGGCAACATCTCCAAGATGCTTTAAGAGACCTACACCTACAAAGCTGGTTCATGACATGTATGACAAATATGCATCACATTTAGTTTATTAGTTTGTTTATTAATTTTATATGCAATTCAAATACATAAATCTTGAATTTAGGCCTTTTTTATGTATGTGTGTGTGTGTGTGTGTTGTATTTTTAAGGTGATGGCTTCATAAATGAAATGTATGAATATTTGGTTTCACTTTGCAATGGCCTCTTAAGCCAAATTGTGGATTCAGACAGATGCTGTATGTAGGTGAGGTGTATGTGCATGGGTCAGTGAGGACACTGGGAGTAAAAACACTGAATTTTAACTATTGTGATATGAGCGATGAGTGTATTATGTTTCTGCAGTCAGACCCGCTGACCCTGAGGTGAGGTCGGGCAAAAAGCGTAAACTCATGAGGTTCATTGGTCATGTGTTGTAGTGAGCGATCCCAGCTGTTGCTATGTGTGTGGAGTATGTGCGGCAGAAGTGAAGCGGGAGGAGTCTGTTTGGCATTTCCAGGAACACCTAAGCCGCCCGTTTCTATTAGGAGGCACTCAGAGAACATGTGTGCTAAAACGGCAGACTGGATAAACAAAGAAGAGAGAATCACCGATGGCCGCTTTTGTTCATGTCACCTTAATCACATGGCTGACAACTTTACACTGTGCTAAATCCAGACTGTCCTTGTACAGGTAGTGATTACGCTAACCACCGGTTCACGATGTTCACGACAGTTTAAAGCTGCCATTACCTTTGCATAAAACACCGGTGAATCCGTGTCGCGGTTATGAAACTCTCACATAACGTAAACGCCTGTACAAAAGTGAAGTGGATGAATTTGGTGACCGGCGTCTCAAAGGACTTCAGACCGCTTGTGGGCGATGGTGGATCTGAGCTGGTAACAGGATATATTCAGTGACTCAGGAGCTCTTGGGTTATGAAAGCATTTAAACACCAGAGGAACCAGGCCTGTAATTAGTGGAAATGAAAACTGGTTCATACTCAAAAATATGCTGAAGGATTCCTTTATTGGTTCTTCAATATCTGGGTCATTCCTGTCACGCCATCATATGTCTGGATGTTTTGGGCTGAAATATTAAATTCACTAAACAAAAAGTTGAAAAACAACTCACAATATCATTATAGGGTGTTTTTTTTATTACTATTCTATAATATTTTTTTCATAATATTTTATAATATTATAAATGTTCATAATTTCATTTTTCAACATTTTATAATAATTTGATATTATTATATGTGACCCTGGACCACAAAACCAGTCATATGGGTAATTTTTTTTTTAAACCAAGATCAAATTTTAAAATAAGATTTCGATTAATGTATGGTTTGTTAGGATAGGACAATATTTGGCAGAGATACCACTGAAAATCTGGAATCTGAGGGTGCAAAAAAATTAAAATATTGAGAAAATCGCCTTTAAAGTTGTCCAAATGAAGTTCTTAGCAATGCAATATTAATCAGGAATTAAATTTTGATATATTCATGGTAGAAAGGTTACAAAATATCTTCATGGAACATGATCTTTACTTAATATCCTAATGATTTTTGGCATTAAAAAAAATATAATTTTGACCCATACAATGTATTATTGGCTATTGCTACAAATACACACATGCTACTTACGACTGGTTTTGTGGTCCAGGGTCACATGCATCATTTTCTAAACGTTATTTTGATAAATAACAAAGATAAGACAATTTTGTACAGCTTTACAGCAATAAAATTTATCGTTTGACAGCCCTAAAATATAATAATAATAATAATAATATTAATAATAATACACATTTTTATAAATTTGTTTAGTGTATAGTAATTTTTTTATTTAGTTATTTATTTATTGGTGATTATTTTTTCCTTTAATTGCTAAAAGAATCATTAAAGGAATCATTTAGGGGAATCAGAATATGGTTTGTTAAGTTTGTCAAAACTGTTAAAGTATTCACAACATTTAATTTGTTGTTGAAACATCCAAACTATTAAACTGTAATCTGCAACATTGCCACTAACATTTACATCTATCTATCTATGCCAGAATTATGCTAGTTAATCATGCTAGTAACATGTTAGTAACTTGCTAATCATGCTAATAACATGTTAATCATGCTAGAATCATGCTAGCAACATGCTAGTAACTTGCTAATCATGCTGGTAACATGCTAGTAACTTGCTAATCATGCAAGCAACATGCTAGTAACTTGCTGATCATGCTAGTAACATGCTAATCATGCTAGCAACATGCTAGTAACTTGTTAATCATACTAGCAACATGCTAGTAACTTGCTGATCATGCTAGAAACATGCTAGCAACATGATAGTAATTTGCTAATCATGCTAGCAACACACTAATCATGCTAGAAACATGCTAACAACCTGCTAATTATGTCAGAAACATGTTAGCAACTTGCTAATCATGTTAGAAACATGCTAGCAACATGCTAACAACTTGTTAATTATGCTAAAAACATGTTGACAACTTGCTAGCAACAAGCTAGTAACATGCTAGAAACAGACTAGCAACATGCTAGTAACTTGTTAATAATGTTAGAATCATATTAACAACATGTTAATTATCTGTCTATCTATCTATCTGACAGAGGAACAAACTACTTTAAACTTCAAACTATTTCAGACTGAAAACCATCCAAACCTAAAACTTTTTCAAACTATTTAAAAGTTCTTAAACTTCTTAAACTTTTTAAAGTTTTCAAACTTTCTCAAACTTTCTGGTCTGGCTTTCTCAAGCCAACTTAAAGTTTGTCTTGACAAACTTTTCTATCTAGTTATTCACGAGGCCGCGTGTTGTTATCCTATGAGAAGACGCTTCGCCTAATTATTCACGACAGTGTGTTGATTTGCTATGTCAGACGCTTCAGACTGTGAGATTGCGTATATTAACTGAGAGAAACATTAATGGATCGAAGGAGAGTGTTTGTTTTTGTTTGCTTTGTAAGAGTTCAGCACAAACGCGATTCATTCATAAACTCCTTGACACAACCCATCAAAATGATTATGAACGCGTCAAAATAAGCCCTTTAAAACGAACAGAGGTGCAACAGCGCGTTCATATGTTTTCGATGCAGAGTGCAAATGGCTTTGTGTTTGTGTTGGTAACTCAGTAGGAGCGATATGAAACTGTCTGAACCGTCTGAACCCGAAGTTGACTCTCTCCCCTCTTCCCCCTCCGCATCGCAGCGCACCACGCCCACTTTTGAAGCATTTTTTTAAAACTGTGGTGAGAACTAACCAGTGCTGAAATAGGGGGGTTTCATGACCCTTTAATAAACATTTATTTATTTATGATATTTGTTCTCTTTAATTGCTAAAAGAATCATTAAAGGAATCATTTAGGGGAATCAGAATATAGATTAAGTTTGTCAGAACATCCAAACTATTAAACTGTAATCTGCAACATTGCTACTAACATTTACAGTAATTATTTTGCATTCAAACATTTATGGTTCTAAATTTGGGATGTTATGTCTTAGCAGATGAAAAATAATTATATTTTCTAAACAAAATAACATATAGAAATAAAACAAAAATAAGACTTTTCCCAGCATTGTGGGCAGCAAAATGATGAGCATTCAGTGACCTGTGGAGTCTGATTCACACATTAATTTGAATCACTGTAATGACTCATTTTTGGTCAAATTGAATTGGTCAAAGTGATTCTTCTCTTAAACTTTCAGAACATGTTGAACAGTGTTTTGATAATGGACAAGCAAGCAAACAATCAAACAAACAAGTTTTTTTAAAGTATAGTAAGGAACATTTGTGTTTTTGTGGTTGGGATGATTCTTTTAAAGTGTGAAATGAATCTTTAAAGGATCCAAAATCAGAAACAGGATTGTTTGCAATCCACAAAGGATTCCCAATACATAATTCTCACTCAGTTTAGATAACACAGACTTTCTTTTATATTTAGACATTTATGGCTCTTCATTTATAATGTTATATCCCTGGCACGGATACCAGTCAGAATGCCAGAAGGTTTTGTAGGACCTCATGATCGTCCAGTAATTATCTCTCAGATGATTATCTAAGGAAGGATCGAGGCGTTTGTGGGATTTTCCCATGTCTTTCTAACGTAAGCAGTGAACTGCATTGGTGATGTTACATTTGTTCATTGTTGGTTTTATGGTGAAAATCTAGAATTAACCATTGAGGACTGGATGTTTGAATCACACGCCGTGCAGGTCACTGCATCCACCAATGCAAACCAAAAACTACTGCATTGTGTGGGATGGTAATACTGTTCCTAGTCATTTAGATGCATAAAATGAATATATCACTCATAAAAATGTGTATTACACAACATTGCATAAGTGTCTTCATTAATGGCTCTCTAAATCAACATGCACTGAGGAAGTATTAAATACACTGTAGTACAAAGTTCAGAGACTGAAGAACTGTCACCGTTGGCTGATCTGCTTTGTGTACATATCATAATAGTATGGCTATTTGTTGAATAATAAAATATAACTGTAATAAATCACGGTGTATGTGAGGTTTTCTCCCGAGCGCTCTTTTATTAGCAAACAGAAGATCACGAGAGGTAGTTCATGAGTAACCCGAGAGCATCTGTTCTGTCTCCTCTCCAGACGTTTCCATCCCAGAGACCCGCGCTGATGATCTCGGGTGGGTTGTGTGATTGACACGCCGGTGTGGTCAGACACGCTCGAGCGACTTCAGCTCATCACAGTGTAATCAGCGCCGCTGCCGCTCATGTATGTGGACACAGAGAGGCAGATGGAGCTGATGATGGAGGCACATTTGCTCTAGAGATCAAGTTGAAGTGTGTGGAAACATATGGGATGATCTATTAGCACTACTGTAGCTGAAGGAGGCTAAAATAGGGCATAAGGTTCAGTAGAAGAAGTATGGGGGGGGTATCTTTTAAAATATCTGTTACTGAATATTGATGGATCGAGCATCACTGTGCACAAATAAATTGTAAAACAAGTTTTTGATTAAAATCATAGATAGATAGATAGAATATGTATGGTTCAACAATTTGTGCACATTTTTATAATAGATATTTTCTTTTTTTGTGTTACAAATTGTTACATTTTTCAAATGTGACAAACTACTGATGGATCAACAATTTGTGCACAAATAAATGATAAAACAATTTTTATTAAAATCCTGTATATATGTTCAGTGATAGTTTTTTTTATTGTTTTTGTTTAGTAATTCTTTATTAAGATATATTTATTTACAAACATTTTACATTTTTATTAATTAATTAATCAATTAATTTAGTTACACATTTATTTAAAATAACCATTTTTTATGATAAAAACATTTCATATACAAAATTATGGATTTTTGGACAACATAATTTGAGTATTATATATAATTAATTATATATTAAATATAATTCTATATATTTATATATGAATTATAGTTGAACAAAAATTAAATATAACTTCATTATTAAAAAATGAAAACTATCATACATTTCATTTAATTCATTCTTCTTTCAAATTTAATCAATATAATTTATTTGAGCACAAATTGTTGATTCATCAATATTAAAATCATAAAATATTAAAATTTCAAATGCATGTTCAAATATATCTGTGATTTTTTTTTTTGGCGAGGTCAAAGTTTACAATACACCTTGCAGAATCTGCAAAATGTTAATTATTTTACTAAAATAAGAGGGATCATACAAAATGCTTGTTATTTTTTTATTTAGTACTGACCTGAATAAGATACTTCACATGACAGATGTTTACATATAGTTCACAAGAGAAAGTAATAGTTGAATTTATAAAAATGTCACGTTCAAAAATTTGCATATGGTTGATTCTTAATACGGTGTTGTTACGTGATTGATCCACAGCAATTTTGTTTTGTTTTGTTTAGTGATGGTTGTTCATGAGTCCCTTGTTTGTCCTGAACAGTTAAACTGCCCGCTGTCCTTCAGAAAAATCCTTCAGGTCCCACAAATTCTTTGGTTTTTCAGCATTTTTGTGTATTTGAACCCTTTCCAACAATGACTGTATGATTTAGAGATCCATCTTTTCACACTGAGGACAACTGAGGGACTCATATGCAACTATTACAGAAGGTTCAAATGCTCACTGATGCTCCAGAAGGAAAAAACGATGCATTAAGACCTGGGGGGTGAAAACTTTTGAACAGAATGAAAATGAGTACTTTTTTTTTTTTGGCCTAAATACCATATTTATTTTCATTTAGTTCTGCCCTTCAGAAGCCACAGAAGATATTTGCATGTTTCCTAGAAGACAAACTAAGTTAAATTTACCTTGATATTAAAATTCCAAAAGTTTTCACCCCCCGGCTCTTAATGCATGGTTTTTCCTTCTGGAGCATCAGTGAGTGTTTGAACCTTCTGTAATAGTTGCATATGAGTCCTTCAGTTGTCCTCAGTGTGAAAAGATGGATCTCTAAATCATACAGTCATTTTGGACAGGGTTCAAATACACAAAAATGCTGGAAAACCAAAGAATTCATGGGACCTGAAGGATTTTTTGAAGAACAGTGAGCAGTTTAACCGTTCAGGACTACCAATGAGTCCCTATGAATGGGGTTATTTTTATAAATTCAACTACTGTTTTCTCTTGTGGACTATATGTAAATGTCTTTTATGAGAAATATCTTATTCAGGTCAGTACTAAATAAAAATAACATGCATTTTGAACGATCCCTCTTATTTCTGGTAAAATAATTAACATTTTGCAGATTCTGCAAGGTCTATCTAAACTTTTGACTTCAACTGTAAATGTAATGATTTTTTTTAGCTCCGTAAATCTGTAACACTATATATGTTGTTCTATGTTGGATGAAATGTCCTCAGAATAACATCTGGCCGCTGTGCATGACCTCACGAATCCGGTCAGTCTCCAGGTCAGAGATTGTGAACACCAAACAACATCTGAACCATCATCAACCCCTCAATAATGCATTGTTACAGGACTTTCATGCCCTGTTCTTCATCATCATTTTGCAACGCTCCAATTTGCACTAAGTGAACACCAAAGAGCTTGAGGTCTGAGTATCTCAAGTTTTGATCTCAGACTTCATAAATGGAGAACCGAAACTGCAGTTGATGCAGTCAGTCGTCTTTCATCCGACTCAACAAACTGCATGATCCTGCTGCCAAGGGCACGTCTGAACACCAGCTCTATTGAGGATCTCATCATGTGTAGTCGTGGATGTTAAAGGTGTTCGGATCGACTCTCGTATGGAAACACAAAAGCGTGGTTGTGTCGCTCTGCGTCAGTCGAGAGCTTGAGGAACACTTAAACACTATGACAAACAAATCAAATGGCAATGTTCTGTCACAGACCGCCAGAAAAACAACAGCAGCCTGCTTTTTTATTTTGACAAGGCGTTTATAAAACTTTGTTTTGGCAAACATGGAAGTTCCCGTGATTCACAATTTTCATTTTCTAGTTTGGTTTGTTTCTACAGTTTATCAGAAGTAAAAGTGGAGAAAACATAAATATATGGGAATATACTGGATATTATAATATATATGCAATATATTAAATAAGAAATTTCCATATATGGAAAGCTATGTTTGTTTTTCAATATACTGCAATATGCATGGACATTAACTGCATTACATTTTTACATCCAACAGCTTTATTGAAACTCAATTAGTGAATGCACAGGTTTGCTGAACACAAATTCATAAACTTTTATCTCGCTTTATTGTTTGCATAGGCAAGGCAAGTTTATTTATATAGCACATTTCATACACAAAGGTAATTCAAAGTGCTTTACATAAAAGGAAGTAGAATAATCATAAAAACAATAATTCACAAAGAGGCAGTAGAATAATCATAAAAACAATAATCGCAGCAATAAAACAAAACAAAACAAACAAAAAAAATTAAAATAGTTACATGTTTCATATAAAAAATATGTGTGATGTAATGTATGTAAGAAAAATGTGTTCATGTCATTCATCAAATGTTATCATTTTAGGATTTTTAATAAATAATGCAATTTTACAATTTTTAAATATCAAAATTACTTTTGGACAGTTGGATGTATTGTAACTACATAATTAGGGTATTATTTAAAATTAATAAAATATTAAATATACATATATTTCTATGTGAATCGTATTGTAAATAAATTAAATATAAAAACTATCATTACATATGCATTTTAATCAAAACAAACTTGTTTTAGCATTTATTTGTGCACAAACTGATGATCCATCAATATTCAATAATTCAAATCATAATATATATAAACACACACATAAATAATATGTATACACACATGATTTATTTATTTATTTATTTATTTAGGGGCTTCAGAAGTACATGAGAGTTGATTGTGTAACAGCTTTGAATGCACCAATATATACAAAAAATATGTGTGATGTATATAATAAAAATGTAATCATTTAGGATTTGTAATATATAATAAAATTTTTGTTTTTTTTATTAAATTAAATATTAAAATGTTATTACTTTTGGACAATTACATGTTTTGTTGCAACATAATTACAGTATTATCATTAATAAAGTATTATTTAAATTGTTTTATCATTTATTTGTGCACAAATTGATGATCCATCAATATTCAATAATTTAAAACATAATATTTATAAACACACACACACATACACACATATAAATAATGTTTACACACATTATTTATTTATTTATTTAGTACATGAGAGTTAATTGCATAGCTGCTGTGAATGCACCAATATATAGGAAAATATGTATATTATATATAGGAAAATATATATATATACCCCCCCCCATTTTAGGATTTTTTATATATAATAAAATTGTAGGATTTTTGGACAATTTTATGTCTTGTTACAACATAACTAGAGTATTATTATTAATAAAATATTAATTCTAAATATATATATATATATATATGAATTATATTTGTAAATAAATGAAATACTACTTTATTATTAAAATATTAAAACTGTCATTATACATACATTTTAATCAAAGTAAAACAAACTTGTTTTATAATTTATTTGAGCACAAATTGTTGATCCATCAGTATTCAATAATTTAAATATTCAGTGTTCAAAAGTATGTGTTCAAATATATTTGAACACACACATATATATTTAATTTGCGAAAACTCAATTTTTAACAGTTTTTAAAACATTTTTTTCATTGTGCTTCCACCAGTTTATCAACTTATCAAACTGCAGTATCTGTATTTTGATTAAGTAAAAATAACAAAAAAAATACAAAAATAAACACAATAAAAACCTGTTGACATAATAAAAAAAAGATATTTGAAAAAAACAAACAAACAAACAAAAACCAAACAGAGTTATCTGTTTTTGCAAATACACTTCATATATATATATATATATATACACAGAAGTACATGAGACTGTCTGTTGATTGCATAATTGCTGTGAATGCAGCAATTAAATCAAAAGAACATGAGGTGAAATATTTGATTCCATCCTCAAGTTATTAATATGCAAATGGAATGTTAATCACACAGCAAACAGCTTTTGCTAAAAGAAGTCTGCATATTTTTAATCTATCATTGCCTTGTTGTACAGAAATTATCGCCCCAGTGTGCTTCAAAAGACACTTTTATATGATGGTTGAATCTTTTGGCTGATGTCCTTAAAGCTGCTGATGCTGTGGGAGGATGAATGCACTGCAATTACAGTTACGTAATTAATAATTAGTTCGTTTAGCCTGCGTTACAGTAGTGCAGGTGATCATGGAGATGCAGCGTGCGGCCTTGAGCTTCAGTGATCAGAAGGGTTACGTAAGAAACGTCCTGCAGCACATCAGAGCTCTCTAAACATTAGTGGGCGACTATCAGAAAGTCCTGCCGAACGTCTGCGTGCTTCTCAAATAAGTGAGTCACTCAGACAGGAAAATCAACGTGGACGGGAGGAAGAGTCTGAAAGATTTCTGCAGGAACACGCCGCGCCTTTTGTGGATAAGTTGAATGGGAGTTGTTGACTTGACTTATTCAAAATTTACATTATGAAATGAAAGCACTATTTTGAATCAGGCAGGATAAAGGTTTGGCAAACAAGAACGTCTAGTGAATGTCATGGGTTTGTCGACTGTTTTCATACCGAATAATAGCCTTGTTATTTCACTCCAGTATGAAAGAAACGAGTTCTGCTCTATTAATCCTGCTGCAACTGCATTTCTTTCATAGCGTAACATCCGGACAACTCCTACAGTTTCAGTCTTCTGTTTATTAATCTTTCCTCTTTGTATCAAGATGTTTGTTCCTTTGCCTTTTGTTCAACCTGATATTAATAGGCGTGCCATTTTTAGTCATGAGTAAAATCTATCTTAAGACGTTCTGTAAATTTGGAATTGTTATTGTTAATTTCCATTTTCGTAGGGTGATTTTTAAGCACATTTCTGACACAGATTGACTTTAAATGTCACTGATAATAACATTAAGCCACTTTGATGCAATTTATTGGTTGCTGTAGGGTGATTGAAGTGTTTTTACTGTGTTGAGGTTGTTAGGTGGGATGATAATCTAGTATTGTCTAATTTTTGTTTTAACACATTTTAAAACAATTTTTTATTAACTAATCTATAAACAAATTTTTGTTATTAATATTTTCTCAAATGTAAATCTGTCAGCTGACACCTTTCTGAAGGCATACTGTAGTTATAGCCAGATATATTTGTGGATTAATCATTTATTTCAAGATGACATAATGCAGTTTATTAACACCTACTTACTGTCCAGAGTCTTTAATATCTCACTGAAATGCACAAAAAAAATCAGTAAACAAATAAATTAATTTGTGCAGCACTGTTGCCAAAAAATAAATAAATAAATAAATAAAACATTTATTGTTCTTTCTTTCTTTTTTTTTTACTCTCATACTGTTTAGGATTAAAAGGTTATTTTGTCAGAATGAATGAATAAATAAATAAATACATGAATGAACAAATAAATAAATAAATAAAACTATGCAGCACTGTTGCAAAAAACAAACAAACAAACAAACAAACAAAACCCCAGAAAATTTAAGGTTAGATGTTTTATAAATTATTTCATTTTTTTCTTGAAAATGTCACATTTAAATGTAATGTGTTAATTGCCATTTCTGCATTTGTACAATGTACTAGAAAATAGTAATGGTTAGGATTTAATTTTATGTCACAAAAATAAATAAATAAATAAATAAACACAAACACACACACACATACAAATGTTTTCTTGAAAAGTTCACATTTAAATTTAATGTGTTAATTGCCATTTCTGCATTTGTGCAGTGTACTTTAAAATAGTATAAGACTTTTTTTTTCCCCAGTGAAGTAAAGAACAATTCTAAACTCTCATATTGTTTAGGATTTAATTTTAATTAAATAAAAAAATCTAAAAAAAAAAAATCTTGAAAATTTCACATTTAGTGTACTTACTTTTTTTTTAGTGTACACATTTAGTGAATTTCACAGTTATGTACTACATGTTAAATGTGCAGTGTACTTGAAAATAATATCAAAGCGATTTTCTTCCAGTGAAGTGGAAGTTTAGGATTCACTTTTATGAAAAAATAAATAAATAAATAAGTAAAAATACACACACACACACACAATTATTTTTAAGGTTAAAAGAAGTTTTACAAATTAAAAAAAAAAAAAATCTTGACAGTTTCACATTTAAATTTAATTTGTTGCCATTTCTGCATTTGTGCATTGTATTAGAAAATAGTTCAAAATTTAAACTCTCATATTGTTTATAAATTGCTTTTGTCACAACATATAAATAAATAAATATGCATTATCACTGAAATACATCATATGAAAACACATAAATAAACTATATCACCACATTTTTTTCAATGTTTGATTGAATGATTTCATTCTTTCAACTTCAAAAATTCACATTTAATGTGTTTCTTGCTGTAATTAATTGTTATACTTACTAGCAATTTCTGAGTGAAAATGATTTCTACACTAATTTTGTGCAATGCATAATCAAGTGCCAGACTCGTGTTAAACATTTGTGAATGTATGCCAGCACTCTCTGACAACCAATCCTGCAAGAGGTTTAATAAAGATGTGGCACTCTATTGTTCACTTCAGCCATTTAGTACAACATTTGAACAAAATGCTTTGCATTATTCATAAAATACACCCAACATACACACCCAGCATTTGATTTGCTGCTTCATTTCCTGTTTTAAATTTGCATACAGAAATGTTTGTTCCTCACTTATCTTTCCTAAACATTGCATGCTGACAATGTGCCCACAAGTGCGCTCCAGTAACATAATGCATGCATCTCAGAATCAGTTCTTCCCTGTGGGGAATACAGCAGCTCGTCAAGGGAACATGTTCCCAAACAGAAGGACAGCTGATTGGAGTTCAGACCACAAGATGTCCTTGTCCTGAAGCACAGCCATTTGACTCACTACGGCTGGAGTGGAACAGCGAACGATGACAAAAATGAGCAAATATGCAATTGACAGTCATTCCCTGACTCAAGTCACTGAATCAAAATACCGTCGCCCACTAATTTCTGCGGATATTTTTAGGACTTTCACGTGTCACTGAATATTGGAAAAAAGTGACCTAAATAACTGTCCATCACAATAACTAAAGTTGGGAAATCTTTGTTTATTTGTGGAGTTTTCAATGTGATATTTTGGTTCGTACATTTGGTTCAGATGTTTTCACCATTTTTACTCCTGTTTTTAACAAAACATATATTTTGTGCAAAGTCGCACATGCATGGTGCACTGAAAGTCACATTTAATAATGAATTGATGCACAAAATATGATATATGCCTTAATATCAAGACACGGTTACCGTCTCTTCTCGCCCAGTCTTTCTGTCTGCGTGCTTTACTGGTTAGTTTGACAGTAAACACAGACAAAGTGCTGCGGTTGGGCGAGATGATTCACAGACGTATTTTTTAAACTTTTCAATCTGGCAGAGATCCGTTATTTGCGGCACACAATGAGATGTGATCGCGCTCATCAGGGGCTCTTGTAGTGATGAAAAGGCCAATGCGAATCAATCGCTAATTTGCACCTGTCTCTTTGCTCTCTGTTTGACAGCGAGCGGCTCGGAGGCTCACACGCATCTCATCCTGCCTGCGACTGCTTGGACTCGTAAAGTGACGCGTTGGTTTATAAGGAACCTCATTATTCGTATATTCTGCTTGGCAATTACTAGATTCATCTCTGTAATTCTTGGTGACATTTGCTTTTTGACTACAAGAGCGCTGATTGGTATGACGTAGATAATCAACCGTTGTTTCACAAAATTGACATAATGGCACAGTAACTGTCGATGAGAATTACAAAGGAGTTTGAAAGATTACAGTAAACTCTTTCATTGGTTATAACTGTGAGTTAAAGGAACAGTTCACCCAAAAAATTTAAATGTCCTGAAAAGTCACCCTCAGGCCATCCAAGATGTAGATGAGTTTGTTTCTTCATCAGATTTGGAAAAATGTAGCATTCCATCAGTTGCTCACCAATGGATGTGAATGGGTGCCGTCAGAATGAGAGTTCAAACAGCTGATAAAAACATCACAATAATCCACAAGTAACCCACACCACTCCAGTTCATCAATAAACATCTTGTGAAGCCAAAAGATGAGTGTTTTGCAAGAAACAAATCCATCTTTAAGGCATAAAGTACGGGTGTATAGTCTCAAGAGAAAAAGTCCATCTTTTGTTGTTCCCTCACATCAAAATCCACCCTTACATTTGTTTAGAGCTGTTTTGGACTGCATGTTTTGGCTTGTAAACGGTGCTTCATCTGTTATCTCCTAATTCAGACCAGACCACTTCTTCACTGGAAGAAGCGTTATTAAGGATTATGGACTCATATTTTAGCCAGAAGCAATGGCTTAAAGTTAGAAAAGTCTTGATTATAAATGTGTTTCTTATAAACGTAGCTTTCGGCTTCTCAAGATGTTAACTGATGGACTGGAGTGGTGTGGGTTACTTGTGGATTATTGTGATGTTTTTATCAGCCGTTTGGACTCTCATTCTGACGGCACCCATTCACTGCAGAGGATCCATTGGTGAGCAAGTGATGCAATGCTGCATTTCTCCAAATCTGATGAAGAAACAAACTCATCTACATCTTGGATGGCCTGAAACATTTCCTGCAAATTTTTATTTTTGGTTAAACTATTCCTTTAATATCTCACCTAAATGTACTTAATAAATAAATCAATATAACTGTGCAGCCCTGTTGCAAAAAAACAAACAAACAAACAAACAAACAAACAAAAAACTAAACACACACACAAACATAAAAGCTTTTTTTGTGAGGTTAAATGTTTTACAAATTAACATTTTTTAAATCTTGAAAAGTCACATTTAAATTTAACGTGTTACTTGCCATTTCTGCAATGTATCAAATAGTATCAAAATAGTATCAAAATTAATCTAAGGTCCCCCCTCCCAATTAAAGTGAAGAACAATTTTAAACTTTATTTATTTTTATGTCAAAAAAAAAAAAAAAAGAATTAACTAATTATTAATGTATTAATTAATTCCTTTAACTGTTTTAATTGTTTTTTTCTTTTTTTTTCTTTCTTTCTTTCTTTCTTTCTCTTTTTTTTTTGTTGAAATGGTCCACCAGTTGAAAAGATGTAACTGTTGTGCACTCTTACTGTATGCCAACAGTTGTTTTTGTTTTTTGTTTTTATTTATCCTAAAGGTTTTTATGTGGAACATTTGAGACAAAGTAACCATTATATACCCTCAACTATGAAACAGCAAAAAAATTGTTAAGAATGTGAAACCTTGCAGGGTAAGAATGCATCGAAAGTATGCAATCTGTTTTTTAGATCTCCTGAGAATTTGTCTGCTCTCCAGATCATATATCTTTTTCTGTCATTTCACACTGATATTCGTCTGAGGGTCTTTTTATGAAATTGGTGCATTTCCCACTTGGAAAAATTGAAAAATAAAATAAGTTCTCAATGTTTTTTAAATATCCATGAAATGAAGACACCTTAAAATGACAAGAATTGTATTTTGCCATCTCATGTTTTGGTATTTTTGTCAACCCTGTTACCGACACAAGTGTTGTCAGTTAAGTTCAATTCAAAAACTGTCAACCCTAATCAATGTTATCCCCGTTACACACGTCAAAAACTGACAGGTTGACAGTAACAGGTTTAGCAGTTTCAAACAAATTTGCTAATTGCTAACTAATAGTCAAGTTCACAAAAGCACATATTGTACAAGGATTTTACTTAATATTTTTTTTATATTAAATGTAAGAAATAAGTTTTTAAATTTACATTTTAAATATGGTAACAGGATTGACATCGCATGATGAATCAAAAACATTAAAAACAGAACATTACAGATGAGTGAGAGAAACACGCTTGTGTTTTAAGTGTTGGATCCGGGCTGAGAGATGATGCAACCTTCTGGAAGTGATGTCACTTGAATGTACATTATTTTACAAGGGTTGTTTTTTTTTTTTATGAGGGTAACAGGGCTGACATGAAATCAGGGGACACCAAAATGAATTTTAAACTTCCAAAATGTAGTTTAAATGCAGCTTCAAAAGGCTCTAAACAATTCCAGCCGAGGAAGAAGGGTCTTATCTAGTGAAACAATCTGTCATTTTTTTTGAAAAATAAAAATTTGTATACTTTTTTAAGCACAAAAGCTCAGGTAGCACAGGCTCTGGGATGCGCGTTCTTGAACGATTTGTTCATTTTGAACGAATCTTTAATGTGACTCGGTGACCAGTGAAGATGTGACCAGTAGTCTCGGGTAGTCGCGCATGCGCAACATCCTATTAGATTCTGTACTGGAATTAGTTCAACTGTTTCAAGTCTTCTTGTTTTCTCGAGTCGTTCGTTCATCTTATGGGGCTGTCACGTGATGAACGAACGACTCAAACCCGAGGTGAGGTGAGCTAATCATAGATTAAAGACCCAGGTAAACAATGAGTTAATCTTTTCTGTTTCTTATAGCATTATAGTTTCGTCTTGTTTGTAGTGTGATCAACGTTTGTGTAAGCAGTAGATGTGTTAAAGAAGTAACACGTAACATTTTAATTATATTTTGCTAAAATGAACGAAATGACTCAAAAAAAGATTTGTTCATTTTGCTGAACGAGACTCAAAGGTCCGAGTCGGTAAAATGATCAGAACTTCCCATCACTACTACGAATCACATCTAAGTTCATCATCTGTGTACTCCGGCTAAAAAAGGTAGAGTATGGCGAAAATCTCCATCTTATTTTCTCCTACAACTTCAGAATCATTGTAGCTTTTGTTTGTAAACAGTGTTTGACTTACTTGCACTTTCTTTAGTCTTTGTGCATTCGCTTTGTAAACACTGGGTCTGTAGTTCCATGTGACCTTTCAACGTGATTCAATAGTACGTAGTGTTGTGAACGTGCATCTCAGAGCCTGTGCTACACAAGCTTTTGTGCTTAAAAAGTAAACAAATTTTTATTTTTTGAAAAAAATGACTGATCGTTTTGCTAGATAAGACCCTTCTTCCTCGGCTGGAATCGTTTAGAGCCTTTTGAAGCTGCATTTAAACTACATTTTTGAAGTTCAAAATCAGGGCACCAATGAAGTCCATTATATGGAGAAAAATCCTGAAATGTTTTCCTCAAAAACCATAATTTCTTTACGACTGAAGACATGAACATCTTGGATGACAAGGGGGTGAGTAAATTACTTGTAAATTGTTGTTCTGGAAGTGGACTTATCCTTTAACAATGAAACTTTCAATTTCAATTATATTTTTAAATTTTTCTAATTAAAAGTCCTGCTGAAAAAGAAAATCATAGTGAGGGACAGGCCAAAAACCTTACACTTACCAGCATAAATGCTATTAAATTTTTTTTAAATAGTATTTAACAGACTTTTTTACATAATATGGATGAAAGCATTCATACTATTGTTATGTTTTTAAATTCCACATTTATTTGTTGATTATTTCTTAGGGACGCAAAAGGCACCGATTTCGTGGAATGACCCATGAATATTTCACTATATAACAGAATCCACCGCTGCAGGTTTAGTATTAATCATAGAAAGGCCATTATTGAACAGGTCATACATGTTCTTTCTGTCTCTTGAAAACACGAATGTAACCCGGATAAGAAGCTCCTAATGAGTCCAGGCTTGAGCAGGCTGTCTGAATCTGTAATTCAAATGAGTCCAAAATCTATTTTTATTTATTTACTTATTTAGTTGTTGTTGTTGTTGTTGAAAATGCATTCATCCATTAGCAATTACCTCAGATTAGGCTGCAGGGACAAAATTAAACTAACCAAATTAAATCAATATCTAATACTAGATATCGCATCGGTTGAAATGCTCATTTTAAACGTTATTCGTAAACATTTGTAAACCTATTTTTTTAAATGAGCAGTGCTGTGCTAAAAAAAGAACAGGGGACTTGTGACGTCAGATCTGGAGGATTGCTGTCATGTTTAAACAATGCTTTTTATAGTCCCTAATGTTTTCCTTTTCTTTCTTCTTTCATCGAGACAGGCAAAGTTCCTTCCACATACTGACTTATCTGGTGTTGTTGAGCAAAATGGAAGAAATTATGCACACTGTAATCCAGAGAGATGACAGAAAATGGACAGGAGAAACATTTGCGCATTTCGCAAATGGGGTACTTTTTCCGGTGGCCTGTTTTAAAGCCTTAGAGGCATGTTGTTGTTGTGATAGATATGAAAAAATAACCTAGTGTGAAAAACACTAAAAAGTTTTCTAAAGAAGTATCTTATGCTCATCAAGGCTGTATTTATTTGGTCAAAAATACAGAAAAATCTGCAAAATTGTGAAATATTATTGCAATTTAAAACAGCTGTTTTCTATGTGAATATATTGTAAAATGAAATTTATTTCTGTGATCAAATCCGGATTTTTAGCATCATTAGTCCAGTCTTCCGTGTCACATGATCCTTCAGAAATCATTCTAATTTGCTAATTTGCTGTTGGAGATGATTATTATCAGTGTTCAAAACATGAATTTTTTTGTGGAAACCATAATGCATTTTATTTTTCAGGATTATTTGATAAATAAAATGTTCAAAAGAATAGCATTTATTCCAAATATAAATCGTTTCTAACAATATAAGTCTTTTCTATCACTTTTTTAAAAAAAAGAGAAAGAAAACAAATTGTCTGACCCCAAACTTTTGACTGGTGGTGTATATTGTTACAATAGATTTCTACATACAATTTTTTTTTTCAACACTGATAATAAATCAGCACATTAGAATGATTTCTGAAGGATCATGTGGCACTGAGAACTGCAGTAATGATGCTGAAAATTCAGCTTTGATCAAAGGAATCAATTACATTTCACTATATATTCACACTGAAATCATTAATTTTAAATTGTAATAATATTTCACAATATTACAGTTTTTTTTACTATATTTTTGATCAAATAAATGCAGCCTTGATGAGCAGAGAAGACTATATAACACTTCATTGAAGTATCATCACACATAGCTAACTCTCCTTATCTCACTTCAGTCTATATCCAGATCCTAGCTGTATCATGGTGAACTATATCATAACATACTATAAGTCCATCCCTCAAAACCATTGACTTTGCCTTGCAGCAAGCTGAGAAAATCAATAGAAATTAAATTTCTGAGAATCACTGTCTTCAGAGAATGCCGTTTTGTTGTTGAAATAAAAAAGGAGGCCAAAATGAAGTCATGCTGCAGAGATAGACTGCAGATCTACATCCCCTGAATTTCAGACACTTTGGAAAGTTTGGCAGGAGCAACATCTTAACAAATGGTCATAAACGGCCACGTGTGATGGTTATTTACAGCGTTTATACTCATTTCTGTTATGCATTAAAATAACTGACTTTCATTAAGTAGTCCAGGCAAATCTGTTCTCAACCCAAGGTTTATAGTATGAAAATATCCATTTGTGAACTTGAGATATTTCTAAATAAGTATAAGCAAGAGAAAGAGGCTGAAGGTGTTGAGAAGACATTAGTGATTTACTGATCTCATAACAGAAACTAACCTTATCTGTTTTTATTGGCTATTGTCAGGACATCTTGAATGATTTATGTTGTGTTTATCTCTGTGTTACTGTGTTACTGTGCACAATTTCAGCTTTTAGATGATTGCTTTAATGGTTGGCACGAAACATGCTTAAAATGAGATTAACCAGATTATGCATAATAGTTGCAGAGGAGCTGCTAAAAGCTTTTAAAAGTTTGATTAAATAATGTATGTGAAGAGCATCATTTGGTTTAAAAAACTCTCCACTTCTTCCAACCTGAAAATTAGCACACATTAACTAGAGCAGTTTGATTTGTGCAATTACATCCTGAAATGTTTCTTTATGACCTGCAGTTCTGTATTAATATGAGGTGGTTATACATTTATTTTGGTCGTATCTCATAAAGAGGCAGCGATGCCGCTGACGTTAGTTATGCCTAAGGATAGCAGCTTGCGTTCTTCCCCGTAACCATGGCAGAACCGCTCATCATTTCCACAGCAACCTTGAATCAGAGAGTATAAGTGTAGAATGAGATAAACAAAAAAACACTGCACTTCATTTCTGTTGTTGAAAACAGGTATTTAGAAGAGAGTGAATGAAACCAGTAGGCCTACATCTTCATTAGTCTATGTCTCTGTACTAAAGCATAGTAGCTGTCTACGTAGGCAGGATTTTAGAGTGCCCCTATTATGCTTTTTCAAATATGATCTTTCATGTAGTGTTTCATGTAGCTGTATGTGAACATAAACTATCTGCAAAGTTGTAAAGCCGACAGTGCACGATAAATAAAGTTATTGTCTATTAAAAAAAGAGTCGGCTCACATTTGTCTGAACGAGTCGTCAGGATTTCGAATCTTTTTCCGTTACGGCCACGCGTCACGAAGTAACACATTTGCATAATGTCCGCCCACGTTCTACGTCGCGATCAACTTGCCCGCCCATAAATTTCCATGGGGTTTACGTCACATGGAAATTTACAGTACATTATACGGAAGACGCTGTATCCTACGTTGTGAGTAAAATTGTTTTATATTCACTTCCAAAAGATGATGAATCTACAAAGATTGTACTTTCTAGCGATCGTTCAAAATAAGTAGTTGTGTATGTTATGTTGTGTAACAACCCTGCACATGTCATGCTAACTGGCTAACTCATGCTTCTGTAGTTCTGTTGTTCAGCTGTGGACCCACTGTAGTCTGACAATTTGTGATTGATTTTGCTTGACTGTCTGTCTGTCTCATTAGTTGGAGTAATGATAAAGGATGGCGCACGAAGCGGCTATCACACCGAATGCGGAAAGTGCTGTGCTATGAAACCCATTCGTTTTAATTGCTTCCGCCACGAGAGGACGGCTTGTTTCTGCCTCGACCAAAGCGCACGTGCAGCGGAGCCTACACGCTGCAGACAAAGTCCAAATGAGTTGTTCAAATGAACTTTTGCCACTGCATCTGAAGGGCTGCACTGAACCTAGCGGCCACCGCAGCGCTTTCCGCGTTCGGTGTGAAAGCCGCCTTAATGCATTATACAGTGTTGAAGTTTACAACATAGAGGCATGGCCGGTTCGCTTACATAAGCAAATTGCAAGCACTTTCCATGGTAGACTGTGCTAACTTGTCGATCAGCCACTTCAGCCGTTTCATCGTCAGACTCTGGCTGGAATTGTTATGGCAAAATCGTGCCATCTTTTCTATGTATTGACAAGTATCCAGGGCTGCCAGTCAGTTATGGCAATGGGCGTTTCGTTTTCCGACACGCTGTACGCATTAGACAAATCATAAAGGACTGCGCCATCTGACCAATTAGCCTTTTTCACACTTCCGTGTTTCTGGCTTCCGGATTGGCGCTTGCAGGGTAAACGTTTTTCCGGTGACAGCAGCGGCCGTACTGAACAAGAGTAAGTTCGGGAATCAAAGTCTATTTTTACAAAATAGATACTATGATACTATAATATATACCGGTGTTTTACTCTAAAAATAGCAAACATTTATTCAAAAACTTTGTGTCAGCGTCTGGTCATCACAAATACTATGTTTATTTAATTATGAATGTTAGCACTTATAATACAGTACAGTTTTAAGTTTTGCCGTACTGTCTATTTGGTGCTGGCTGTGCATTATGACTCTTCACATCATTTTTTTTCGCGATTAATATTGTTATTATTATTATTATGAAAGTAATATTGTATTTTCTACTTGCTCTCCTTTGCATTATTAACTTTAGGGTGTAAATGTACGTTGCATAATGTGCCCAGGGATATACATAATAAAATAATATAATGCTAAATAAGACATGACTCCGATTAATGGCTTTATTCCTTTTGGATCTGGATTACGTTGTTGTATTGAGTTTATGCATCATCCGGACTCAGAATTGTTTCATTTATTCTTGGGGAAATGTGCATTTGGATATAAACGCTGTCATAATTTACCATGATGTAGTGATTCGAGGGAAATGACTGAGTAAATTGAGAAAATACGCTTAAATATACCGGAGATGGAGAACAGAAACTATAGCTGGCGCTATGTTGCACATATATTATATTGACGAGTACCGGTCTGAGTGCCCATATAAATTACAAACAAGTAAAATGTTGTTTCTTTGTTGATTATATAACAACTTGGAAAGCAGACAAAAAAGAAAAGGTAAAAGGCATTATTTGAGACAAGAGCATATTAATATAATAGGCACAGACCTGTAGCGGAACTGACTTTACCCTGCGCTGATGTCACTTCCGATTTTTGTGAAAAAGGCTCATCACAGCAGTGAGGGCTCATGGAAAGGAGGGGTTTAGAGAGACTGATTCTTCGAACTGCTTCGCACGAGTCGTTTATGAATCATTTAGAAATGGAGTAAAATTAAATCTATTTTTGGAGAAAACTGAAGTGTTTTTTGACCTTGCATACATGTAAACCTGTTT
Organism: Labeo catla; assembly: GCA_012976165.1. Lineage (NCBI taxonomy): Eukaryota > Metazoa > Chordata > Actinopteri > Cypriniformes > Cyprinidae > Labeo > Labeo catla. Next base: position 1,757,298 of record VONZ01000052.1, on the reverse strand, counting down.
TGGGAGTCTATTAAAACAATATTAGCAACCTTTAAAATGGCATAATAGGGGCACTTTAATAAGTATAAAAATGCATTCCAACAGATATGCAGAATTTTAAGATACTGACCTTTGACCTAATGCAATATTGCATGCACCTTTCACAGGATGCATAACAAGCTCAATCAAAAAGTACATTTGGATGCCCTTAGATAAATAAAAAAGGTAACGGTGATTTTTTTTTAAATCTCACTATTCAGTGAAACAAAAAGTTGCAAGTGGCATTTTATTATTTATTTATTTCTTTGAATGGAAAAAAGCTTCTGTAATTTCTGCAACCCGGGCTTCTACCTACATTTATGCAAAACTCCAAAAACATACCTATATATACAGTTCACTGCAGTTTCCAGCTGAAATGAACACTAGTGGCAGTAAAACAAACAACCTTTATTATTTTTCACACAGATTATGATAACAGTGTCAGATTAATAAAAGCTTTTCACATAATACTATGTAATAATCTCAACACACTTTTATGGGGCTCATGGGATGCCCATTTTCCACAAGTTGATATTATTCTTTAGGGTCTTAATGAAAAGTTTATAATATACTTTGGTTAAAAATTCTCAATGGTTGTGTAAAACAACACCCTTTTTACCTTGCCAAAATCAGCTCTGCAAAAATCATCCTGTTCTGGTCGAGGTTGCTTTAAATGTTAATGAGCTCTGCTGGCCCCGCCCCTCTCTTCTCTCTGTGGAGTGACGAGCCTGTTTACTTTAGCTGCATTTAGCCATGTTTAGGGGCTAAACTTACTAACTATCATGTTATTGGGAAAGGCGATCGCAAAGATTCATAAAAAACACTTATACTCACTTCTGCTGTAGGTGAAGCTGGATCACGAATGATTTGCGTGAACATAGACGGATATATGTAGATCGGGAGGTGCATTCTCTTCACAGACAAACGTAATCCACTGCATCTTCAGCAGCTCAGATGTCGGGAGTAAATGACGACCACTATGTTCATTATTACATTCAGCAACACAACACCTCAATCGCTCAATCGGAGATATTCTTGTCTAACTTACATCCCTGCTCCGGCATCGAAACAATGGAGGTCGGACTGTTAACAGCTGATTTAAAGCGTGTGACGCCACACCAACAGGCATCTGAGAATGACTCGATTTGAAAAAGGGGATATTATTTTTACAGATTAATTAAAAACCACTGCATGGGTTTTTATCATTATAGGGTAGATTTGTACATACACTGACAACACACATTAATGTTCAAACAACATGAAAAAGTGAACTTTGAATCCGATGACCCCTTTAACTTAGTGCATGATTTATAAACTAATACATTTTGATGTTTGCATCTCATAATTAGCTCCATGTGTTTGTCTTTTCTAGCATAGTAAACTTGCTTGGTAGCACACCCGGTACAGCATTGCAAATTGATTCATAACAATGTATTTTCACGCAATACTATGTTATGAGCTCAAAACACTTTTAACGTAGTGCATAGTTTGTAAATGAACACATTCTGATGTTTTCATCCCATAACCAGCTCCATATGTTTGTCTTTTCTGATGTAGTAAACTTACTCTGTAGCGTACCCGGTGCAGCATTGCAAATTGATTCATAAAAATTTATTTTCACACAATACTATGTTATGAGCTCAAAACAGTTTTAACGTAGTGCATAGTACATTTTGATGTTGCATCATATAAGCAGCTCCATATGTTTGTCTTTTCTGACGTAGTAAGCACTTCTGATGTAAAGCACTCAGGCACGAGTCCATCAAATGATAAAAGAGTTCAAAGACTTGTAGAAGCAAGACAAAATAGTATGGTTTATGAGTTAGTTTTATTTTTGGGTTATGTTACTCTCAAAGGTGATACAGCTTTTAGTGCATTTCCATTTCTGAACTGCCGCAGTACCTACCTGTACAACAACCAGCGTAATAAGATGATGCCAGATTCATGTTCATCAGTTTCAGATAAAACTGAAATTGCATTTAGTGGCACTCACCGGACATATTTTTAAATAGTGTCACAAAACCTGCAAGAAACACAATTTCAACATCATTTTACATGAATGCCGCCACAGGCATGTTTTTTTCAATGAGCCAATAGCTTAAAAAAGCACAAGTATTACTTTTCCAGGACCAGAATAATCCCTATTCTCTGTCACGTCTCATCTGTCTTGTCTCGTCCTGTTACCTGTACATTTACCTTCTGCAAAATGACAGCTATGAACCCTAATGTCTGTAAGAACTGTGAATCAGACACAACATAAGCGACTCTCACAGACAGCGAAGTAATAACAGTTTGGGCTCAGGTAAGCCGTGCCACCTGTGGTTGATGATTCACACACGGGTCAGAAACACTCTGCTTCTCTGTGACACAGCTCATCTTCCTCTGTATATTCAGCTGATAGCGACACACACCGTGCCAATTGCATCACAATATTAACAGCGGCGTGTTAGAGAGCCGGATCCCAACGGACTGATCGGTGGGAAGTAATTGGATCCGTACAGAGAAATATTCCAGCCACAAGGTTTTGAACTCAGCGATCCTTCTCTGCCATTCCATGTGTGACGCAAACACAGTCAAAAAAAGAAGCGTCTTCCCTGAGGGTTTTGAACACGTATTATTTTTGGCACATTTTTTGGTAACATGCTGTACAGGAACGGCTGTCCTAGGTGAATATTAACGATTGTTTATTTGTGTCCTAATGATGTTACGGTGACAATGTTCAGTGAGGTTTTCTGTGTCATTCAGCCGTTTCGCTGTTTATATAATACAACAGTATTCCTTTTGTTGGATTTTTCACCTCCAGGCAAAGGAGGAAAATAGTACAGCAGCTTGTCAGTGTTTTTGTGCAGAAAATTTAAAAACAAGTGTGACTCTACAAGCCATGGGAGAAATAGAGCGTAAGTTTTGCTTAGTTTTCTATTAAGTTATGAAGATGTTATTTCTGAATGTTCTCTGAATGCTCAAAAACACCTTTTTTTTTTTTTTAAGTGTCTCAAAAACAGTTTCCCCCTTTTTTGTGTGTGTGTAAAAATTATGGAAAAGTTTCACTTAGAAGAATCTTAGAATTTTAACTTTTCATCACTTCATTAATCAGAAAATACTGTCAACACTCAGGAAAAAAAAACAAAATACTTTTTTTGGAATATCCCACAATCCTGTGCGTTCCATTCCATAATGGTCAAGCAAAAAATAAAGATGGCATCTGAAAGTTGCATTTGGTGGTCGGTTTTTGTGTAAATGTTTGTTTCTGACCAACTTTTGGCACTTTTGATTGTAGTTAGAGTGAGAAATCAGTATTATAGTACTTAAATATTGATTTCTATGAAATCAGTTACTATTTTATGAGCTCAAAACACTTTTAACTTAGTGCATGGTTTGTAAACTAATACATTCTGATGTTTTCATCTCATAATTAGCTCCATATGTTTGTCTTTTCTGACATAGTAAACCTGCTCAGTAGCGCACTTGGCACCGCATTGCAAATTGATTCATAAAAACTTATTTTCACACAATACTATGTTGTGAGCGCAAAACATTTTTAACATAGTGCATGATTTGTAAACTAGCACATTTTAATGTTTGCATCTCATAACCAGCTCCATATGTTTGTCTTTTCTGATGTAGTAAATTTAGAAGCATATCCAAAATCACGTTCGTGAGGTGCCTTCGAGCACAAACGCTGCCTGTGAAGTCATTGCTGAAAAACGCAGAAGCCAGAAGAAATGCAAAGTCAGAAGAAGAACACAGGCTGCAAGAAAGGAGGTTTAAAGGAGAAGTCCACTTCCAGAACAAAAATTTACAGATAATGTACTCACCCTCTTGTCATCCAAGATGTTCATGTCTTTCTTTCTTCAGCCATAAAGAAATTATGTTTTTTGAGTTAAACATTTCAGGATTTTTCTCCATACAAGACGAGCATTTGACATTAAAAAGTATATAAATTGTATTATTTTTATTAAAACAACCGATCGATGTGGAAAGATTCAGATGTAACCCCCTTTGTAATCACTGGCATTTTTCAAAAGTAACTGTAATTTAATTACACATTTTTTCTCAGTAACTGTAACTAATTACAGTTTGGAAGTGGACCTTTAATGTTACTGTGCGAATGTTTGTTTGTAACTTTGAGAGAACATTTCCAGAACGTTCTGAGAACATTCTCTGTTAATTAGGTTCATACCTGCTGGAATGAATCCACCCACAGATGTGTCCATAGTATCATCTATTTATAAGCATCACATGCAGATAGAAAGAAGCACCTGAAACCCTCTCAGAAATGCACATGTTTATAGTACAGTGGGGTTACTCTGGCTAGAACGATTTGTTCCTGTGCAGTGAGACTGTATGATTATGCTGTGGTTGTGGAGTTGTACAGCACCGTTTCTTATAATGAATCAAAAGTCAGGACTTTGTCTTTCTGTTCTAGGCTGTCCAATGCATTATCAAGGACAGACACAATGAGCTGGACGTTCCTAAGTACGTTCACAAACAAAGCTAGATTAGCACTTTCTGGAATAAAGACTAGACAGAGATATATCTGTTAGCAATCCCATTCATCTCTTAAGCAGTTGCTTGTCTTGTGCGTGATCCTCAGAGGTAAACTTAGGTTCATGCTGCCTTCAAATGCATCTTGAATGAGGCATTAGTTACATCATGCACTCAAACTGGAAACTTATGGATGTAGTCTAAATTTAAAAAAAGAAGAATTAGAACTAAATGTGAAGCAAACCATGAAAGTTGAGTGGCTGACGTGCTTTCTACTCACTGATGTCTATATCAATACATACAACATTATTATCATCAATGTTCAGAATTGCTTAATATTTAGATGGAAACCATGAAACACTACCATTCAAAGGTTTGGCCCAAGCATTATTAAAAAACAAAACAAATAAATAAAAAAATAATACTTTAATTCATCAAGAACGCATTAACTAGATCAAAAGTAACAGTAAATTAATTTATAATGTTACAAATGCTTGATAAATGCTGTTCTTTTGATGTTTCTATTCATCAAAGAATGCTGAAAAATAAAATGTGTCACAGTTTCCACCAAAATATGATGCAGCACAATTGTTTATAACATTGATAATCAGAAATGTTTCTTGAGCAGCAAATCAGCATATTAGAATGATTTCTGAAGGATCATGTGACACTAAAGACTGGAATAATGATGCTGAAAATTCAACTTTGATCACAGGAATCAATTACATTTTAACAGATATTCACAAAGAATACAGCTTTTTTAAATTCTAAAAATATTTTACAATTCTTATTTTTGACCAAATATAATGCAGCCTTGGTGAGCGGAACATACTTCTTTAAAAAACATTAAAAACGTAATTAATCGTTCCGAACGTTTGACTGGTACTGATTGTACATGTATTATATTACATTATATGATATTATATTCGAAGCCAGTCCTATTAAAACATACCGCACGGCTGACTACAATGTAAACATGGGCCTATTTATAGCTTTCTCTGATTTTAATAACCAGCAGATTACAATTCCTCCAAAAATAGCCACTTTGTGCTTGTAAGACAAAGCCAGCGAGCTACAAGGCTTTTGTCAGCGTTTTTTTCTGAGGTCCCAGCGGGCGATTTGTGTTCTCACTGTCTGATGAGACCCACTCGTCGACCCGCCACTCCTGAACTGGGCTCTTATTGGACTCATGCAGCTCCAGAAACCCCACAGACCAGCTAAAGCTCCCCAAAATAGAGCTGTTCATGGGTAGCAGCACCTGCACTGATTGCCTCTGAATGGGCCGCTCAGCTCAGATGAAACGAAATGATTTTGGTGCATCTGGACACATCAGCTCCTCTTTCCTGTTTTGAGAGTGACACCATGCCACACTGCTTTTATGTGCAATGCATTCATTTCTTTTTTCAGTTCAAACAATGTGTTGATGGGTTTTTTTGATGAAAATGTATGAAAAAGCTCCAAAAACGTATTTCCTTCCACCGCCCCCTCAATACTCCCTGATGAAATGACTTGGTATATCATTATTTTCTTGCAAGATGGAGAGCAGAATTATATTCATTTATTGATCAAGGTGCACAGCACGTTCACGTTTTCTTACTCTTTGAGGATCGATATGCTAGAGAGGTACAATTTGAGAGTCATTGTGTGCTTTTATCATTTCACTTTGATTCAGATAATGTGATGCTCACTTTCCACACTCACAGCCTAATATTAATATCCCTGCATTTCTACTCATTGAATATGCAGTTTCTCTCTGAATGACGCATTCTCAGAAAAAAAGCTACAAATGCTGTCACTGGAGCAACACCCTGTCAAAAGGTCATTTCCAACAATTTGGTACAAATATATACACTCTAGGTACTAATAAATACCTTTAAGGTATTAATATGCACACTTTAGTGGTCAATAAGGTACAAAAGGTGCATCTTTTGGAAAGCTACCGTCCCAATGACAGCTTTAGTACCTTTTTTTCTGAGAGTGCATCAAATAATGGAAGTCTATTAGGCTGTAAGCAACAATGCATTAGCTAATGCACCTATATTCAATTTCATGCAAGGTAGAATAGCATCAAAATAATCATTATTTGTACTTTATTTTTTCACTGTGATTACATAGAATGCATGTTCAACCTTCTTTTTCTTTTTTTCTTTCTTAACCCTTGTGCAACCTTTTGGACATTTTTGTCCTTTTCAGTCTTGTTTTTTGTGATAGTTTTGCCTGTGTTATTGCCAGCTGCATACATTTTGGCACAGGTGTGTATTTTTATCGGAACTTTACTATTTCACCTCCATTTCCTTTAATAAATCTATTCTGCACTAGGTACAAAAAAGTGTAACTCAGCACCATTTGGACAAAAACGTCCCCATTGAAACCCATTCAGACTGCTATTTTTAATCACAGTGTCATTCAACTGTAGAATGATGCAATATATACTTTAATTCTGTTGGCAAAGCTTCAAAATTAAATTTACCATTTTTTAGCAGATGGTGTCATTTTTCCAGGTTTGGCCAATAAAGCATATACTCGCTTTATTTTTGTTTTCTGCTTCTGCAGATTATATCCATTATTTGGATAAATAATGCAGCTATAATTTTGTGGGCGTGTTGGTATGGATGTCAGAGTGTGGTTTGTACGTGTGTCATACAAAGAAAACATATGTGTCTGTGCGTTCTTGTAATATTTGAGAGAGAAAAACTCTACTGCAAATCACAGATCCAACTACTGTGTGCACCAGCGAAATTTGGTACTGCGTTAAACAAAATCTTCCTGGAAGCTCATTTTTTGAGATATCAACCTCAAATTTGGAACACAGCTTGTTTAGATTTATGGCATTGATTTTCTAGCAGGTTTAGAGTTCAACATATTTCATAAAATATATATTTTATATAAAATATTGTTCATAAAGAATTTTCATAAACTCTATAACTTTTGGTTTCAATTTTTAAACTTTTTTTTCTTCAACAATAATCTGCCATGGATTTTCATTAAAATGAGACCAAACTTAAAGGAGAAGTTCACTTCCAGAACAACAATTACTCACCCCCTTGTCATCCAAGATCTTCATGTCTTTCTGTCTTCAGTCATAAAGAAATTATGGTTTTTGAGGAAAACATTTCAGGATTTTTCTCCATATAATGGACTTGATTGGTGCCCCGATTTTGAACTTCCAAAATGTAGTTTAAATGCAGCTTCAAAGGCTCTAAATGATCCCAGCCGAGGAAGAAGGCTCTTATTTAGCGAAACGATCAGCCATTGTTTCCGAAAAAAGTTTGTATACTTTTTAAGCACAAAAGCTCGTGTAGCACAGGCTCTGGGATGTGCGTTCACATACTATTGAATCATGTCGAAAGGTCACGTAGAACATAGGCGAGACTACAGACCCAGTGTTTACAAAGTGAACGCGCAAAGACTAAGAAAGTGCAAGTACGTCAAACGCCGGAGTACACAGATGATGAACTTAGACGTGATTCGTAGTAGTGATGGGAAGTTCGGATCATTTTACCGACTTGGACCTTTAATTCTCTTTCAACAAAATGAACGAATCTTTTTTTGAGTCATTTAGTTCATTTTAGCAAAATATAATTAAAATGTTACATGTTACTTCCCTAACACATCTACTGCTTACAAAAACGTTGATCACACTACAAACAAGACAAAACTATAATGCTATAAGAAACCTCACCTCACCTCTTATCTGACAAGTTTTCGGGTTTGAGTCGTTTGTTCATCACGTGACAGCCCCATAAGATGAACGAACGACTCGAAAAACACAAAGATTCGAAACAGGTGAACTAATTCCAGTACAGAATCTAATAGGATGTTGTGCATGCGTGACTGAACGAATCACTCCCTGAGACAACTCGTTCTTCCCGAGTCACATTAAAGATTCGTTCAAAATGAACGAATCATTCAAGAACGTGCATCCCAGAGCCTGTGCCACACGAGCTTTTGTGCTTAAAAAGTATACAAATTTTTATTTTTTGGAAACAATGGCTGATCGTTTCGCTATATAAGAGCCTTCTTCGTCGGCTGGGATCGTTAAGAGCCTTTGAAGCTGCATTTAAACTACATTTTGGAAGTTCAAAATCGGGGCACCAATCAAGTCCATTATATGGAGAAAAATCCTGAAATGTTTTGCTCAAAAACCATAATTTCTTTATGACTGAAGACAGAAAGACATGAACATCTTAGATGACAAGGGGGTGAGTACATTATTTGTAAATTGCTGTTCTGGAAGTGGACTTATCCTTTAAGTCTGTGCTCCCAAGCTTCAAATTTTTATGACAGTTTTTGACATGGACATTTTTGTCCACTATGGACCTATGTGTAACTTTTTTTTTTTTATTGATGCACAAGGGTTAATTTTCATGTTAAATGAACATCGAAGGGTTCGAGGAATAGAGGTAAATTAAATACTTCTAAATCTTTCAGAAATTGCTAGTAAATTTCACTATAAAAAAATGGCAAGTAGAATATTGAATAAAACTTATTTTAAAGTAGAATATATATATATATATATATATATATATAAATTATTTATAAATTATAAATTATTATTTTAAAATATTTGAAATTTAAAAAAAAAAATGATATATAAAATATGTATAATATTTTATTTGCAAATATAATGTTTTTTTTATTTTTTGGATGGTAATGATATTTCATGTCTGATTCGAACCATGCAAAATATTTTAAAATAACATCATTTCAATATACTGACTTCATTTCTGTCATAGATTCAGACCAGGTTTTTTTGAGGTTTATAAAATAGTTGAAGGACTGGAAAGGAGGACAGAGGGCCGTGACGCACACTGGACTCAAACCCACGTCCCCGTGAGCCGCTGCGTTTTCCCGTCTAACCTGCTGTAGCTCTGATCTCACGTCGGCAGTGACTCACATACGGGATCATGATGACTCTGCCCTGACTTCTGCTCACATAACCCACTTCACAAAATACAGTCATCACAAATTATAACACCAAATTCTCTTGAGATTGTGTTTTGCAGAAATTTCTCAACACAGTATAAGGGGGAGATGTTGTTGAGATACATGAATAAATAATGAAAACTACAATAGTAATAAGTAATGTGTGTTATAAGGTTTGCAAAGGAGTGAATGGGTATTTTGAAATATGTTGTCTCATTCTGGAAAATAATTTAAAAATGTAGCTGAATTCAGGGAAATGATTATTATTATTATAAATCATTCCTTTAAAAATATTCAGAATCAATCTGAAGCATTTACCATGCAGTAAAATAAACATTTTGATGACTCAAATATAGGAATGAAAAGAGAGCCACACAGAGATAGAAAGTAATACAAATACATTTTATGTATTTCTTTATTTATCTTTTTTTTTTTTTGTAGGGCCTCATGGCCATGTTTTTTATTTAAATTTTTTTTGTGAAGTTTTATTTACTTCAATCATAGTCAAATACAGTGCAGGAAGAACAAAGCAAAAATAAAGCATTGTTGTACAGTTCAAAATATGTAGAATGTAAATAAATAAATAAACAAATAACTAAAATGTATTTATTAATTATTATTATTATTATTATTGTTATTATTATTATTTGTAGGGCCTCATGTTTTTTTTTGTATAGTGTGAAGGTGTATAATATAAAGCACTGTTGTACAGTTCAAAATAAATTAAATAAAGATAAGAACAAGACACATAAAAAAGAGAATGCAGATAAATAAATAATTAAATAAATAAGAATAAAATAAAATAAATTAAATTAAATTAAATAAAGTTTATTTATTTATTTATTTGTTTTTTGTTTGTTTATTTATTATTATTTTATAGGGCCTCATGGACATTTTATGTATTTAGTGAAGTTGCATTTACTTCAATCATAGTCAAAGAACGGTGCAAAAAGAACAAGGCAAAAATAAAGCATTGTTGTACAGTTCAAAATAAATGAAATAAAGAATAAGAACAACAAATATAAAAAGAGAACATAAATGAATGAATGAATGAATGAATAAATAAATAAATAAATTTAATTACTTATTTCCCATGTTTTTATTTTTATTTATTTTATTTTATTTTTATTTATTTATTTTTAATTCTGGTCATGTTAATGTAAAAGCCAAAATAATTATAAGATTAATTTTGTTTTTCAGAAAAACATGGGTCTTGTAAATCAAGTAAAATGTCCAAATGGAGCTTTTGAGCCTAAAATAAGTGATGGATGCTAGGTTGAGACAATAAACAATAGCATTAAAAAGATTAAAAGGTTTTAAAAGAATAGGGAAAAAAGACCTGGTCGTGAATAATGATTAATTTAAATAAGTAAAAAATCATGAAAATCATCAGCATTATCAGACATTACAAGAAAGCAAAAATATTTATTATCATTATTATTGTTTATTTATTTTGTTCTTTCCACAATTAAACACGTGCTGTATATGTGTGGTTTTAATTTATTAATAGATAAATGCAGATTCCGAGCCCAGAGTCTACAAGACCAATGATAATTCGATATGCAAATAGATACAAGAAAAAAGACCAATCGGAATTCAGTATCTAACAAAAAACGACCAATACGAATTCAGCATGAGGAATATTAATACAGTGGTGCCTTCCTAGTTAACTAATAATCTGTCTCCAAACGAGAAATCCCTACAGAAAAATAGTGACCTGAAGTCTCGGTCAAGCGTTTTAATGGCAGGTACAAACTGCATTTCCCACAGTTCCAGGCGACTTAAGTAGGTCAAAGGTAAACTGTCATGTCCGCTGTGTTGGTAACTTTAGCATGCCGAAAGTTCCTCACTAATTACGGCTATAAAAGTGTGTCTGGTTTATAGTGAATGCAGGTGGCATGCTGCTGAAAGAGAGCAGGCTGTCTGACTGAAACACGAGCATTTCATGAGCGCAGAGTCGCTGTTCGACACAAATCCCGTACTGGATTGCTGCGGAGGCTTGAATAACGTGGATTACAGTCAGGTCAGGAAGTGCAGCCTTTGGTTCACCTCTCTGCTCATGCGTGTGCAAGCCAGTGCTCATTTAATCACTTTCAATGTGTCGTAGTATGTTTCAATGTACTTGTTTGCTTAATTCATAATGAGAAATATTTGCAAACGTGCGTTTGATTAATCGTGCACGTGAGCGCTGATGTCGCACGTGTTGTCATCGGGTACAGACTGTCATTGCAAACTGATCAGCTACAATATGATCAGTGACTGAGGAAATTACGTAAACTGAAGGTTTGCACAGAATGCATTCTGATTAAATATTAACACAATGCACGACAATCTGGAGTACTTAAAGTGAGAGGCTAATTTTTATGCCTCAACATGACAGTAATTATTATAATTAATAATTATTATGACCAAACATGAATTATAATATTCAATAAAGTAATAAACAGCACATTTTCTACCCCACAAAATAAATAAATAAATAATTAAATATATATATATATATATACATATATATATATATTGTATATGTTGTATTTTTTTAATTAAAAATATATATTTATATTTATTTTTTCATGTATGATTTTTTATTAAATATATTAATTTTATTAAATATATTAATTAAATATATATATTTTTTTAAATTATATATATATATATATAGTATATGTTGTATTTTTTTAAATTAAAAAATGTATATTTATTTTTTCATGTATGATTTTTTTATTTTTGTTAAAAATTTTATTTTATTGACTTTTTATTTATAAAATATTTATTTTTGTGGGGTATAAAATGTGCTCATCTTTAGATGACAATTACAAATTAAATAAATACATAAATAACAATTTAAGTGCTTAAATAAAAATCATTAATTTGTTCAAAATAGTTTTTTTTACATGCATATTATTATAATTATTGTTATGTATAATTATATATTATTTTGATCAACTTTAATATTTAAATGTCAATATCATATTTAAATATTAAATATATGAATATTTAAAATATTTAACATAATTCTCAAGCAATTCTCTGTCACTACACAGTGTGATTAAGTGAGTAAATGTTTAGAATAAAAGAGCAAACATTTTCACTATTCATGATTAATTAATATTTAAGATAATTGGAAAAAAAAATAAAGGTTTTTAACTAAACCTATGAGAAAATGATCTCAGTGTGCATATTTTAGTTTTAATAATGATTACATTCTTTACACTTTACATAATTTAGATAATTTTATAAAATGAAATGCCCTTAAATTTTAATTACTATAATCAGATCATTCATTTTGTTCCCAACAATAAAGCACAAGCATTTGATGATTTGCAAAATGTACAGCAGCCCACGGCGTGACTTTTCATTGAATATTTTTTTAAAGCAATAACCCAGAATTACATTTGTTTGAATATGCACAGATATTAATAAATATCTGAATAAATCCTAACCCTCTTTAAACACACCTAACACAGATATTCAGGATTACTAAAAACCTCCAAACAGGTGTGAGTGGGTATTTGCCTGCTTTATCATTCAGATCTCAGGTAAACAGAATATGCTTATTCTGGTTATGGCAATCAGGTTATTGTGTTGCATAATCAGAACATGACCGTTTTTGTGCATTTGAACGCAGTCAATGGGCTTTTGTGATGTTGGCCTTTCTAATATGTGTTAGTGAGACTATGAAGTGTAAAGCGCTGAGGGCAAAATCAGTCCCTATTTTCACAAACACAGCCGTCTTCAAACAGTAAGTGTTTTAAAGGCTGCTTTGTTTCTGTTTAATGCTCTGTTGTTCTCAGTGGCGTCAATAAATCACAGTTTGTTGTGTAACACTTGAATCCCCAGAGGATAAAATGGTATGGTTGCGATAAAACAAAGCCTTCTTCATAAACACATGTGTGTTAGATTAATTAGATTAAACTGCATTTTTTTGAATAGTCATGTGATCACATCAAAAGCACTGACCTTGTTGCTGTTTTATTGAACTATTGAACATGATCAGATGTTCAGATGTTTTGCTCAGTCAGCATGTTTTCTGATTGTACTATCAGTAGGCTAATAGAGGTTCAGGTTTAAAGATGCATTATGCAACTTTGGGCTCTGTGTCGCCTTCTGTGGTGGAAACATAAAATTGCAAGCTATATTTACCTAAAAAAAAATCTGCATTTGGTATAAAGTGATTTGTGTAATTTTTCCAATGCTGTATTTTTAATCATTCCATCCACTTTCCATCCTAGTTGCATCTGCAAAGACAACTAAGCTAATTGTAGGTTGAGCGTAAACACTGACTATGACTTTCTAGTGCTTTGTTTAAGTGGTTATGCAACAATCTCTCGCTCAGCAGTTCAAAACAAAGCAGAATATACAGTTCTGCTCATGCATATCTAGTTTATCTACTACAAAATGTCTCAAAAGTGTCTTGGTAATGGAAACGGGATGGAAGGGACTGTGTAAAGTGCTGCAGTGATGAAAATAAGCTGTGACCAATAAAAAGTTTATGATTCTTACACGTTTTGTTTTGTCAAGACAATCTTAAACAATTTTAAGGCCTAGATGTAATGGAAAAACATAGTAAAAATCAAAATTAAACACAGTCACACAACTTAAGCATCACCACCACAAAGCATCTGATATGCTTTTTAAATCTTTATTTAAAATCAGAAAGTTGGAAAGTTAAAGCTACAGTAGTATAAGGTCACATTTACAGCAGTTCAGTACATTTTTGTGTTGAAATCCGGTCATTTCAATAGGAATCCATGCAGTTGGAGATTTTTTTGCATGCAAAATTTGATTTTAATTCACAGTACACATCGTGCAAAGCTGCTCGACAGAAAATTAGTTTTTATATTACATCAAGAGTAGTTAATCGGTGGTGTCCATGGTGATATAGCAGAAATGTAGAGTAAAAATCATGCAGTTAATGACATGTACACAAACAGAAACTGTGACATGATTAACTGCAATGATTACAGTTGAGGTCAAAAGTTTACCTTGCAGAATCTGCAAAATGTTAATTATTTTACCAAAATAGGAGGGAAATGCATCTTATTTTTTATTTAGTACTGACCTGAATAAGATATTTCACATAAAAGATGTTTACATATAGTCCACAAGATAAAATTATAGTTGAATTTCTAAAAAATGACCCTGTTCAAAAATTCACATACACTTGATTCTTAATACTGTGTTGTTCCCTGAATGATCCACAGCTGTGTTTTTTTGTTTAGTGATAGTTGTTTATGAGTCCCTTGTTTGTCCTGAACAGTTCTGAGCAGTGCTGTTCTTCAGAAAAATCCTTCAGGTCACACAAATTCTTTGGTTCTTCAGCATTTTTTGTATTTGAACCCTTTTTAACAATGACTGTATGATTTTGAGATCAATCCTTTCACACTGAGGACAACTGAGGGACACATATGCAACTATTACAGAAGGTTCAAACACTCACTGATGCTTCAGAAGGAAACCTGGTGCATTAAGAGGCAGGGGGTGTAAATTTTTAAACAGAATGGAGATGTGTGCATTTTTCTTATTTTGCCTAAATATCATATTTTTTTCATTTAGTACTGCCCTTTAGAAGCTACAGAAGGTACTTGCATGTTTCCCAGAGGACAAAATAAGTTACAGTTGCTCTGATCTTCAAATTCCAAAAGTTTTCACCCCCCGGCTCTTAATGCATCGTGTTTCTTTCAGTGAGTGTTTGAACCTTCTGTAATAGTTGCATATGTGTCCCTCAGTTGTCCTCAGTGTGAAAGGATTGATCTCAAAATCATACAGTCATTGTTAAAAAGGGTTCAAATACAAAAAATGCTGAGGAACCAAAGAATCATAGTCATTTTGGAAAGGGTTTTAAATTTACAAAAATGCTGAAAAACCAAGGAATTTGTGGGACCTAAAAGATTTTTTTTTTTTAACAACAGTGGGCAGTTTAACTGTTCAGGACAAAGAAAGGGACTCATAAACAACTATCACTAAATACAATAATAAAAATACATCTGTGGATCATTCAGGTAACAACACAGTATTAAGAATTAAGTGTATGTAAACATTTGAATGAGGTCATTTTTATACATTTTTTTGTAAAATATCTATTATTCAGGTCAGTGCTAAATGAAAAAAAAATAACATGCATTTTGTATGATCCCTTTATTTTTGGTAAAATACATTTTGCAGATCCTGCAATGTGTATGTAAACTTTTGACCTCAACTGTATATACTGTGATCAAACTTCTAACATTGTAAGGAGAATTGGGTAATTTTATATATTGGTTCAAGGTTTTTTTTTTTTTTTTTTTTTTAATTTTATTTATTTGATCAGGGACAATGCACAAACAACATTAGTCTAAAATAAGAAAAGATGTCATGTGCCAGGTTATAGCAAAAATGCTAATTTCCACCCGCAGTCCCTGGTTCAAGGTTGGCGTCATCTGATCTCCTCAGAGTTGTAGGCATCATTTCTTAATTGCTGGGTTATCTCAAATCTTCATAAGGGATTTCATAGATCCAGATGCTTGTGTAAACTTAAGTTACCTCCGGATGCCCTTCCCGTGGCTAAAACAGAAAAGCAGGAGTAAAATTGCCTTAGCTGCTGTTTATAACATTTCAAGCAAGGAATGATAATGTTCATTTCATCAGATACAACTGGAGTGCAAGGTTATGAGATGCTAATGTGAATACTTGGCTAAAAAGATGTTTTTTTTAGTCTAGTTTTAAACAGAGAGTGCCTGAACCCTTAACTTTATTAGGAAAGCTGTGTCAGGGTTTAGGAGCTGAATACCAAAATGCTCTGCCAACTTTAGTGGACTTTGCTATCCTAGGTACTACCAAGAGTTCAGAGTTTTGCAACCTTAAGGAGTGTGGATTGTGGCATGATAGAAGACTAGTTACTGTAGGTACACGGGAGCTAAACCATTTAGGGCCTTATAAGTAAGTAGCAATATTTTGTAACTGATACAGAACTTATATAGGTAAACGGTATGGAGATTGTAAAATTGGGGTGATATGATTATATTTTCTTGACCTGGTAAGAACTTTAGCAGCTGTATTTTGGACTAGCTTGTTTATTGAAACCTAGCTGTGCATTATAATAGTCCAGTCTTGAAGTCATGAATACATGATCTTCTCTGCATCAGAGACAGGTAGCCTGTTCCGTAGCTTGGCAGTGTTTATAAGATGAAGGAATGCTGTTGTTTTTGTACCATGTGAAATGATTTTTCAAAAGACAAATGCAAATTGTAATCTAAGAGATTCACTGTACTGTTTTTTGGTCCAGTAAGTAATGTGTCTATCTTATCCGAATTTAATTGGAGGAGATTAGTGGTCATCCAGTCTTTTACATCAGCATGTTGTTAGCATGATTAGCAAGTGACTATCATGTTGCTAGCATGTTTCTAGCATGATTAACATGTTAGCATTTTTCTATCATGATTAGCAAGTTGCTAGCATGTCACTGGCGTAATTAACATGTTGTTAGAACGATTAACAAGTTACTAGTAGGGATGGGCGATATGAGCTTAAAAATTTATCACGATGATATCAATGACGATAATTCATGGAAATCCTGTTTCTTTAGAGAAAAGTATTATCCTTACTATTTTTACCCAAAATAGGGTGTTGTAGGCATTACACAAGTAATGTAATGACTGTTTAACTCACTGGAATATCTATCAAATTATTTTTACTTTCTGTACTGGAAGCTCCTAACATTAAGACGAATTCCTTGTGTGTGAAAAACACTTGGCAATAAAGCTCTTATACATTCGGAAGCCGGAGGGAAACTCCACATATGATTTATAGTAGAAGTAATAGTACTGACGACGCTTCAGGAATCTCTAATCCAGCTATCGCTGTAGCTGAATAAAACGCAGATAGAGGAATTTTAACTGAGGAAACTTGAAGACAGTAAACATACGATTGCTACAATATATGGTTTGTCTGTGTTCTTCAAGCAATCTTGGGTATTTTTATAAGGATAAAGTATATTTATAATGCAATGCTAATCGACGTAGCCTTTATAATACTATAAAATAGTATGATTTCTGCCTCATTCTGTAATACGAAGCCACGTCTGATCGCAAAAGTTTATTTCAAAGACTTGCTATGTTATTAAGTTAATTTGGAGAAAAAGCATGTCAATAAATTATATCTTTGTCGGACAACAGGTTTGTAAACAGACTCAAAAACACACAAAACTGCATTGCACACTTGCTACTAGTAACAGTTAACGTTATTCAAGGCTCAGACCGATTTTAGTTGCACTGCACAGTTTTGACCAAACCAGTTTCAGTTGGAGCTCCTCATTTAGCGATATACTAGTTTTACGTCCACCTTCAGCATGTCACACATAGAAATATGTCAACAACTAGACTTTATTGGTATTATCGCGGGAAGACTAATTTTTATTGTGAGGAAAAATTTTACCATATCGCAAACGATAAAATATCGCCCATCCCTAGTTACTAGCATGATTAGCATGTTAATAGCATGTTGCTAGCATGATTATCAAGTTACCAGCATATTTCTAGCATGATCAGCAAGTTACTAGCATGTTGCTAACATGAGTATCAAATTACTAGCATGTCATTAGCATGATTAGCAAGTTACTAGTATGCTGTTAGCATAATTAACAAGTTACTAGCATGATACCAAGTTACTATCATGGTGCTATCATGTTTCTAGCATGATTAGCAAGTTACTAACATGTTGCTAGCATGTTTCTAGCATGATTAGCAAGTTACTAGCATGTCGCTAGGATGATTAGCAAATTACTAGCATGTCATTGGCATAATTAACATGTTAATAGCATGTTGCTAGCATGATTAACAAGTTATTAGCATGTGTCTAGCATGATTAGCAAGTTGCTAACATGAGTATCAAATTAATAACATGCCATTAGCATGATTACCAAGTTGCTATCATGTTGATAGCATGTTTCTAGCATGATTAACATGTTAGCATTTTTCAAGCATGATTAGCAAGTTACTAGCATGTTGCTAGCACGATTAGCAAATTGCTAGCATGTCACTGGCATAATTAGCATGTTGTTAGAATGATTATCAAGTTACTAGCATGATTAGCATGTTAATAACATGTTGCTAGCATGATTATCAAATTACTAACATGTCATTAGCATGATTAGCAAGTTACTAGAGTTGTTAGCATGATTAACAAGTTACTAGCATGTTTATAGCATGGTTAGCATATTTCTAGCTTTTAGCATGATTGACATGTTAATAGCATGTTGCTGGCATAATTAGCAAGTTACTAGCATGTTGCTAGCATGAGTATCAAATTACTAGCATGTTGTTAACATGACTATCAAATTACTAACATGGCATTAGCATGATTAGCATGTTGTTAGCATGATTAACAAGTTACTAGCATGATTAGCAAGTCACTAGCATGTTGTTAGCATGATTAGCATATTGCTAGCATGTTTCTGGCATGATTAGCATGTTACTAGCATGTTGCTAGCATGTTTTTAATTGCTAGGCTTGGCTAGGTATCACTTGGAAAAGATAGCACACTATGTCAGATCAGTCTGAAGGTCTAAGTTTAGTAGTTCTAGCTCGAAAGCTTGAAAGCTCTCCCGTGTTTTCTAATAATAATAATAATATTTTGAGAATTTAAAAATTGACAGCTTTCTAACTAACAAAACGCTGCCTGTTTTGCCATTGACGTTGCACTTTTAGTAGTTTGCAAGAGCATAAAAATGCTGTTTAAGCAAACTACTGTAGTGAGTAGATGAGTTTGGCAGACCTTATTTCAGGCATTTAACCACAAACCCATTCAAAAGACCCATTGACTGTGGCACAAAGGAGATAGAAGTGCTAAAATGCTCCTAAGGGCCAGATTTACTAAACAGGGCAAATTAGCGTGAGACCGCAATCTCATAAAAGCGCTGATGGGAGTGTGAAGCTCTGCTGATCTACTGGCAATGCATAAATTAAAGAAGACAGACGCACATAATTTCCATAAGGATCAACACAGTCTACCAAAAGCAGCACAAATTATCGTAGGGACGCAAGTCGTGTTCACGTACGTACTATGAGCTTATTATGGCAATTACAATAACTGAGTAATAACTAGATACTAATTCTGAACCTACTAATGTGACCCTGGACCCTGGGTATTTTTGTAGCAATAGCCAAAAATACATTGTATGGGTCAAAATGATCATTTTTTTCTTTTATGCCTAAAATCATTAGGATATTAAGTAAAGCTCATGTTCAATGAAGATATTTTGTACATTTCGTACCATAAATATATCAAAACTTAATTTTTGATTAATAATATGTATTGCTAAGAGAACTTCATTCGACAACTTTAAAGGTGATTTTTCTCAATATTGGGATTTTTTTTTTTTTGCACCCTCAGATTCCAGATATTCAAATATTGTCCTATCCTAACAAATCATACATTAATGAAAAGCTTATTTCACTTTCAGATGATGTTTAAATCTAGGGTCACATATAAACCTAACCTTAACCCATGAAATGACTTTATATTACCCAGTACTTTTTTAGGTATGTACACTGTAAGTATACTGTAAAATAAACTGTAACAGAGCCAATGATAATCAGTTGCTTGAAATCTACTAACAACACAGGTGCAAAATGGGTTAAAGAAGTCCACTTCCAGAACAACAATTCACAAATAATTTACTCACCCCCTTGTCATCCAAGATGTTCATGTCTTTCTGTCTTCAGTCGTAAAGAAGTTATGGTTTTTGAGGAAAACATTTCAGGATTTTTCTTCATATAATGGACTTGTTGGTGCCCTGATTTTGAACTTCCAAAATGTAGTTTAAATGCAGCTTCAAAGGCTCTAAATGATCCCAGCCGAGGAAGAAGGGTCTTATCTAGCGAAATGATCGGTCAATTTTTTGGGAAAATAAAAATTTGTATACTTTTTAAGCACAAAAGCTCGTGTAGCACAGGCTCTGAGATGCGCATCCACTACGCTATGTGCTGTTGAATCACGTTGAAAGGTCACACGGAACTACAGACCCAGTGTTTACAAAGCGAACGCGCAAAGACTAAGAAAGTGCAAGTAAGTCAAACACTGTTTACAAACAAAAAGGTACAACGATGTCGGACGATTCTGAAGTTGTAGAAGGAGTTTTTCAGCATACTCTGCTTTTTTAGCCGGAGTACACAGACAATGAACTTAGACGTGATCCGTAGTAGTGATGGGATGTTCGGATCATTTTACCGACTTGGACATTTGAGTCTTGTTCAGCAAAATGAACGAATCTTTTTTCGAGTCATTTCTTCATTTCGTTCATTTTAGCAAAATATAATTAAAATGTTATGTGTTACTTCTCTAACACATCTACTGCTTACACAAACATTGATCACACTACAAACAAGACAAAACTATAATGCTATAAGAAACAGAAAAGATTCATTCATTGTTTACCTGGGTCTTTAGTCTATGATTAGCTCACCTCACCTCTTATCTGACAAGTTTTTTGGGTTCGAGTCATTCATTCATCAAGTGACAGCCCCATAAGATGAACGAACGACTCGGAAAAACCTGAAGACTTGAAACAGGTGAACTAATTCCAGTACAGAATCTAATAGGACTTGTGCATGCGCGACTGAACGGATCACTCCCTGAGACAACTCGTTCATCCTGAGTCACATTAAAGATTCATTTAAAATGAACGAATCATTCAAGAACGACCCATCACTAATTTGTAGCATTGTGGACGAGCATCCCAGAGCTTGTGCTACACAAGCTTTTGTGCTTAAAAAGTATACAAATTTGTATTTTTCGAAAACAATGACAAATCGTTTCGCTAGATAAGACCCTTCTTCCTCGACTGGGATCGTTTAGAGCCTTTGAAGCTGCATTTAAACTACATTATGGAAGTTCAGAATCAGGGCACCAATCAAGTCCATTATATGGAGAAAAATCCTGAAATGTTTTCCTCAAAAACCATCATTTCTTTACAACTGAAGACAGAAAGACATGAACATCTTGGATGACACAGGGGTGAGTAAATAATTTGTAAATTGTTGTTCTGGAAGTGAACTTCTCCTTTAAGACATGCTTTTTTGGGATGTTAATTATATCAGTACACTGACTAGTGCAAACCTTAGTAAATCACCTTGTGTGATTCATTTATATGCTTCTCTTCTGTAAATTTTACATCTGAAAATTAAATATATATATAAATGCAAACAGAAAGTTCAGCTGGAAATGACTGTGTCCATGCCTTTTCATCACCAGTGTTTCACTGCATGTCTTTAGTAAATCTTGACAGTACTTTTCTAACATCAAAAGAGGGTTTTTGTTTTGTTCTGTGTGATTCCGCCCACTGCCAATTGAGCCAATAATATGTCAACAATCCAGGTTGCCAGTTGGTGTTAATCACAGCGTATTGCAGTCATGTAAGTGAGCAAACAAACTGGGTTAGAGATCGCAGATTGTACCTGACCTAAAAAGCCTCAGCATCCATCTGAAAAGCTCTGTGAGCAGATGCATAATAAAACAGGGGTAAATCAACTCTTCAACTTACAGCGTAAGATGCGTCACCTTTCTTTGGTTCATTCCTGTTCCGTGTTCTTAATCTGTCAACCTACTTGAGCGTCGAGTCTGAGGAGGAGGTGTTGGAGAAACAAGTCTTTCCAATATTTTAGTATTACATACTGCACTTCTAACTTCTTATTCTGTAAAAAATAGATCATTCAAACAACTTTTCAGTTTAAACAATAAAAGAACGTTTGATAAAGCTCACATTTCAGACGTGTGTGTGTGTGTTTGGTCTGAACAAATGTGGCAGTACTCTGACAGTACGTGGAATAACAGAATTATAAGTACTATTCTATTATTAGACATCATGCAGAGGTAAAATGATGAGAAAAAGCTATTGAAAACAGTCAGTTCCCTTCAGATGTTGTATATTCATATACACCCAATAACTTGAATCATGTAAATGGCCTGTTTCAATGTCAGAACAATGCGTTTTCAGCATGCACGTTCATGCATGTTCTGCGTTTTACTTAAAATGTCATGCAGATGAGAGCTCACGCATTGTGTTGTTTTTTGCGGTCTCCTTCTCTCCTCAGATGGACGTGTCTGTGTTGGCAGAGCTGTGGAGGTTAATCGACCTGACGGAGCCGCGGTTCTGCGTGGCTGTTATTGCCATCATCTTCAATCCGTTCTTCTGGAATGTGGTGAGTCATTGTATCTGCATCTCTTCAGCTTTAAGGGATGATCAGGTTGTGTTTATGAAGTGCTCCATGATCTGTTTCTTGTTAGCTCACATAATGCTGTTATGTGAGCAGCTCTTTCTTGCATAACGTTTGTGAACATTACTCCGATTTCTGCCGTCCTCCCGCATCTCAATTTTAAAAATATTTACAAACTGTAGAAAACACTGAATGTTCTTGCTGATTGCTCTTGTTTGAAACAGAAAATGCAGGCCTTTCAAGAACTGATGTCACAAAGCTGCTCTATTATGATCATGTATATAAGCGTCGTTGTAGCACAGATGTATTTTTATGGTGTTAAAGAGAGAGTGTTTATATTTTAGCTTTTATCTCAGCAGTTCTGATGTTCAGTTTCCACTTTGGCTGTAATTGAAGGATTTGCATATTTCGCTGAGAAACACATCTGATAGGTGGGCTGGTGGACATGACACAGCTTGATTATACTTACTTAACACTAGTCATTCAGACAACCTACTGACTAGTTAATTATAAATGTTTATAGTCTTGCACATCCCTAAATGGAGGAACCGCATGAAATCATTTGACATGCAGATTTCTTTCCGGCGTTAATGCATTTTCCTCTGAAACATGAGTTTGGGTTACATCACAGCAGTGAAGCAGGATTTCCTGCTTGCTCATTGGTGGTGTTATGGGTGGGAGGGGCTTTCTCATTTTACAGAGCATTTGGCTGACTGCAGATCTGTGTAGTGCAGGATGAGTCATCAATTTTGGAAAGTTTTTTGCCAGAGGAGGAAAAAAAGACTTTGTAATTGTATTTGTTAAAAGTTAATTGGTAACATTTTACAAAACGGTTCTATTTGTTAACATGAGTTAACATAGTAACACTTTAAAATAAGGTTCATTGGTTACCTTTAGTTAACTACATTTAGGGCCTTATGATTTCCGCGATGCGGAAAACGCGGACAGAATCGCAGACGGAATCGCAGACGGAATCGCGGAATCCAGTAATAAAAATGGAATTTACTGAATAATGTGGATAAATAAATAAAAGTCCGGTTTAACTTGAAGACATTGTGCCAGATATATATATTACTAGTAACAAACTTTAGTTTTTAGGGTATAATCACACAACATTTCTTCCATGTTTTAATTTTAATAGTAAATTCCCTTTTGTTTTGCCAAAAAAGAGAGAAAAGTTTGCTTAATTTTCAATAATTAAAAGATAAATGACATTAATGTTTTATGCCTTCATTTGATAACCAGAACATTTTAGAT
Organism: Labeo catla; assembly: GCA_012976165.1. Taxonomy (NCBI): domain Eukaryota; kingdom Metazoa; phylum Chordata; class Actinopteri; order Cypriniformes; family Cyprinidae; genus Labeo; species Labeo catla. Next base: position 1,733,422 of record VONZ01000052.1, on the reverse strand, counting down.
ACACAACACAGAATTTATGAGGTTTAAGAATTTTAAGAATAAATTTGAATAAATTAAGTATGCATTTAATTTATTAGACATGCTGAAACACAGAATTTGATAGCAATAAAACATATGGTAAGGAAAAATAAAACATTTCACAGGGCCCTAAACATTTTTGTTAAACCTTTTTATTAAATTGATGTGAAATTGCATAAGTTTCATGATTTTATTTAATTAGTCATGCTCTTTGATTAATAACATTTAATTTAACCCTTAAAAATGAGTTGAGAAAAATTAAACATTCAACATCAACATTTACTAATGCATTATTAAAACCACAAGTTGTGTTTGTTATTACTAGTGCACTGTGAACTAACATGAACAAACAATGAACGACTATATTTATATTAACTAACATTAACAAAGATGATTAAATAGTGTAATAAATGTATTGTTCATTGTTCATTCATGTTAGTTAATACATTAATGTTAACAAATCACACCTTATTGTAAAGTGTTACCGTTAACACAAACTATCAATGAAAAACATTTATTAATCTCAGTTAATGTTAATTTCAGTGTTACTTTTTATATTAAAATAAACTGTTGTATCTTTTTCTATTATTGTTATCATCTGAACATTTGTTAACATTAGTTCACTACACTATAAGTAAAATGAACAAACAACGAACAATACTTTTACATAAGTTAACGTTTCAACATTTACTAATTCATTATTAATATTGTTAGTACTGTTTTACGGTAGATTTCATTTGTTGACATTAGTTAGTGACAGTAGTTAACAGTGTTTTCTTAGTTAAATTGAACATTTAATAATGTTTTTTTTATTACAAAGTCATATCTGTTGTTATTATTATAGGTAATTCTTCACATTACACTGTCTTTTTATAAAACAGTAAATAAAACAATGATTATTGGAGTATGTTTTACAATAAAATGCTATTTCAGTGTTTCTACTTGAAAATTTCACGTTTAATTTAATGTGTCACTTACCATTTCTTTCTAATTGTGAAATTTACTAGCAATTTCTGAGTGAAAACATGTTTTTTTATTTCACATTTTTACATCAAAAGTTGTATTTGTTAACTTTAGTTAATGCACTGTGAACTGTCATAAACATGAATTGTATTTTTATGAATGTATTACATTTCTTCTTGGCAGCTCATGTTGTCTAATGCATTAACTGATAAACAAACGGGACATTATTTTAAAGTGTTACCATATTATTTAATTGACCTGAGCTCATATGGACTGATAATGATAACTGTTAAACCTTAAAAAAGATTAATAAACACTGTATAAAATGTATTGCTCTTTGTTAGTTAATGTTAGTTAATGCATTAACTATCATAAACTAATGAGACCATATTGTAAAGTGTAAACAGGTAATTTAATCAATGTATTGAACTTTAACTGTGACTTGATGAGGTCTTTAAAAGCATTTTATACTGTACATCATGTGTAATGTTAACCCAGAGCAGTTCATCTTACTACATTAGAACATAATCTTTCACATTTCTATTAATAACTCACACACATTACGATTTGCTGTTTTTGGGTATATTTGCATCACGTCCTATTAACACATCATTTCTCCGAGATTTCCCTTCCTCTGCCTCACTGTATCTGTGAAGTGAGTTTATTATCTGTGAATGTGAGTCATCTCTCATGCTAAGCTAAGCTGTGATTGTGGATAATTCAGATCTGTTTGCCATTGTCTGGCAGGAACATTGTGGGACTCGACTAATCTTTAAGCCGCTGATGATCAGAATCATTCTCTCAGCGTGGCGTCTTTGTCCCGTTCCCAGGTGGATGGGCATTACGTGCGCGTTCACTTCCTGTTGTTTTGTGTCAGCCTGCGTGGAGGTCCTGCTGCCTGTTTTCAAAATCAGATCTGGGATCTGGTTGAGATTGATGTAGGACAAGTGGTCAGGTTTGGGCTGGTTAGCATGACCTAGTTATCCTCTAGTGGTAACTGTTACGAAAACAGGTACAAGTGGAAGCTTTCAATTAAGAAATATTCTGGGTTCAATACAAGTTAATCTGAATCGATAGCACTTGTGGGATAATGGTAATTGCCACAAATGACTGCAATTTCTACTTGACCTTAATTTTCTTTAAAAAGGAAAAAAAAAAAAAAAAAATTGGTGAGGCACTTACAATGGAAGTGAATGGGTCTGATACTGTTTCAGTAGGCACAAGAAGTTTAAAAGTTTAAAAAAGTAAACTTTTTTTTGTTTTTAAATGTCTTTATAGTTTTTATTTTTCACTTTTAGTTTTAGTTATTTTATTACAAGTTAAATGAAATGGAAAATGAGAAATGTGTCCTTGGCAACAAGCTGACATAATATAAGTTACACTACCGGTCGAGTTTTTTAATGTTTTTTTTTAAGTCTCTTCTGTTTACCAAGCCTTCATTTATTTGATCCAAAGCACAGCAAAAACAGTACAATTTTTAAATATTTGTACTATTTAAAATAACTGTTTTCTGTTTGAATATATTTTAATATGTAATTTATTCATTTGATTTCAAATCTGAATTTTTAGCATCATTACTCCAGTCACATGATCCTTCAGAAATCTTTCTAATATTCTAATTTGCTGCTCAAAGACATTTATTATTATTATTATTATTATTATTATTATTATCTTGAAAACAGCAGAGTAGGATTTTTTGCGGGTTTCTTTGACGAATAGAAAGTTCAGAAGAACAGCATTTGACTGAAATAAAAATGTTTTGTAACATTATAAATGTCTTTATCAGCACTTTTGATCAATTTAAAGCATCCTTGCTAAATAAAAGTATTAATTTCTATAATTTCTTTTTCTAAAAATAAATAAATAAATAGATAAATAATATTATGACTTTGAATGGAATAGTGTATGGAATAGTTTATAATGTTACAAAAGCTTTTTATTTCAGATAAATGCTGTTCTATAGATCTTTCTATTTATCAAAGAATCCTGAAAAAATGTACTCAACTGTTTTAAATATTGATAACAATAATAATAGTAATAATAATATAATAAAGTGTTTCTTGAATAGCAAATCAGCATACTAGAATGATTTCTGAAGGATCGTGTGACACTGAAGTAGTAATGATGCTGAAAATGTAACTTTGATCACAGGAATAAATTATTTTTTAAAATATATTCAAATAGTAAATGGTCATTTTAAATAGTAAAAATATTTCACAATTTTACTGTTTTTGCTGTGGATCAAAAAAATGCAGACTTGGTAAGCAGAAGAGACTTTTTTAAAAAAAACACAAAAATCTTACTGTTCAAAAACTTTTGACTGGTAGTGTTCCTAGTATTAAAAAATCACCATACAACAAAAATCATATCTTGTATGACTGTATAAATCTAAACATTTTCAACAAAGTGCCAAATGTTCATTTTTTTTCATGAGGCACACTAAATCTTATTTTCTGTATTTTATTTTAAATCATGTGAGTCCACATTTTGCCCAATGTTTTCCTCCAAACAGTGTGCAAAATGAAGGCTTTGAAAACAATGTGTTGATGTAAGCTATGCTGTAAGTTAAATTGGGTACATATTGTGTTCTAAACAGGATAAATGTAAACATTACAAAAGCAGAAGTCCAAAATCAAGTTAATAATAAAGTTAATGTTTACTGGTAAGAGCACTGAAAAAAATGTTTTTGAGTATTGCAGTTTTTCAAAATATACATTTAATTCAGTGTATTACTTGCAACTTCTAAGCATTATTTATTTATTTGGAGAACATTCACATATTTGATCACTAAAAACAATATAACAGTATTACAGGAATAACTCCTCAATAGTTACTGCTCTTATAAAAATGCAATTTCTTGTGTCAAGAGACATTTTTCAGTTCAGTGGCTCATTTTAACAAGAGAATACATGGAAGTGTTTTTATAAAATTATAAGCGCCACATTTATGCTTTTAAATCCTCCAAAAATATATTTTCTTTACTCTAAGTGCCTCACTGTAGACTTATTTATTTTGTCTTTTTTAAGAAAAACTGTGGTAATTATTTCACAAATGCTTTAGCTGGTATTGAACCCAGTGAACTGATCTTGGATCTGTTGTGTAGGTTTAGAGTTGAATTATGAGGGTCGGTTCTGCATGGATGTGTCTTTTATGAATCAGGATTGCAAATGGTGCTCTTTGTTTGACAGTAACCAGATGCATTTATGCACAAACATACACAAAACACACACACGCTCCTGCAGACACGCTTAAGTGCAGCGCTGAGTGAGCTTTCAATGGGAGATGAATTTACCAGAGCATTACCAACACACATCTCCGCTTGTTTTTTCTCCTCTTTTTACCTTTTTTCCATGCTTTCATGCTGTATTATAAGTGCACACCATTTACAGTCTGTAGTTCTTTTAGAGAAGTTTAGGCCAGTTTTTTTTAGTTAGAGCCTTCATACGCTCTCAAGCAAACATTAGGGTTCCTTTTAAAGGAATTACTGTGGATAAAACCAATGCAGTGCTTTTTCAGAGATAATGCAGTGGCAGGTCATGTAATGCTGCTTTATACTGCCTGAGCTGTGATAATAATAAAAATGAGTCAATAACGGCGCCTGTGTGTGCATTTACAATAATTGGATAAGTGTTGTGTACTGTACGTTTTATGCTCATGTACATGCGTTTTTACGCCTTGCAAACCTGAGCATTTGGTTTTCTGTATCTTTCGGTTCTGCTTATCAGGTGAAAATGTTGTCTAGCTTGTTGAAATTGTGACAGTGTTGTGATAATCTTGGGTTATTATAGTTATAAATAAAACTAAAACCAAAAACCCAGTTTGTTATTTTTTTACTTTTTTTTTTTTAAATATGTAATTTTTTTTAAATATTCTAAAATATCAAATAATAAACATTATAAATTATATAAAAAATATATATATTTATTATGTATATAAATGTCTTTATATATGTATTTATATTTATATTCATATAATTTATATATATATATATATATATATATATATATAAACAACATATTTTTAATATATACATGTGTTTGTGTGTGTGTGTATTTATATATGCATAATACATTTACACAGTACAAACACGTATATTATGCATGCAAAAACTTTTATTTTGCATGTGATTAATCACAATTAGTTGTTGCCCAGCACTAAATATTTAATAAAAACTACTTTTAATAAATGCAACTGCATATATTAACTACAACTAAAAGTAAAATGTAAAAACTACAGGTGCATTTTTAAAAATTAGAATATCATGAAAAAGTTCAGTTTTTTTTTTATTGTAACTTATTTTTAAAAAATAAAACTTTAATATATTCTAGATTCGTTACATGAAAAGTAAAACATTTCAAAAGTTTTTTGTTTTAATTTTGATAATTAAAGTTTATAGCTCATGATAGTCAAAAATCCAGTATCTCAAAATATTAGAATATTTACATTTGAGTTTCATTAAATGTCCATCCCTACAGTATAAATTCCAGGTATCTCTTGTTCTTTGAAACCACACTAATGGGGAAGACTGCTGACTTGGAAATAGTCCAGAAGACAATCATTGACTCCCTCCACAAAGAGAGTAAGTCACAGAAGGTCATTACTGAAAGGGGTGGCTGTTCACAGAGTGCTGTATCAAAGCATATTAAATGAATGGAGTTGAATGGAAGAAAGAAATTGGGTAGGCAGAGGTGTACAAACAGGGATGACCGCAAGCTTGAGAAAACTGTCAAGCAAAGCCGATTCAAACACTTGGGAGAGCTTCAGAAGGAGTAGAATGAAGCTGGAGTTAGCGCATCAAGAGTCACCATACTCGGACGTCTTCAGGAAAAGGGCCAACAAGCTACTTCTGAAACAGAAGCAACGTCAGAATCATCTTACCTGGGCTAAGGGGAAAAAGAACTGGACTGTTGCTCGGTGGTCCAAAGTCCTCTTTTCAGATAAAAGTAAATTTTGAATTTCATGTTGAAACCATGATCCCAGAGACTGAAGGAAGACTGGAGAGGCACAGAATACAAGATGCTTGAAGTCCAGTGTGAAGTTTCTGAAGTCAGTGATGATTTGGGGTGTCGTGACGTCTGCTGGTGTTGGTCCATTGTGTTTTATCAAGTCCAAAGTCAATGCAGCCGTCTACCAGGAGATTTTGGAGAACTTTATGCTTCCATCTGCTGACGAGCTTTATGGAGATTTTGATTTCCTTTTCCAGCAGGACTTTAGCATCTGCCCACAGTGCAAAAAACACTTCCAAGTGGTTTGCTGACCATGATATTACTGTGCTTGATTGGCCAGCCAACATGCCTGTCCTGAACCCCATTGAGAATCTACAGGATTCTCAAGAGAAAGATGAGAAACAGTCGATCCAACATTATACAGACGATCTGAAAGCTCAATAGTGCCTCAGCAGTGCCACAGGCTGATCACTTCCATGTCACACCTCACTGATGCTGTCATTTGTGCTAGGAGCAAGTCATTTGCTGTAATATGTGCTGCCGACCAAGTATTGAGTGCATAAATGAACATACTTTAAAAAACTTGAACTTTTCTTTTTTGCTGATCTGTTTTTTGATTGATCTTAGGAAATATTCTAATATTTTGAGATACTGGATTTTTGACATGAGCTGTACGGTCTAATCATCAAAATTAAAACATAAAAACTTTAGAAATATTTTACATTGTAACGTATTGTAATGTACATGTAATGATTCTAGAATATATGAAAGTAGTAGTTTTTTAAACAAGTTACAAAAAAAAAAAACTTTTTCATGATATTCTAATTTTTTGAGATGCACCTGTATAATACTGAATAATACAAAAATGACAAAAACACACAACAAAATGACTGAAACTTTACATAAAAATAAAATGAAAACAGATTAAAAACATTAAAACTGATTCAAAACATTAATAAAACAATAATTGTATATCAATGATGCTAAAATATTGCTGCTTAGTATTAGTATATTTATATATTCTTATAAGAATGGGTTGAAAAAAAAATAATCAGGTTTTTATTTAATTGTATAAGTTATAGTAAAAATGTAACATGTCACATAATAACAAAAATATTTATACACTGTTTTTTATAAGACGTCTTGGCTGCATTTATTTAATTAGAAATGCAGTAAAAACAGTATAGTATGAAATATTACAATTTAAAATAACAGTTTTCTATCAGAATTTGTATTTTTAAAAATATATGAGGTTATTTTAAATCGCAGTAATGACTTTAAAAAACTAAAATATTATATAATGTTATAAAATGTAATAACTTATACAAATAAAAAAAAAAAATACAAATTAGACCTTCGGTTAAAAATGAAAAAGGTAATAATAAAATTGACATTTAATTTTAATAAAAAAAATTTTTATAAACTTTTTAAAAATTCATAAAAATTAAAGTCTATAATTTTTGTTTTGGCACTATTAAAAAGAAGCAGGGCTTCTGTGATTTGCGTTTCTTTCTGTAGCACAGGTGTGACGCTGCGGGACGAGTTACTGTGCTAAAGTTCACGAGCAGTAGTGTTAGTCACGCTTGTAAGTCCTTGTACACGATATTAAAAAACACTTAAGAGAAGCTATAAATGACCTGGAGTATGGCGCGACTGAACCTAATGTGCGAGGGATGTTGCTCATGTGGACAAACATGGATGTGCAGGTTGATTTTCCTGCTCCACGCCGAGGGAACAGGCTGTTTCGCGCTGTTGTGTGTGTTAAGGGGATCGAGATGTCCTCTCCTTCAGCTTGACCTTTTCATCTCACACAGATCCTGCCTGAGCTTAGCATTCGCTCCTGCATGATGTTCACAAACTGCACAGAAAACACGCAGCGAGGCCTGCGCTGATCGTTGCATAACCACCTAATTGCAATCATTTCATGTAATTATGATTATTGTGAATTTTTAATGTTAATCATAATTTGCCATCTACTGTAAAAAGGCCTCATGAAATCAAGTGTTTTGTTGCTTTTAGTTCATTAGCTTTAAGGCGTCTGTACTGCAGTGACTTTAACACAATAAACTATTGGCAAATATTTAGATATACAGACAAAATCTCAAAGCCTTTCCTTTATGAAACATGATAAATTAAAAAAATTATATTATATTATATTATATTATATTATATTATAAAATTATTATTATTATTTTTTTTGCAAATACATATTTTTAAAATAAATATTAAATAATTAACATTATAGAAAATACATATATTTTTATATATATTTATTTAATTCCTACTTTGGAATATTTGTTTCTTTGTGTTTTTAATTTCTTGAAATTTCTTCACAAACAAATTAAACTTTTGATAACTTTTTTAATGCATATTTTTAAATAAATATTAAATTATAAACATTAAAAAAAAAAAAAAACTTAAAAGAAAAAAAAAGAATATTGATCATTTAATTCCCCCTTTGCAATATTTGTTTGCAAAGTGTTTCTGTGTTTTTTTTTTTTTGGTTTTTTTTTCTCGAAATGTTTTTATAAAAAAATTAACGTTTAATATAAAAAATACATATTTTTAAAAGAAATATTAAATAATAGACATTCTAGAAAATACAACAGTAGTGTTACTGGCAAGTGGACTAAAAGTAGTAAACTAAAAAGAATAATAATCATAATAATAATAATAATAATAATAATAATAATTAAATCCCTCTTTTGGATTATATTTGTTGTCTTTTTCTGTTTTTCTTTCTTGAAATTTCTTTTAAAAATAAATATTTAATAATTTAAATAAAAATACATATTTCTAAAATAAATATTAAATAATAAACATGATAAATATATATATAAATATATAAATAGAATATATATAAATAAATAATAATAAAATAAAATATTTATTTAACTCCCCCTTTGCACTATTTGTTTGCAAAGTCTTTTGTCTTGAAATTTATTTATAAAAAAAGTAAACATTTAATAATTTCTTTTTTTCTCTCTCTCCTTTTTTAAATACATATTTTTAAAATAAATATTAAATAATAAACGTTATAGAAAATACAACAGCAGTATTATGTGAAGTGAACTAAAATAGTTAACTAAAAATAAATAATAATTAATTAAAATATTCATTTAATTCTACCCTTGTGGAATATTATTTTATTATACATTATATTGTATGCTTCTAAAATTTCTTGATAAAGAATGTTTATTTATTTATTTATAAACCAAAGAAGAAATTTGGTGGAAAAAATGTTAAATGTAAATATTAAATAATAAGTGTTATAAAATATACAGCAGTGCTATTAAGGAGAATTTGAGAAAAAAATGTAATCAAAATCAAAGAAATCAAAGAAATCAGTTTTGAATATTTTAAATGTTAATGTAATTGTACACCTGTGCAATGTTTGTTAGTATTTTATTGTATATTATAAACACACAGTGGCAGTGTTAATGAAGTGGACTGAGAATAATGAAACAAAAAAAAAAAAGAAAAATGTAAAACTTAAAATTATTTTTAAAATCATTTTAAAATGATTACTTAAACTTATTTTTGCTTGCAAAGCCTTGTATTGTACATTTTATTGTGTGATTCCAAAATTTCTTTTGAAATAAAATTATTTTTTATTTCATTTTATTTTATTTTTACTTTTTTAAGTATGTATTAAATAATAAGTTTAGAAAATATACATGGGAATAATATTTAGTTAAAATATTCCTGTGTTTCTTCATTTTCTTGTGCATTTTCTTGTGTGATTTCATCTTCAGTGTGTATTAATAACTTCTTACAATGTACTGTACGTGTATTAAGCTTGAAAACGTATGCAAGTGACATGAATGAAACATTTAGATCATTCACAATAATCGGTGTGGTCTAAAAATACACTTTCACACGAACAAGAAAACTCTGACGTCACAATGGTTTCCACACAAGAGCTGTGTGAAAGTGTGAAAATGTCCTAAAAATACGCCTCAATCTCCTCTGCTGTTGTGCTTGTAATAGTAGCGTTCTTCCTCCGCGTCTAGTATACAGTGTGGCGTCTTTTCTTGAGATTTGACACTTGATTGTGCCAGATCTCTGCTGCGCGTGTGGATGTTGTTTCCGGTGTGTGTTTGTTATGTGGGGCACAGCGCTGCGGGATTCTCATTATTACAGCACATCCGCGTTCTTTACATCTTCTGACACACTAACACACTGCCGTTGGGACTCCAGCTCGTCTGGGCAATTAGGTCTTTAGGACAGGAGATGGACTAGAGCTCCGCTTGAGTCTGACATCATCTCTTATGTCACCGCTTAACGGCAGGGTCAACAACATGCTGGTTATGCTGGTTGAAAGTCTCTTCACATCCCCATAGCAATCAGTAAGTTAAGTGCTCTAAATGTATTTATGTGAGTTCATATCAACTGTAGATAATAAACTGTTCGTTTATTCAGATTCCTCGGTCCGAGGGCTATGATAAGCTGTCCTACCTGCCTGTCAACCCTATGTATTTGGATATCTCCGTGCACCGTCCGTGCGGACGTGATACGTCATCAGTGCTTTTTGTCACGCTATTGCAGACCGAAAGAACGGATGGCGTTATTATTGCAAGATTTTGCACTGACAAAATGTGAAACTCACCAAAAGAATTTGTCCGACAGACACTCACCAATGGCCTGACGGTAGCCAACAGCTGACCATCAGCTTGGTTTGTTTGTTTATTTATTTATTTATGCAATTCAACCTCAGGACTTTAATTTAATGATTTTGGTTCCAGATCCGCTTATTTTATTTTATTTTATTTTACCATTCAACTGCAGGACTTAAATTTAATGATTTTGGTTCCAGTTCTGCTTAATGTTTATTTTATTTTATTTTATTTTATTTTATTTTATTTACTGTTTAACTGCCAGACTTTATTTTAATGATTTTAATTCCAGTTCTGGTTAATGATTTTAATTTAATTATTTTATTTTATTTTATTTTATTTTATTTTATTTTATTTTATTTTATTTACCATTCAACTGTAGGACTTTAATTTAATGATTTTGGTTCCATTTCTGCTTAATGATTATTTTATTTATTTTATTTTTTTATTTTATTTTTATTTTTTTACCATTTAACTGCCAGACTTTATTTTAATGATTTTGATTCGGTTCTGGTTAATGGTTTTAATTTAATTTAATTTAATTTAATTTAATTTTTTTTTACTGTTTAACTGCCAGACTTTATTTTAATGATTTTGGTTCCAGTTCTGCTTAATGATTCTCTTATTTTATTTGAATTTATTTTATTTTATTTTTATTTTATTTTTTTACCATTCAACTGCAGGACGTTAATTTAATGATTTTGGCTCCAGTTCTGCTTAATGATTATTTTATTTTATTTGAATTTATTTTATTTTATTTTATTTTATTTTATTTTTTTACAGTTTAACTGCCAGACTTTATTTGAATGATTTTGATTCTGGTTCTGGTTAATTATTTTAATTTTATTTAATTTTATTTTATTTTATTTTATTTTATTTTATTTTATTTTATTTTATTTTATTTTATTTTATTTTATTTTATTTTATTTATTTTTTACTGTTTAACTGCCAGACTTTATTTTAATGATTTTGATTCCAGTTCTGGTTAATGGTTTTAATTTAATTTAATTTAATTTTATTTTATTTTATTTTATTTAATTTTATTGTTTAACTTCAGGACTTTAATTTAATGATTTTGGTTCCAGTTCTGGTTATTTTTTTATTTAATTTTATCTTTTTTTTTATTCAAAATATTTATTTATTTATGCAATTCAACTGCATGACTTTAATTTGATGATTTTGGTTCCAGTTCTGCTTAATGTTAATTTAATTTAATTTAATTTAATTTAATTTAACTTAATTTAATTTAATTTAATTTAACTTAATTTAATTTAATTTAATTTAATTTTACCGTTTAACTGCCAGACAATATTTTAATGATTTTAATTCCAATTCTAGTTAATGATTTTAATTTAATTTAATTTAATTTTTTATTTTGTTTATTTTATTTTATTTTATTTTATTTTTTAGTGAGTCAAATGGTGTCTAAATGGTAACTGTGGTGTCTATATGTAGGGCTTTCATTCTGTTCTTTTCTCCATGCTGGAAATCACGTCCAGTCAGCGGCATGCGTTTTAATTGGTGCTCTACTCCACTTTATATGACTGATAGACACTTAATTGATTTCTTAGATGCCGTCATCTCAGTAGATGTGGAGAGGCTGCCATTTCTGGATGCATTTTCTACCTTTCTGCAGCCTGAAACAGCCTTACATGGGCATGAAACTGCGTCACGCATTGGATTCTGGAAGAGACACTTGTGGAAGAGTCAGCCAAATGCATCGCTCTGTAATGACAATCTGAAAAGAATTACTTGGAAAATCTAGTCCTGGAATAGATTCGGATCAATGAAGTGAAATGCATGTAAAGAAAAATCTGTATTGTATCAAATTGCATGTAGATTTAAAGGGTCCTTATTAGAGCTGCATGATTGATCAAAATAAACAGAAAAGGATTTATGGTTTTTAGTGCAATTAACATGCACGGGTACAAACAAATACAGAAAACCTTTTTTTTCCATTTCAAATGACATTTTTTAATAATAAAAAATTGCAGGAGCACCTTTTTGGCATTAGTAATAAAAATTCATCATCTTAATCATAGATCTTTAATGTCCTACGTCAAGTACCAAACACTATTGTACTCTAATCTCTATCCACAAAAAGCCTGAGAAGTAGATCAAATATGGCAGTACAGTGAAAGCCAGTCGACCTACAGCCCAAAACAAAAAAATCTGATTAGATGGCCTCAAATGACTGAATGTCAATGGAGATCTACTAATTGTGTGACACGAAAAAAGATGTGAGTGAATAAATGAAAGATGTGTGTCTCTCAGTGACTGCGGGAACAGCTGGCCGATGAGCAGCGCTGATATACTGCAGAGTCTCATCAGAATATAGTGCGTGATAAAGAGTTCATGAGAGGTGATGTGAACTGAGAAAGATGAGATTCGTGATTCCTTCTCAGTCTGTAAGTGCTTGAGAAACAATGACGTCGCCCTCGTGTTGTTAGTGACTTTCATTCGTCAGTGAAACATAAAAGATTTCAAGTTTGTGTTTCATAGAACAGACTGAAAAGACTTGAAATACAGTAAGGAACCATATTGATAGCAGCTATAGTATGAGCTATGAGCTTTCCTTGTGGAAAAAGTTATTCATTTATTTATTTAGTGGCCATCATTTCCAGAATTTTGCAATAATAAATAAATATCACATTGACAATTTTATGTATGACACTAGATAATGTACAATAAGTCATACTTGACAGGGTTATCAATTTAATATAAAAAATTATTTAGCAAAAACAAATGTTAACTAAAATTAATTAAAATAAAATAAAACTGCAACTTTTTTTTATTTAGGTTAATAGCCAAGGCAGTAGTTCTCATTTAATTTAGTTGAACTTGATGCACTAAAATAACTTAATTTAAAGCTGAAATAATAGTAATAAATAAATAAAAAAGACAAAAAACACAACAAAATTACTAAAACTTTAACTAAAATTAAAATGAAAAAAAAAAAAAATCTAGAATAGTATTTAAATTATACTAAAATAACAGAAACACCTGACAGAATAAATAAATTAATTAATTAAGAAAGCTTGTTTATTTTTGTCTAAATTTTGCCAGAAAATAATATAAGTTTAAAGTTTTTCAGGTGGGTTTTTAATAAAAAATTGAATAATCAAATGTGAAAATAAGACACTTAATGCATTTAATAGTAAAAATTTATTGACAGAACTAGTTTGCATCTTCTTATTATGCTTCTAGTACTGATAAATGGAAGATACTGATAAATAGTCCTGATAAATGGCAGATAAATAGTCCACACTTTATTATTTGGCAATACTGAGTCAATATTATGATGCTTAAGTGAATTTAGAAATCAAACCAATATGAAATACTGTATAAACTATGGATAACTGTTAATCATATTGATATTTCTTGCATATATGTGTGTGTGTGTGTGTGTGTGTGTGCGTAGGATTATTGTAATGGACTAAAACTAAAGCTAAACCCATAAAAACCCATGAAAAATGTCATTACTTAAAATAAATTTTAAATGAAATAAAATAATGTAAAATAAGAGTTATTTTATTTTATTTTATTTTATTTATTTTTCAGCTTTTGGCCAAGGCCACATATCTCATTCAAAAATAACCTAGACATATTTAAAGAAAACAAAAAAGAAAACTAATAAAAAAAGAGACAAAAACTAAACAAAATGTGAACTTTTTAAATTTAAGTTAATAGCCAAGGCAGTAGTTCTCATTTAATTTAGTTTAACACATTACACTAAAATAACTAGAATTAAAACTGAAATAAAAATGAAAAAAAAAAAAAAAAAAAAAAACCTATTAAAATGACAAAAACACAACAAAATTACTAAAACTTTAAATGATACAGCTTGTTTATTTTTGTGTACTAAATTTAGCCAGAAAATAATATATTATAAGTTTAAGTTTTTCAGGTGGGTTGAACTGAAATTGAATAATCAGATGTGAAAGTAAAACACTGCACAGTGTTCACTGTATGAATGTGCATGATTGCTAAAATTGTTCAGTCGAGAGCAGTGAGTGATTTTCTCCTTTTCTTCTGTTTGATTAACTTAATGCATGTTTTATCACATTAATGTGTCTACCACTTGCTTTGTTTTTTGTCATCTTTTTTTGTGGTTAAATGGTAGATTACGCAGGATGTCATTTTGGTGCAGTGTTTTGTTGATTTGTGTTCTGTGATCAGAATTGTAAAACTGGAGGGATGTAAAAGAGCTGCTTTTAAAGTACTCTGTGTTTCAAAACAATAGCGTCCGTATTTGAAACAACATGAGAGTCATTACTGTAAATAACGAGAGAAACATACATTACTTTCCATAGGACTGTCACTCTGTCATCTCTCCATCCATCATAATTCAACTAAATAGATTTGAAGTAGACGTGCAGGATTCTTCCTGTCCATCAGCTCATCACAGACGTCTCAGAAGAGAGAAACAGTGTGAGTGAATCTCTCTGGTATAGTGTTAACCCTATATCACATGCTGGGTGTGTGACACACCAGCTGCTGTTCATGCGCATCCACACCAAAACAGCAGAAAATGCCAGGAGGACACAAGAGAGTCGAGGAGAAATATCCGAGTTCAAGACGAGATCAAACTCAATCACACATTCACAAGGTTATTTTGAAGAAATACTAAACAAAAGATCTTTGCATGTTAACGTTATACAAACCACTTACAAAAAATGCAACTAAGTAAAAGATAAACAAATAAATAAATGATAAATAAATGAGTAGATAAATACAGTGGAAGTCAAAAGTTTACATACACTTTTCAGAATCTACAAAATGTTATTTTTTTACCAAAATAAAAGGGATCATACAAAATGCATGTTATTTTTTATTTAGTACTAACCTGAATAAGATATTTCACATAAAAGACGTTTACATATAGTCCACAGGATAAAATAATAGTTGAATTTATAAAAATGACCCTGTTCAAAAGTTTACACATGCTTGATTCTTAATACTGTGTTGTACCTGAATGATCCACAGCTGTGTTTTTTTGTTCAGTGATAGTTGTTCATGAGTCCTTTGTTTGTCCTGAACAGTTGTGTATTCCCACAAATCCTTTGGTTTTTCAGCATTTTTGTGTATTTGAACCCTTTTCCAGTAATGACAGTATGATTTTGAGATCCATCTTTTTATACTGCAGGCATGAAAATCCCTCACCTTTCGGCGAAATTCGCCGTTTTGAAGCCAAAACAGGTGACCCACGTGAATCGTGTAGATCCGATGAGAAATTCTTTTTGAGGGGGTGGGGGGAGGGGTCTTGGATGGTATTTATTGATTAATTAAAACTTAATATAAAGTGGATTTGAGCCATTTCAAATCGTGAAAGCTGAGCGTCCCGCGTTCGTAGACCGTGCGCGCCATCCACTGACATCCAGGGCGCCATTTCTTCCTGCGGGACAATCCGCGTGGGAGAAGACGACAGGGGAGAGATCCACAATTTAATTTCGTGGTGTGTATGTGTCACCAAAGGCTTTCGCCGTTCACATGCAGCGCGTTTTGCGCGCGCAAGCTATTTATTTTCAATGGAGCCGCGCGGTTTAAAATCCAAAGCAGAAATGTTTTTGTAACTGACAGCACCTTCATGGTTGCCTAGTAACAGCAGACGCTACAGAAGCGCGAGCGCCCAAGCGCTCTGAAATTGGTGGAGGAAGCGACGCGCCTCGCGTTTTCCACGCGTTTTTAGACGCTTCATGTGAACGTACCCTTAAGAGAGTAAGTTACATTTAATGCTAAAGTATCGTTAATGCTAATACAAACGTTATTTTTGCAGTATGAGTGTGTTAGGGCAGAACGATGCAGCTCTATTTCATATGTCTTTAGACAAATGTCAATACAGTGTTTTTTCAGAACATGTGCTTGGCTTATTGTTCCATTCAACTTATTTGGCTACTGTAAAATTGGCAAAGGGAAACCTTTATCAAACATGTTTTTTTTCTGGCATACTCTGTCTGCAATAGCAAATAGCATTTGTGGTTGATAATGGTAGAAAACACTTATTAGGTTGATTTCTTTGCCCAAAAAAACAAACAAACAAAAAACTTGGCTGTCAATCATGATGGAAGAATAAATAAGTTAAGTTACAGCATGTCCCCTAATGAGGCCGTAATATTTATTCTGTGGGAGTCCCCCCACCTCCCGGCCTCATCAGAGGCCACATCACCCCTCGAGCACCCTTCTCACTTTTTTCACCCCTGACCCATTTTCATGCCTGAGGGACAACTGAGGGACTCATATGCAACTATTACAGAAGGTTCAAATGCTCACTAATGCTCCAGAAAGAAAAACCATGCATTAAACTACACTTCCAGAACAACAATTTACAAATAATTTGCTCACTTGTCATCTAAGATGTTCATGTCTTTCTGTCTTTAGTCGTAAAGAAATTATGGTTTTTGAGGAAAACATTTCAGGATTTTTCTCCATGTAATGGACTTCATTGGTGCCCTGATTTTTAACTTCCAAAATGTAGTTTAAATGCGGCTTCAAAGGCTCTAAATGATCCCAGTTGAGGAAGAAGGGTTTTATCTAGCGAAATGATCGGTCATTGTTCTCGAAGGAAAAAAAAACATTTGTATACTTTTTAAGCACAAAAGATCATGTAGCACAGGCTCTGGGATGTGCATTCACGATGCTACAAATTAGTGATGGGTTGTTCTTGAATGGTTCGTTTTATTAAAGAATCTTTAATATGACTCGGGATGAACGAGTCGTCTCAGGGAGTGATTCGTTCAGTCGCGCATGCGCAACATCCTATTAGATTCTGTACTGGAATTAGTTCACCTGTTTCGAGTCTTTGGGTTTTTTGAGTCGTTCGTTCATCTTATAGGGCTGTCACGTGATGAACGAACGACTCAAACCCAAAAACTTGTCAGATAAGAGGTGAGGTGAGCTAATCATAGACTAAAGACCCAGTTAAACAATGAATGAATCTTTTCTGTTTCTTATAACATTATAGTTTTGTCTTGTTTGTAGTGTACGAGTGAACAAGACTCAAAGGTCTGAGTCGGTAAAATGATCCGAACTTCCCATCACTACAACGAATCACGTCTAAGTTCATCGTTTGTGTACTCCGGCTCAAAAAGGTGGAGTATGGCAAAAATCCATCTTATTTTCTCCTCCAACTTCAGAATCGTCCGACATCGTTGTACCTTTTTGTTTGTAAACAGCGTTTGACTTACTTGCACTTTCTTAGTCTTTGCGTTCGCTTTGTAAACACTGGGTCTGTAGTTCTGCGTGACCTTTCAACATAATTCAATAGTATGTGAACGCACATCTCAGAGCCTGTGCTACACAAGCTTTTGTGCTTAAAAATTATACACATTTTTATTTTTCGGAAAAAAAAAATGAGCGATCGTTTCGCTAGATAAGACCCTTCTTCCTCGGCTGGGATCGTTTAGAGCCTTTGAAGCTGCATTTAAACTACATTTTGGAAGTTCAAAATCAGGGCACCAATGAAGTCCATTATATAGAGAAAACATGTTAATCATGCTAGCAACATGCTAATCATGCTATAAATATGCTAGTAACTTGTTAAAGTAACATGCTGGAACCATGCTATTAACTTGCTAATCATGCTAACAACATGCTAGTACCCTGCTGAAAAAAATCTGCTAAAACAAACCTAGGCTGGTTGGCTGGTTTTAGCTGGTCATTCAGGCTCTTAGCTGGTTAGGCTGGAAAAAACAGCTGGAATGACCAGCTAAAACCAACTATTACCAGCTTAAACCAGCTGTAAGAAATTATAGTCTGCCTTGACCCAGATTCCACTCCACAATATGTTTAATTATGCTCATTTCCCAAAATGGCTTAATTATTATAGAGAAGAGGAAAGTCAACAGTTATGTTGTTTCTAGACCATTTGGGATAATCACATCCTGAGCAAAAGGTGACCAATTGTAGAATGGGAGCGGGTGTGAGACACTGAGAACCACCTCAGACAAAGGGTGTCAGAACTTAATTAACATACAGACCACAGCTGTGACGAAAGGAGCAACTTCATTTACATTAAAGGAGAAGTCCACTTCCAAAACAACAATTTACAAATAATGTACTCACCCCCTTGTCATCCAAGATGTTCATGTCTTTTTGTCTTCAGTCGTAAAGAAATTGTGGTTTTTGAGGAAAACATTTCAGGATTTTTCTCCATATTTCAGGCTCTAAACGATTCCAGCCGAGGAAGAAGAGTCTAAGCTAGCGAAACGATCAGTCATTTTTTTGGAAAATAAAGATTTGTATGCTTTTTAAACACAAAAGCTTGCGTAGCACAGGCTCTGGGATGCACGTTCATGAACTACTGAATCATGTCGAAGGGTCACGCGGAACGGAGGCTGAACTACAGACCCAGTGTTTACAAAGTGAATGCGCAAACACTAAGAAAGTGCAAGTAAGTCAAACGCTGCTTACAAACCAAAAGGTACAACGATGTCGGACGATTCTGAAGTTGTAGGAGAAAATAAGATGGGGTTTTTCACCATACTCTACCTTTTTGTGCTGGAGTACACAGATGATGAACTTAAACGTGATTCGTTGTAGTGATGGGAAGTTCAGATCATTTTACCGACTCGGACCTTTGAGTCTCGTTCAGCAAAATGAACAAGTCATTTCGTTAATTTTACCAAAATCAGCGTCACGTGACAGCCCCATAAGATGAACGAACGACTCGAAAAACACGAAGACTCGAAACAGGTGAACTAATTCCAGTACAGAACCTAACGGGATGTTGCGCATGCGCGACTGAATGAATCACTCCCCGAGACGACTCGTTCTTCGCGAGTCACATTAAGGATTCGTTCAAAATGAACGAATCGTTCAAGAACGACCCGTGGACGCACATCCCAGAGCCTGTGCTACGCGAGCTTTTGTGCTTAAAAAGTATACAAATTTTTATTTTTCGAAAAAAAAATGACCAATCGTTTCGCTAGATAAGACTCTTCTTCCTCAGCTGGAATCATTTAGAGCCTTTGAAGCTGCATTTAAACTACAAAACTTCAAAATCAGGGCACCAATGAAGTCCATTATATGAAGAAAAATCCTGAAATGTTTTCCTCAAAAACCATAATTTCTTTACAACTGAAGACAGAAAGACATGGATGACAAGGGGGTGAGTAAATTATTTGTAAATTGTTGTTTTGGAAGTGGACTTCTCCTTTAAGGGTAGTAAACTGTAACTGTATAAAAGGTTTAAACTTAGGATGTTCTGGATTCATTTCGACGCCGTTGAACC
Organism: Labeo catla; assembly: GCA_012976165.1. Classification (NCBI taxonomy): domain Eukaryota; kingdom Metazoa; phylum Chordata; class Actinopteri; order Cypriniformes; family Cyprinidae; genus Labeo; species Labeo catla. Next base: position 1,713,650 of record VONZ01000052.1, on the reverse strand, counting down.
CAAGGTACAACATGTACTTTGTCCCTGTTATGCTGCAACAAACATCTTCATCAAGATCTTCTACGTCCTCATCACTTTTTCTTACACAGCTAAAACCAGCCAACCAACCTAGGCTGGTTTTAGCTGTTTTTTTTAGCTGTTCCAGCAGGGTAACATGCTAACAACATTGTAATCAGTGTATAAAAATGCAAGCAACAAGGAAATCATGCTAAAACATGCTAATAGTATGTTTAATAAGCAATGTGCTAAATCATGATAGCGACATCAACTTTCATACTTTTACAACTGCTTCAAACTCAAAGTTTGTTCTCAAACTTTACTCATCTACACTGCAAAAAAAACAATTTGTTGAGTCAACTTAAAATAATTTGTAACCTGGCTGCCTTAAAATTTTAAGTTCAGTCAACTCAAAAAACGTTTATTCAACTTGAAATGTTAAATTATACTAAGTGACAACTTAGATATTTGATTTGAATCAACTTAAAATTTTAAGGCAGCTGGGTTACTTACCCATCTGTTAAGTTTAGCAAACACAAATATCTAAGTTATCACTTAGTACAACTTAACATTTCAAGTTGACTAAACTTATTTTAGCTGACTGAACTTAAAATTTTAAGGCAGCAGGGTAGCAAATTATTTTAAGCTGACTTAACAAATTGTGTTTTTTATTTTTTACAGTGTAGTTGTAAAGTGTCACCAGTTTCTTCCTACACTGTAAAAAAAAGGTGATTTTTCGAAGCTGTGAATGAAGTGAAGATTTCTGAAGTACTTTAAATTAAATCTCACACAAAATTTATTTTATAAATTCTGCAGGAGACAAATGTAATATTTAATATGAAATGCTTGTGTAGTTTCTTCCAGTGTGATTTTTCTCACGTCTTAAGTTCATTCCAGTGTTCGTGTGATAAAGCCTTTGGGTTTGTTCTTTTGGCCTGAACTGCTCTCTGCTAGTGTTTTCACCATATTGTTGACGTCACATGAAATCAGTAAATTGAGTCTGATTATGATCACAATATGACATAATGCTCCATTATCTGAAACAGACAACAGAAGAATGATTCATGAACTTCTCAGACACTTCTTAACCTAAAAAGCATGCAGGTCAAAAAATGCACCACCTTTCTGGCTTTCATTTGAAGATGTCTTCATATTTTTGTAGTGGTGTGGGTCAAGATTTTATATATATATGATTGCATATATGTGTTAAATAATATTTTTAAATAAATAAATAAAATAAATAATGTATAACTAAAACTAAAATGTAATGATAAAAATGAATAAACATTACCTAGACCAAAAAAAATAAATAAAAAATAAAACTAATAAAAAAGAGACAAAAACAAAACGACCAAATCTAACTAAAGTTAAAATGAAAAAAATATGTTAATATTCCACATATTAATAAAAAAATATAAAAGCATCTGATTTGTACTAGAGTAAAGGACTTGAAGCACAGTGTTGAAGAAGCGTCAGTGTGTTTCAGCTCTTCTGATGTGTTTTCCATCAAACGCTGCTCTCAGTGTGAAATGAATGCAGTATTTTGTAGTGTTTGCTACTGGAATGTTGTAAAATGGCCACTAAAGGCTTCACAGGCGCCTTTGATGGATAAAGCAACAGGGAAGATGGATGGAGATGCTGTGCGTCCAATTAGACAGAAGGATTATGTTACATAAGAGTTTTTATGGAGCTCTGGAGACAGAGACGCCCTCCTGATGAGTCTGAACCGGGTGCCGTGAATGAGCGCCGCTTCAGCCCACAGAAGCCCATCAACAGCAGAGAAAAGTGGATGGATGGAGCGACGGATGGATGGGTGGTTTGGTGAGGTGTGGCTCACAAGATAGAGAGAGAGGAGATGGGTGTTATACAGCGGCCAAACTTAAAATATATATAAATGAATGTGCATTATACAAGAAAAAAACAAAAAACAAACTAAGTGACTTTTTTTGTTTGTATGTTTGTTCTTTTATTTATTATTTTATGTATTTATTTATATCACCTTATTTATTTATTCTTTTTATTTTTTCATTCATTACTTTTTGTTTAATTATGTGTTTATTCATTTGCTTATTCATTTATTATTATGATTATTATTAATCCAGTTATGCCCAATAGATGCACAGCTTTTAAGTAAAATATTTCACGTCGTTAACATACTGTTTGGTCATAAAAACAAACAAACAAATAAATAAATGCAATACTGTTTGGTTAAAAGTCACTGTAAAAATGCTCAGAAAACGGAAATTAGTTCTAAAAAACATTTATCATTTTTATTATAGTATAGTTAAGGTTATTGGTGTAACTGAAAATATTAGTGTAATAAAGTTTTTTTTTTTAATATATTTTGCATTAGTTTTTTGTATTTTAATTTTAGTTGTGTTTTTGTAATTTTTATTAGTTATTGTTTTTGAATTTTTTTTATTTTATTTAATTATTTATTTATTTATTTTATTTTGTTTTGTTTTATTTTATCCAGTTAAGTACATCCTTTAGCAACTAAATATAATAAAATACATTTTATTTTATTTTATTTTATATTTTATTTTAGTTTGGTTAAAGTTTATTTCGAGTAAAAAATTATTTATTCGTTTGTTCATTCATTATTTTATTACGTTTTGTTTAATTATGTGTTTATTTGTTTGTTTATTTATTTTTATTATTATTATTATTATTATTATTATTTATCCAGTTATGCCCATTAGATACACAGTTTTTAAGTAATATATTTTAATGATACACTTTTTTTTTCAACATTAACATACAGTTTGGAAGTAAAAATAATAAAATAAATAAATACATCATTGCAATACTATTTGGTAAAAAGTCACTGTAAAAATGGCTCAGAAAAGGGAAATTAGTTCTAAAAACACAATTATCTTTTTTATTTTAGTATCGTTGAGTATATTAGTGTAATTGAAAATATATTTATATTAGTGTAATATATATGTATTTTGGTTTTATTTTTGTATTTTAATATTATTTGGGTTTTTGTATTTTTTTAATTATTGTTTTAAAAATGTCTGTATTTTATTTTATTTTATTTTAGTACATCCAATTAAGTACAGCCTTTAGCAACTAGATATAATAAAATACATTTTATTTATGTTATTTTATTTCAGTTTGGTTAAAGTTTATTTCAAGTTAAAAAATATATTTATTTATTTATTTATTTATTTGTTTATTTACTTTTAGTTAAAAATAATAACCCTGATTGGTAAATGACACTTGATGTGCCGTTTTATATCTAACATAATTCATATATTTCACAGTGTGACTCAAGTTTTAAAATCTATTAAAAACATTTAGATGTTTACCATGAAATAGATCCACTATTTCTAAATCAAATCAAATGATGATATGCTTTCCTCCCCAGATTCACACTCAGCGCTCTTTCATATTCCTTCAGTGATGAAAGATGCACTGTAGAAATCTTCCAAAAATGCCTGTTTTATAAGGAGCTGATCTGTTATTCTAAATTTGATGCATGATGTAATTTGCAGTCAACTTTTTAGAAATACACTGACATTTGATGCAATCATGAAGCGAATGTATTTAGTCGAGTACATACTTTCTGTTGATGCCACAGATACAGAGAGCTGAAGAAGCTAATAATAACACTTTAATCAGATCTAATACGGACTCAAACTCTGTAGAGAGCTGTTTTACGCACTTCACGCCTTTTTAAATGGGTTTTAATACAGCCAGGTTGTCCCTCGACACTCGGTTACAGGCGGATCATCTCAGTCTCTAGTGTTTCTGCAATTTTTAGGCATTCTCCTCTAAAGCACAGTAAAGTTTTGTTATTTTCTCAACAGATTGTCTTGTATAACAAAGACACATGTTGTTGTTTTTATTCGGCATACGGACGCAGAAGCGTTTCTTGGGCTTCGTAACGTGCCCGCTGCTGGCTTGTCATTTCCATTTTTAGTAAATCCTAATTGGATCCTAAGTGGTTTAGTTCATATCTGATATTTGTGCGCGGGGACTTGTCGTTCTCTGAAGCCACAGAACGATTTAATTAACAAAAACTCTAATAGTCTTGTGAATCTTTGTTGGTTTGGCTGTGAGTCATGGTAAGCGGCCCTCGTAAGCAGACTTTAATGAAGGATATTTTTAGTGTAATTACAGAGCGCAGGCTGATGGAGCGTGCGTCACTTGAGGATTGAGTTCATGAGAGGTGTCAGAATGCCTGGATGTGACGCTTCACCTTTGACAAATGTGTGTGTGTTGTACCTGCCGTATAGATTCATATTCATCTCAAGCATCATATGCAGGCGCCTCATGATGCTCACCATGAGCTTTTGAGTTGTTGAGGCCGTTTCTGCCATCGAATATAAAAGCTATTTGGACTAAAAGTAATTTATCTCACAATTCTCACTTTTTTTGCTTCTATGTTATAGAGATACAATTGTTACAGATGTTAATTATTTGACCAAAATAGAAGGGATCATACAAAACGCACGTTATTTTTTTGTTTAGTACTGACCTGAATATGATATTTCACATAAAAGACGTTTACATATAGTCCACGAGAGAAAATAATAGTTGAATTTATAAAAATGACGCTGTTCAAAAGTTTGCATACGGTTGATTCTTAATACTGTGTTGTTCCCTGAAGGATCCACTGTGTTTTTGTTTAGTGATAGTTGTTCATGAGCCCCTTGTTTGTCCTGAACAGTTAAACTGTCTGCTGTTCTTCAGAAAAATCCTTCAGATCCCACAAATCCTTTGGTTTTTCAGCATTTTTGTGTATTTGAACCCTTTCCAACAATGACTGTATGATTTTGAGATCCATCTTTTCACACCGAGGACAACTGAGGGACTCATATGCAACTATTACAGAAGGTTCAAACGCTCACTGATGCTCCAGAAGGAAACACAATGCATTAAAGTTGGGGGGTGAAAACTTTTGAACAGAATGAAGATGTGTACATTTTTCTTATTTTGTCTAAATATCATATTTTTTTTCATTTAGTGCTGCCCTTCAGAAGCTACTGAAGGTACTTACATGTTTCCCAGAAGACAAGTTAAATTTACTCTGATCTTCAAATTAAAAAAGTGTCCAGATTACAAAAACTAAAATGAAAATACAAAAATAAAAACTAATGCAAAAAAAAATATATATATATATATATATATATATATATATATATAAAAAACTTTTATAATATTAAATTCAATTATACTCTAATATACTCAACTATACTAACTTAAGAGTTCTAAAAAATGCTTTTTTAGGACTAATTTCCCTTTTCTGAGCCATTTTTACAGTGACTTTAGACAGAATAGTATTGCAATAGTGTATTTATTTTATTTTATTTCATTTTAATGTCCAAACAGTATGTTAATATTGAAAAAAATACATAATGTTGAAAAAAATTAGGGCTGTCTAATGATTAATTGTGATTAATCGCATACAAAAAAGTTTAAGTTTGCCTAATAAATGTGTGTGTACTGTGTGTAATTATTATGTATATATAAATACAAACACATTCATGTATATATTTAAGAAATATTTAAGTATATGTATTATTATCTTATATAATTTATATTATATATAAATAAAAATATTTTGTACATAAATAATGTATTTTTCTTAAATATATACTTTTCTTTTCTTTTCTTAGTTAGTGACTAATTGAAATTAATTACGATTAATCGTTTGACAACCCTAACATTTTACAATTTTTATGTGAAACATTTTACTTAAAAATGTGCATCTAATGGACATAATTGAATAAATAACAATAGTAGTAATAATAATAATAATAATAATAATAAATATATAATTAAACTAAAATGAATGAATTGCTAAATAAATAAAGAGAATAAATAAAATGGAAAAAAATAAAGAATACATAAAATAATAAATAAAAGAACAAAAACAAATAAATGTCACTTTTCTCTTGTGAACTACATGTAAATGTCTTTTATGTGAAATATCTTATTCAGGTCAGTACTAAATAAAAAATAACATGCGTTTTGTACGATCTCTCTTATTTTGTTAAAATAATTAACTTTTTGCAATTACGCAAGGTGTATGTAAACTTTGGACTTAAACTGTATGAATGACTCATAATTGTGCGAAGTATGATTTTTTTTTCTCATAATTCTGACTTGTTTGTTTCCACTACAGAATGTAAAAAAAAAATGTCAATGCAACTTTTTATTTACAATTGTCACTTTTTTACTCACAATTCTCTTTTTTCTTATAATTTTCATGTGTTTGAGGAAAACAAAACAAAACAAACAAAACTATAGAACTATATAACGTATTATGTATAAATAAATCACAATTTAACTTTTTTGTTTCTGCCACAGAATATAAAAAAAGGTAATTGTGACTTTTCTCACATTTCAAACTTGCAATTGCAGATTTTTTATTTTTGTCAGAATTGTTAATTACCTTAATTACATTGTTAATTACATTGTTTTTACAGAAATGAGGCAGAAATATCCTTCCTTAAATAAATGTTCTGGGTAAATAAATAAATAATATAGAAGATTTGCATCTACTTAACTTAAAAAGGTGCATATTTCTGTAACTGTACTAAATAATTGAACTAAATATGTTTTAAATAAACAACAACCAGATGTATATATTTATCATAAATAAATATACTTTTTCCATATTAACCATGCTGATAAAAAATATATTTATTTTCACAATTACCATATTTATACTGATTCAAAGAAGTTTGAATGAATGCATTTTAAAAATATTATTTAAATAAAGTCAAATAGATGCAAACAGTGAATTCTAAACTATGCTATGATTTGTTTGAGTGCAGAAGTCTTACATGTTAAAACTGTGTAATCCAGTTAGAAATTTCACATGCAACTGAAACACATTTAGACGTAACTATTTTAATAAATGCAGTGACGCACATCCAATTTACACCTTCAGCCTGTTTGCCGTCAGACGTCAGATGAATATGAGGTTAAACGTAAGCCACTGCCGCGTCGATCACACGTTTTACAATCAGTCCTTCTTGGTAATTAACCTTCGCAAAGCATGCAGATGATCAACAGGTAGATCAAAAACAAGTGTCTGTTTTTATGAATTTATATGAACTATTTTATGATGCTTTTTGGAGTTATTTTAGCAACTATGTGCCCAAAATAAAATGTAATTTTGTCTTTGTGCCTGAAAACTGAAAGCGATTAAATTTGACTAATGTAATTAGCACACGCATCTCCATGTAGGATCACGTTTGTGTTTATTGGGTCAGAGGTGTTTCATTTATGTTGGTGGCACCGTCCTGACATCGTTACGCCGTTTCTGCATGTTCTGTTCTGTTCTGTTTGAGCGCCGGCCTGCATAATACACTTCTAATGAGGACTGGACTCTGTAACACACGCCGCTGCCCCACAGACTTCTGTCCGGCGGCTCCAGAACGAATGTTAATCGTCTTTATTATCCTCATATTTATATCATCGTCATTTCCATATACAGGACATTCAGTCCATTTAACAAGCATATTAGCCATCCATAAATTCTTCAGAAGTAGTAATGAAATAATTTGGATGTAGCGCACGCTGTTACGATAATCTCGCGAAGCCTTGATTGAGATTACGAAACAAACAAGTTGTGCACAAGTCCAAGTCCACATGCCAGAATTGGCACTTTAGTTTTGGGACAGAACAGCCTTTCCTAACAAATCACGTCCTGTAACCGCTTCTCAGCCTCGCTTTAGATTGAAATCATGCATTTTGACTATTTAGGTTGGCGCTTGACTGACGTTTGACTGCAGTCCCAGTCAAGTAAAGATGTCTAAATTATATTTCATGTGATTATGGTGTAATGACTGGACTGAGACTCAAAAGTTAGAAGTAATTTAATTTTTTTATGTTTTTTGAATGAAGTCTCTATAATATTATTACAATTTTATATTAGAATGATTTCTGAAGGATCATGTGACACTGAAGACTGGAGTAATGATGCTGAAAATTCAGACTTGATCACTGAAATATATTACACTTCACAATATATCCACATAGAAAGTGGCAATTTTAAATTGTAAAATATTTTAATCACATAAATGCAGCCTTGGTCAGCAGAGGAGACTCTTTAAAAAGGTTTGAATTGAGATTAAAAAGAGATTTTAAAAATCTTAATTATTCTGAATTAAGTAAATGTATCTTGATTTCAAAAATTTTAAATATTCAGTTATTTTAGATTATAATAATATTTTACATTTTTACTCTTTTTACTGTAATTTTAATCAAATAAATGCACCCTTGGTAAGCAGACTCAACATTAAACATTAAAAAATATTAATTATAAATGTAGTATATACTGTATATAGTTTTGTATTACTATATTTTGAATAAATATTCCAGTAGCCTAATAACAATAATAATAATTAATCAGCCTCGGTAAGCAGAAGAGACTCATAACATAAATAATAATAATAATAATAATAATAATTATTATTATTATAATTATAGTGTGTGTGTGTATATATATATATATATATATATATATATATATATATATATATATATATATATATATATATACACACACATATATACATATATATATATATATATATACACACACACACACACATACATTATTATTATTATTATTAATATAGTGTATATAATAATAACAATAATAATAATTATGAGTTTATTATTTTGTTATATTATGTTATGAGTCTCTTCTGCTTATATATGTATCTCAAAACAGACTCAAAACATTAAAAAAAATATTAATTACAAATGTAGTATATACTGTATATAGTTTTATATTACTATATTTTGAATAAATATTCCAATAGCCTTATAACAATTATAATAATTATTTAATGAAATAATTAAAACACCAAAAACATCATGCAGCTTATAGCATTTTTTTAGCTCTAAATCTGGTGATTAATATTATAATATATTTATATCTTAACTTTTAATATCCAACATAAAGTAAATTTACAGATTATTAACCAGTGACAAATATTATTTATTATAATTTTTCACAATTGTACTGTGTTTACTGTAATTTTAATCAAATGAATGCAGCCTTGGTAAGCAGAAGAGACTCAAAACATAAAAAAATAATAATAATAATAATAATTCTAATTATAGTTTTATATTACTATATTTTGAATAAATATTCCAATAACCTAATAACAATTCTAGTAATTATTGAATTAAATAATACACTGCAAAAAATGATTTTCTTCCTTAGTATTTTTGTCTTTTTTCTAGTATAAATATCTAAAAATTCTTGAATCAGAATGCATAGACAAGTAAAATGACTTAAGATAAGTCATTTTAGGATACTTAAGATTTCTTCTTAAAACAAGCAAAAATATCTGCCAGTGGGGCAAAAAAATAATCTTGTTTACCCTTTGATTTAAAATGTTTGAATGTGAAATCTAACAAAATTGGAGAAAACAAGACATAACATCTTAAGTCATTTTACTTTTCAAGTAAATGCATCCTGATTCAAGAATTCTCAGATATTTATACTAGAAAATAAGACAAAAATACCTAGGTGGAAAATCATTTTTTTGCAGTGTAATGACACCAAAAACAACATGCAGCTGATAGCTTCCTGTCTCGAAATCTGGTTATTAATATTATAATATATTTATGTCTTAACTTTTAATATCCAACATAAAATAAATTCACAAGTGACATAAATAAAATTTCACAATTTTACTATAATTGTAATCAAATAAATGCAGCCTTGATGAGCAGAAGAGACAAACCATTATACATTATATAAAAAAAAATCTTAATTTTTAATATCCAACATAAAATAAATTCACAGATTATTAACCAGTGACATAAATGAAATATTATTTAACCTCAGAATGGTCAAATACGGATGTTCAGGTGAAAATGTGAGATGATCACAATAAATGTGAGATGTCATGGAAAATATTTCTTCTGTGTTTCTCTGGGAATTTATGCTGATTTACAGCTGGTGGTGAGTTATGTTTAGCAGCATTGGTGTTTTATTCCACGCTACACTTCATCTATTCCCATCTTGTGAAATGTTATTCGTGGCTACCATTTGAGAACGTGTTACAGTCAAAACTTTTATTTTCCCAATTAGCAGATTCGGTCACCCGGATTGACCTTCAGGATTTGCAGATTTGCAAGCAAAACAAGTGCGTGTGACTGTTTGCCAATAAAAGAGTTTGAGTACAAACCCACCATCTGGCTCCTTGTGCTCCTCTCAGAAGTTGTTAATTAGGCGGCGTGCGATACTCTTAATGATTTGATCTGCTGTAACGACGATGCCGTGACCCGGGTTGAACTGAGACTCTCTGCTCGTTAATTACGCAGTTCAGCGGGCCGCAGGTTGGCCTCTAATTCAGATAAGAGCTGCTTTTCCAACAGGTCGCCGTCTGCCCACAATAGAGCGCTCACTATGAATATCCATACAGTAGAGGAGAGCCATTACAAACAAAGCCTCAGCGTGTGTTTTGAGAGTCTCCTGAAAGGACAAGATGAGGCAGGAGGATGATTCTGTGGAAGAAATGCATTAATGATTTGAAAAGCTGAAACGGGCTGCTGTTTGTACATTATGCATGTAGGAAAGGTAAAAGATACTCGGGTTGCTTGAGGACAGCTCACTTCAATTATTGTGAGAGAGATGCTGATTCTGCTTAAGTTTACAATGTTCATGACATCAGGTCTTTAGTAAAACACTCAGAAGATTGTAAAGAGATTTAGTAGTGATTAAACAAGATATCCTGAAGTTATTTTAAGATGTTTATTTTCAGGTTAACCCATGCTGTTTCTCGTATATACATAAAAACATGAATAATTATTTCATTAAATGAAAAAAAAAACACGAAACAGCATGCAACTGTGAGCTTGCTGTCCTAAAATTTGGTGGTTAATACAGGGTTCGTACAAGGTGCTTAAAGTGGTTGAATTTTTTAAAATTTAAGGCCTGGAAAACCTTTGAACATATTAATATTCCTGAAGACGCTTGAAAAGTGCTTGAATTAGACAGACAATGTATCTAAGAAATAAGTGTTTAATTTTGTCAATAAGCACACAAAATTCACATACCTTTTTTGCTTCAGTTAATTTTAGAAAACAATCGAGCCAAGCCAGTAGTAGTACTTACAGTGTTGTGTAAACATGGCTGAAGACGTGAAAAAGGGAACAGACAAACCGAATCAATTGAGTCATTTACGCTTGAACCGCTCCGATTGATTCAAACTCATGCCTTGATCATTCATTTCAAGCGATTCACTAGCAAAAACCAGACCAAATTAACAGAGCCATCCATTTTCGAATTTCAACATCACTAATGATTTTAAAAAGAGTGTAGTGATGGGTAAAACTGAGCTTTTCAAAACTCCGAATCAGTTAAACCATTGCGGCACAAAATGATTCACTCTTTAGAAGCGCTCCAATCGGATCACGTATCGTGAATCGTTCGAGTCAGATCGGGACTTTAAAGTGTGTATCGCGAATCATTTGATTTAGATCCGATCGGGTTCGTGAATCATTTCACGACCTGAATGATTCAAATCAAATGATTCGCAATAAGCGATTTGAAGTACCGATCTTAATCGGATGATATGTGTGTCACGCTCTGAGTCCTGATCTGAAATGATATGGTTCTTCAGAGCAGGGATCGCAATTCTTTTGATTCAGATCGGGACTTCAGTGCGGATTCGTGAATCATTTGTTTCAGATCAGGAGAGATTTTGTGAATCTTTTTTTTAAACAGTAAAAATAATTAAACCATTAAGGCAGTGCAGTTATAAAAACAAAACAAAGAAAAAAAAAACAAATACCAAATTAAATACTTTTTTTTTATTAATATATTTTTATCTATTTCTTTTTTTTTTAGAATTTGAAATAGAAGACATTGTTCAATCTCTGAAGTCCTGAAAGGTGCTTGAAAAGCACATCATAAAAACATATTTTTAACCTCAAAAGATATTGATATATTATAACTTAAAATATAAATGCATTTATTTACTTATTTAGTTCACTCTATCTATCTATCTATCTATCTATCTATCTATATAGCTAGCTTAGTCACTTACTTACAAAACTAAATTCCTAATACAAAAAATCAAAATACATTTACTTAAGAAGCAAAATCACTTAAGATATTAAGTATTGTTTTCTAAAAAACAAAAAAAAAAAAGATTATATTTCATGACCCAATATATATATATATATATATATATATATATATATACAGGGTCATGAAAATAAACTTAATTCAGTTTCAGTAAATTAACTACATTTTTCAGAGCTTGTTTGCATTTTTCTTTTTATTAAATTGCTAAATTTTGATATTAATATTTTTGATAATAATATTGTGAAATATTATTACAATTTAAAATAACTGTTTTCTGTGTGAATATCTGTTAAAATGTAATTTATTTCTGTGATCAAAGATGAATTTTCAGCATCATTACTCCAGTCTCCAGTGTCACATGATCCTTCAGAAATCATTCTGATATGCTGATTTATTATGTTGGAAACAGTTTTATTTTATTTGTTATTTTATTTTATTTTATGTTTTATTTTATTTTTAATTTAATTTAATTTTAATTATTGTATTTTATTTTAATTAAGTTAAAAAGAACAGCATTCATTCAAAATGGATATATATCATTTTTTTTGTACATTATACACGACTTTCTTTCTTTTTCAGTTAAGAAGTGTGTATTAAATTGCTAAAAATGGATAGTAAGCACTTGTATAATTAGGAAGGATATATGTATGAGTGTCCATTGGAATAAGTGTTTTGACTGCATGTGTTGATGTTTCAGGTGGCCAGATGGGAGCACCGGACCAGAGGCTTGACCCGTCTGTTTGGCGGCCCATACGTGGCCTGTTATTCCCTGGCCGTGCTCATCCTGCTCCTCAATGTTTATCGTAGTCACAGGTAACAACATCCAGCGCTGTTTTATTTATTGTCACGGCTCAACTGCAGAGCGGTACTCAGAATCGCCGTTATCGATGTTGTAAATTAATCAAGTGACCCATTTTGTCCCATTTTGCATAAGACCAAAGGTTCAGTGTTTGCCTTTCACCCTTTTATTGATTTCATCAATAATAATAGTGTGACATCTGCCTGACGCTCTCATCTGACCAGCGGCACATTCGGCCGCTTATTTCATTTGCTTTATTCTCATGAGGATCTGGCCGTTGCTATGGCAGCCTTCGTCTCCACGCTGCTGATGCTGGTGTCATCGACGCTGCATGTGACTGTGTGTGTGTGTGTGTGACTCTGTGTGTGTGTGTGTGTGGTTCACAGGCTGCTGCTATTTTCTACCTAGTTCTGAGAGAGTGAATATGTTCTCAGTAACTGTGTTGCAAACACACATGAATCTGCTCAATCCGGATGAATCCTGTTACGCTCTACACTTTGTGGGTTTCTGCCAGTCTTCAAAAGTCTCAATTAACCCTTCGACAAATGAAGGCCTTAAAACGTCTTAAAGGGACAGTTCAGTCAAAAATGAAAGTTTTGTCATCATTTACTCACCCTTATGTTATTCCAAACCTGTAGGAGTTTCTTTATTCTTTTGAGCACAAAAGAACATACGGTAGCTATTGACTTCCATAGTATGGGAAAAAAACACCATGAAAGTCAATGGGTGCCGTCAACTGTGTGGTTAGCAATATTCTTTAAAATACTTTCTTTTGTGTTCAACAGAAGAAAGAAACTCATATAGGTTTGGAATAACATGAGGATGAGTAAATGAAAACAGTTTTCCTTTCCGAGTAAACTGTCCCTTTAAATCAGAGCAGAAAATCTTAAATTTATAAAGACGTGACTTGTTGCATGAACTGCAAAAAAAAATATCTTCCTCTATATTTTTGTCTTGTTTTCTAATACAAATATCTAATCTTTAAATCAAGATACATTTGAGATGCGAACTAAACAAAGGAAGACTTGATTTCTGAGAAATTTAACACAAATAACGGGATAGTTCACCCAAAAATGAAAATTACCCCATGGATTACTCACCCTCAAGCCATTTTAGGTGTACATGACTTTCTTCTGTCGGACAAATACAATCAGAGTTATATTAAAAAAATCCTGGTTCTTCCAAGCTTTATAATAGCAATAAGTTGTGGTCAAAACTCCTGAACTATTTAACTTCTGCCGTTTAACTGCAGGACTAATATAATGATTTTGGTTCCAGTTCTGTTTAATGAATGTTTTATTTTATTTTATTTTATTTTATTTTACTTTACTTTTTAACTGCAGGACTTTAATTGAATAATTTTGGTTCCGGTTCTCCTTAGCAATTTATTTTATTTTATTTTATTTTATTTTACAGCTTAGCTGCAAAACATTAACTATTTTGGTTTTAGTTCTGCTTAATAATTCTGGTTATTTAATACTAACATTCTTTATTTTAGTGCTGTTCATTCGTTCATTCATTAGAACTATTTTTGCAATGATTATTACAGTGATATTCATTCCAGTTCTGCTTTATGATTCAGTTTACTTCTCTGGAAAAAAGAATTTTATTTTATTTTATTTTATTTTATTTTATTTTATTTTATTTTATTTTATTTTATTTTATTTTATTTTATTTTATTTTATTTTATTTGTTTTACTGTTTAACTGCAGGACTTTAATTTAATGATTTTGGTTCCAGTTCTGCTTAGCGATTTATTTTATTTTATTTTATTTTATTTTATTTTATTTTATTTTATTTTATTTTATTTTATTTTATTGTACAGCTCAGCTGCAAAACATGAGCTATTTTGGTTTCAGTTCTGCTTAATAATTCTGGTTATGTATTGCTAACATTCTTTATTTTACTGCTATTCATTAGTTCATTCAGTCATTCATTGAAATTATTTTTGCAGTGATTATTGCAGTGATATGTATTCCAGGTCTGCTTTATGATTCAGTTTACTTTTCTGGAAAAAAAGAATTTTATTTTATTTTATTTTACTTTACTTTACTTTTTAATTGCAGGACTTTAATTGAATAATTTTGGTTCTAGTTCTCCTTAGCAATTTATTTTATTTTATTTTATTTTATTTTATTTTATTTTTTTATTTTATTTTACAGCTCAGCTGCAAAACATTAACTATTTTGGTTTCAGTTCTGCTTAATAATTCTGGTTATTTAATGCTAACATTCTTTATTTTAGTTCATTCATTAGAATTATTTTTGCAATGATTATTACAGTGATATTCATTCCAGTTCTGCTTTATGATTCAGTTTACTTTTCTGGAAAAAATAATTTTATTTTATTTTATTTTATTTTATTATTTTATTTTATTTTTACAGTTCAGCAGCAAAACATGAACTATTTTGGTTTTAGTTCTGCTTAATAATTCTAGTTATTAAATGTTTACTTTTCTTTATTTTAATTCTATTAATTAATTAACTCATTTATTCATTAATTTAAAATTATTTTTGCAGTGATTATTGTGGTGATTTTGTTCTAGTTCTGCTTTATAATTCAGTTTACTTCTCTGGAAAAAGGAAATGATTTTTATTTTTCTTTCATTTCATTCACCAGGGCATGTGCCACCTGTTTTAAGTGCACATGTGGAGCATTGTTCAGGCAATTGTTTGTAGGCTCATGGCGCAGACTGATTATTTCTTCAGGAGGTCAGGCAGCTCATTCACAACTTAAAGTTTTCTTGTAGGAACAAAAGGCTTCAGTAATTTGTCAGTCCCAGCTCTGCTCCAGCTGAGTCTCTTTTGATGCTGGTTTGTCAAGCGCATTCATTTTGGCTGCATTTTCTGCTTTTTCAGTCATGTCTGATTGCTGTTCTTCCACCTCTTTTTAAACATAAAAATGTCTGTATAAGTAATTATTTTGCAAGGCTTTCATGAATCTTTAACTCAACTGTTTTCTGATTTACCATACTGTGAGTCTTTAAGGAGTCTGTGGAAATTTCCTGTTTCTTGTTAAGGCGGCGGCGTTTCTTGGACTACTATTATTTTCCACCTTCCTGATTTACGTCTGTACCACCTGCGTGCAACTTTCCCTGCCCAGCAGGCTTTTGTCACAGTGACTGTATGGTCATTTTTCCATGCCAATGGAAACTGGCCATCTGTGTGTTCAGTCTTTCTTGAGAGGGTTTCTTTAAGATTCTGAGACAGGAAGAAAAGAAAGAGAGAAATAAGATCAGTATTATAATGTATTATAACTGCACTTATAATTATACAATGCATTGCGATGTACAGAAGGAAAGTAATATTTCACCCAAAAATGAACATTTGCTGAAAATGTGCTCACCCTCAGCTCATCCAAGATGTAGATGAGTTTGTTTCTTCATCAGATTTGGAGAAATGTAGCATTGCATCACTTGCTCACCAATGGATGTGAATGGGTGCCACCAGAATCTACATTTTTATACTTTTCAGCATTGAGTCAAAGATTTTATTTTATTTTATTATTTTATATTATTTTATTTATTTTTTATTTTTTTATTATTATAACTGTATTTAATTAATAACTGCAGGACTGTAATTTAATCATTTTGGTTCGAGTTCTGCTTAATAATTATTTTATTTTATTTTATTTTATTTTATTGTTTAACTGCAGAACTTTAATATAATGATTTTGGTGCCAATTCTACTTAATGATTTTATTTTATTTTATTTTATTTTATTTTATTTTATTTTATTTTATTATGTATATTAATTAATTAATTTTATTTTATTTTATTACCAATGGGTGTGAATGAGTGCCGTCAGAATCCACATTTTTATACTTTTCAGCACTGAGTCAAAGATTTTATTTTTTTTATTTTATTTTTATTTATTTATTTATTTATTTATTTTTATTTTATTATTATAACTGTATTTAATTATTAACTGCAGAACTGTAATTTAATGATTTTGGTTCCAGTTCTGCCTAATGATTATTTTATTTTATTTTATTTTATTTTATTTTATTGTTTTATTTTATTATCTATATTAATTAATTAATGTAATTTAATTTAATTTTATTTTATTACCAATGGATGTGAATGAGTGCCGTCAGAATCCACATTTTTATACTTTTCAGCACTGAGTCAAAGATTTTCTTTCTTTTCTTTTCTTTTCTTTTCTTTTCTTTTCTTTTCTTTTTATTTATTTATTTATTTTTATTTTTATTTTTATTTTATTATTATAACTGTATTTAATTATTAACTGCAGGACTGTAATTTAATTATTTTTTTGTTTCAGTTCTGCTTAATAATTATTTTATTTTATTTTATTTTATTTCATTTTATTTTATTACACGCAGCTTTTTGCTTTTTAAGATGTTAATTGATGGACTGGAGTGGTTTAGATTACTTGTGGATTATTGTGATGTTTTTATCAGCTGTTTGGACTCTGACGACACCCTGAATGGCAGAGGATCCATTGGTGAGCAAATGATAGTAATGCTGCATTTCTCCAAATCTTTATATTTGGGTGGACTATCCCTTTAATGCATTAAAAAGTAAACGTGCAACCTGTTAAAAATTGCTCCTGTTTCTTTGAAAGAAGATGATTTACTGTAAGCCGCTTACAGTCACTTGGATGGTTCGACTTTATAATTGGGAATTATGCACAAGCACGTCTTTTTATTTCTCTGCATCTGTCTATGGGGACTCATTCTGCACTGGTACACCGAACACCGTTTCAATCCTCAAACAGACTGAATGTGATTAGCATACAGATTAACATCTATTATATTTAACCGCATTCCATTTATAATTACATTTACATTAGTGATGAATCAAACACAATAATACAGACGTTATGCATGCGATGATTAATTACACTGTGGTTGCTTGCAAATCCTCCAAGAATTGATGCACTGAAAGGCGGCGGATAAAAGCTATTCATAGAGTCTCGGAGGATCTGAAGGTTCCTGACGCCTTTGACAATTTAACAAAACCGTCTGCCTGACGCCTTTCTTAGCAGGATTTCAAGCTGCAAGTGCAAATAACTTTCCACACGAGCATCACAGTGATGCTTACTACTGGTTAAACTCATGATAAACTTAGTAGTTGTTGTTTTATGTTCAGTTTGTTCTGCCAAGAGACAATTTTAGCACCTAATCACACTAAATTTCAGTGCATTTATTTAATTTAAGGACTTAAGAACGTTTATCACTGTATTACTGCAATTTTAGATGTTTCACCATGTTCTCATTTGTTGCGATCGTAAAATAAAGAGAAAACAACATTTTCAATGATTTTCATGATGCAAAGCATAATCTGTTAAAAAGTATTTTAAAAGCTACATGAATGCTTACCAGTGTTTTTTTACGTTTTAGCTTTGCACCAGTTGGTTGGTGCTCCAATTATATTTGCATACTATTATGAAGGCATTGTGGTTTCGCTTTGTTTCGAAAGCAACATATTTTTATTTGAATACACAAAAAAATGTGATGTAAAATCCACATATTTATACTGTTCAAGATTTAATTTAATTTAATTTAACTTTTTTATTTATTTATTTTTTTATTTTATTTTACTGTTTAACTGCAGGACTTTAATATAATGATTTTGGTGCCGGATGTGCTTAATTTTCTTTTCTTTTATTTTCTTTTATTTTACCGTACTGCTTAGTGATTTTATTTATTTATTTTTTATTTTTTACTTATTTATTTTATTGTATTGTATTTTATTATTATAACTGTATTTAATTATTAACTTATTAAATGATTTTGGTTCCAGTTCTGCGTAATGATTATTTTATTTCATTTTACTTTTTTTTATTTATTTATTTTTTTTATTTTATTTTACTGTTTAACTGCAGGACTTTAATATAATGATTTTGGTTCGAGTACTGCTTAATGATTTTATGTATGTATGTATGTATGTATGTATGTATTTATTTATTTATATTTTATATTATTTTATTTTATTATAACTGTACTTAATTATTTACTGCAGGACTGTAATTTAATGTTTTTGGTTCCAGTTCTGCTTAATGATTATTTTATTTTATTTTATTTTATTATAACTGTATTTAATTATTAACTGCAGGACTGTAATTTAATGTTTTTGGTTTCAGTTCTGCTTAATGATTATTTTATTTTATTTTATTTTACTGTTTAACTGCAGGACTTTAATATAATGATTTTGTTTCCAGTTCTGCTTAATGATTATTTAGTTTTATTTAATTTAATTTAATTTTTATTTTATTTTATTTTACCGTTTAACTGCAGGACCTTAATTTAACGATTTTGGTTCCAGTGTGATTTATGAAGGCACTGTGGTTTCGTTTTGTTTCGAGAGCAGCATATTTTTATTTGAATACACAAAAATGTGACACAAAATCCAAATTTTTACACTTTTCAGCATTAAGTCAAAGATTTAATGCGATTCTGTTTTCCACAAGCATAACATTTTAAACCAAAACCTTCAGCTTTTTTTTCTCAATGCTTGAACAGTCCTTTAGAAACCCTGAGAAAGGTCAGAAAGCATCTTTGAAGAGTTGCTTTTTTCTGCTGAAAGCCTCTCATAAGCAACCCGTCGTGTATTTTTTTTTTCCTCATGAACATTTATAACAGGTCTTTTCTCTTTAGAGGATGATCTCCCACACCAGCAATGATGCTGAAGGTCTTGCGTTGGTAAACTACACCTGACTGTGCTGATAAAGGATGAAGAAATCCTTCAGTAACCTTTTCCAGTCTTATGAGTTTTATGTTCCTATCGTCTGCTGTCCGTAAACATGTTTTACAGGCTTTATGTCACTGTTTTTGTTGTGATAGTGTACTGAAGGTCAGGTCAGAGCTGGTCAGGTCAGACCCACACAGGAACATGCGATTGCAATGTCTGCGCTTAATTAGAAATCTCAGAGGTCTCAACATGCTGTACCTACTTCTGATGCCTACAGCTTTCAGCAGGAACCTCTCAAAACAGTGACGTTTCTCAATTATTGCAATGAAATAGAGCACAGTCTATTCTAATGACTGCAAAACAGCCATGACAGAATACATGGACTATATATATTTTACATTTAGATTACTTTTAAGTACACAGTAAATTTGCCTGAGTAAAATTTACTCAAATTGAAGAAAATTTTACTCTGTGCCAGATAACATTTGGTCCCTCTCTGAAAAGAGTAAAAGTTACTCTTTCGATAGAGTTGTTTTTCCAGAGTTAATTTTGCTCAATTTGGTGTTAATATTTTACTCTCCGCTGTTATATTTGACTCTATTTAGTGTTTTTTTAAATTAACTCTTGTACTATTTTACTCAGTTCAGAGGTACACAAAATTTACTCTGCTACTTTTTAACTCTGTTCAGAGGAAAGTCAAATTTACTCTGCCAAAATTTACATCTCCTCCAGAGTTGTGTATCATCAATTATGAGTGAACTTTAAAGAATAAATAACTCTATCCAGAGTTAATCTTTTAAATTACATCATTCATATTTTATCCTCAAAAACCCCTAAAAATAGAAATGAAAAACTTGCTTTTCAATCTGAAAAAAAGAGTCTACAACAAACTGTATACTCATGTCTCACAATTTTATTTTTTCAAGCTCCTATTTAAATAATATTACACTTACATTTACAATATTACACTTGTGATCATGATCATTTGGTGGTTTCTGCATCTATATGGTAGACAGTGTTTTGCAGAAAGCTATACACAATGGACAGGTCTTACAGAGTAGAGCATGTTGGACAATTACAATAAAACAAGACTGGACCCTACTTCTCATCAGCCCAACAACAAGTAGATACAACTGGAGACTCTCTCAAATGCCATCCAACTGCCCTTGGATACTGGTAACAGTCTGTAAAAGAATGAAAACACATTATTGCCAATGTGACTTAAAAGTTAAGTCATACAGCATGAATAAAGAATCAGTGATGTCTGTCTTCCACCAAAGCTTATGTTTTACATAATTCCAACAGATCGTTACTAAATATGTGAAGTAGAAAATAATAGCACAAGAACAATAATTTAGAGGACAGGTGATTAAAAAGAGTTCCCCCAAAAATGAAAATTCTGTCATTAATTACTTACCCTCATGTTGTTCCAAACCTGTAAGACCTTCGTTCATCTTCACAAAAGATAAACGAAGACAAAAGAAAACACAAATTAAGATAATTTTCAAGAAATCTAAGAGCTTTTTGACCCTGCATATACAGCAAGGGTACTGCCACATTCAAGGCCCAGAAATGTAGTAAAAACATTGTTAAAATAGTCCATGTGACAGTGATTCTACCATAATTTTATGAAGCTACAAGAATACTTTTTTTAGTGCGCAATGAAAACCAAAATAACTACTTTATTCCACAGTTCTTCTCCCCCAAGTCACTGTCCTCCACCATTAAGCAGAGTATCATGATGCATGCGCATGCTTTGTAAACAAAACACAGTGCATGCGTGTTCCTGTGTCAGCAGCATCACACGTATGCATCAGGGTACTCTCGATTATGGCGGAGGATGGTGACTTGAAAGAGAAGAATTGTTGAATAGTTATTTTATTTTTCTTTTCGCACAAAAAGTATTCTCGTAGCATTGCAAATTATTGTAGAAACACTGATGTCACATGGATTATTTTAACAATGTCCTTGCTAAGTTTCTGGCCTTGATCGTGGTATCTGTCTATGAAGCTCAAAGATCTCTCAAATTTTTTCAAAATGATCTTCATTTGTGTTCCGAAGATGAAAAAGGTTTTACGGGTTTGAAACAACATGAGGGTGAGTAATTATTGACAAAATTTTAATTTGGGGGTCAACTATTCCTTTAAGAACCTTTTTGAGAAGTAAGCAAGTTCAAGATCACACAGTAATACAACATGATCAACTAGTGTCATTTGATCTGCTTCATTAGTAGCTTCACCTTGATGAATTTCACAAGATGATCATGCTAGCTGAGATCGTTCCCGGTCTTACGTGGCGGTGACTTGAGAGGGTGGCAAAAGGTGAACCAGCATCAAAATGGAAGACAATTTGCTGTTCCAACCTGGAGATACAGAAAACAAAATAAAAATTTCTTTTAGGTTTTTAGTTTTTCATCACAACCAAGTCCTGATGACTACAGATGTGTGGATGAACTGAGCTGAAACCTCTACAAGTATTGAAATGAAGTCATACACTTATACATTATTTTTTTTATTCAGAGTCCTAAATGAAGACAATTTCTAAATGTAAATCTGCAACTCCTGTACTAGGACCTTGCAAAAATATCAGGGTAGAAGTGTTGGAAAATAAATTGAAAAAATTTGGAGGCAACAGCTACTTACATAACAAAACTTGCTCCTGGGGTCAACCAAGTATAGGAATAGAAGATGATTCCCTTCGCAGATTCTTCCTTTAAACTACGGGAAGGGCTTTTTCTACACACACAAACATAAACCAATTACAACCAAAACCAATAACATCATAAACATCAATTAACAAAGTACGGTATGAACAACCTACCCATGCTCATTTGTCAAATGTGCTACCAAGATTTTCACCATGTCAGGTCTTCGGTCCAAGGTCTGGTCATGTCAACAGGTAGTCGAATGCTTCCTCATCAACCTCTGTCTTTGAGTCATCAAAGACATTAACATCCATCGGAGAAAGATTTTTTTTGGCAGCTGAAGGAAAATAAACTATTGGCAATTTGACAAATGCCAGCAATGCCAAAATCCACATAAGACACATCATACACTTATTATATTACTATTTGAAAAAATATTAATGTATTAATGATACATTATTAATGAAAAGTATTAATGATACTAAAAATGTTAAAGTTTCTCTTACCACGTTCCCAAAACATTTAAAATGTAGAAGGTTTTGAAGAAAAAATATATTTCTTTGAACTTCATTCTGACAATGTTGTTGGTTTACATCCTGAAGAAACCAAAAAGATACAGAAAGTTACAAAGTTAAACACAAGGCAATAACACTCACAGTCACATGATGAAAAAACATTCATTAGTGCACTACACAACATGAGTTATCTTTGTTCGCTAATATGTTTTTAATTTGTAATAATTGCTTGGCTTATATAATGTATATAGCCTAATTATATGCTAATATTAACATTGCACTGTTGTATGTACCATTTCCAACGTTTTTTTTCCCCTCTTTCTCTGTCACTGAGGTGGAGCATTTATGAAATATTGTTCTTATAAATTCTTCCCATCATTTCCGTAATTAAAGTTTACATATTAAAAATGCACGCAAACTACAGTGAAGTGCAAAAGTTATTGTACAGTTCCGCAGTGGTCAAAAAGGATTCAATCGAATTGAATTTTGAATTGAAACACTGACATTCTGCAATAAAATCACCGACTAGCCCCTGTATATGTTAAAAATACCTTCGTTCTCATGAGAAACAGTTAACTTTCTGTCTAAATAGGACTAAATCACATCAAAATGGCCTTCAACAATCCAATTAAGGCTAACCTTAATTTAACTCTTTTCCGAGTCAAGTACATGTGGTGCACAACTCGAGCCTATCGTCACAATAGCTCAGTGGACAAACATTGATAGGCAGCTAACGTTAGCTAATTTCAATTAACGTTCAAAAAAATGCTTAAAATATATATGTTAGCTATCTGATTTCAAACTAGTTTTCAAGTTGACAGGAGAAGGCAAGCGATCTCTTAAACATTCAAAACATATGGCAAAACGATCCGAGCTCAAAGCAGAGGCAAATTTAATTAAAATAAATAGTAAGACTTTGAAACTTTACTTACTTTACCATCCAGCAGAAGCGTGCCGTCTTCTAAACCCAAAGCAGCAGCAGTCGATGGCCGTGATTAACAGTAATGGCGGATCAATGAAGGGATGAGAGCAAATTGGGGAGGAGTCACAGTTACTCTGTAATTTTGCTCCCACTCTAGGGATAAATTTTACTCTGTACACTCAAAATAGAGCAAAAACAACTATTTTTGAGGAAAAAAAATTTAACTCTGGAAAAACTACTCCGCCATTTTTCCTGTGTAGATTTCTAGATTACTCTTAAAGTTAAAAACAGTAAAGCTATTGGAGTTAAATGCAATTTTTAAAATTAAACACTTGGGCCTGGTTTCACAGACAGGACTTCAATTTTATGTACGTGCTAAGGAAAAAAACATCACTGGTGTGCATCTTGAGACAAAACAAAGACACTGATCTATTTTAAGATCAGGCATTGTAAGTGTCTTCCAGGCTTAAGCCTTGTCTATGAAACTGGGGCTTAAAGTCTTTTTATTTCACAATTCATACTTTTCTCCCAATTGTAAGTTTGCCTTCATCTAATACTCATTTATTAAAGTTATCATTAAAAATATTAATTTAATGACATTTAAATGTAATCTTTAGCAAATTTCAAACTAAAAATCAGAATTTAATACTGTACAACTTTAAGTGTTTTGATGCCTAAATTCCCCTTTAAAACAACTTTAGTTTTTCTTATTTTGTCTTTTGGGAAACATGTAAGTATCTTCTGTAGCTTCTGAAGGGCAGTACTAAATGAAAATAAATATGGTATTTAGGCAAAATAAGAAAAATGTGCACATCTTCATTCTGTTCAAAAGTTTTCACCCCCCGGCTCTTAATGCATAGTTTTCCCTTCTGGAGCATCAGTGAGTGTTTGAACCTTCTGTAATAGTTGCATATGAGTCCCTCAGTTGTCCACAGTGTGAAAAGATGGATCTCAAAATCATACAGTCATTGTTGGAAAATGTTTCTAATACACAAAAATGCTGAAAAACCAAAGAATTTGTGGGACCTGAAAGATTTTTCTGAAGAACAGCAGACAGTTTAACTGTTCAGGACAAACAAGGGACTCATAAACAACTATCACTAAACACAATAACACAGCTGTGGATCATTCAGGGAACAACATAGTATTAAGACAGGGTCATTTTTATAAATATGTAAACATCCTTTATATGAAATGTATTATTCAGGTCAATACTAAATAAAAAATAACATGCATTTTGTATGATCCCTCTTATTTTCTTAAAGGATTAACATTTTGCAGATTCTGCAAGATGCATGTAAACTTTTGACCTCAACTGTGTATATATATATATATAGTTTATTATCAATATTCTTTATTTGTTATAGCCTGAGAAATGGAACATTGGAGAAAAAAAAAAATTCAAAGAAACATGTTTCAATTCCAGTTTCCTAGTAAGAAAATCCAAAAATGAACAGGATGGACAGTATGTAGGTCAACAACCACAAACATCCTTAAACCCTCAGCACAAGAGTTAATGATAAATGGAGAATGGTAAGAGGAAATAGACCAAATATCGACCGCATCCCATGATGCATTGTATTCGTGTGCATTAAACTCAGGAGGCACTTTTGAGACGAGTTTCTCCAGTCAGAAAAAAGACAAAGAGAAAGGAAACGTGTATTATTATCAAGCAGGGCTTTGTATTGATCATCGTGAGTCTGTGCGTCACACCTTAATGCTTTCCCTTTCTTTCACATCGAGACGTTTCACTGACATGAGGGCCAAACACTCAGCAGCAGCGAGATTGATCACAACTCAGTATCAAAGCATACAATAATCTGCCTGTAAACACTCTGATATTCATCTTTATTTTCCCATGATTTACTGACTCAGCCTGAGGAACGCTTTACACACTCCTGTTAAATACATACATTCAATTATGCTTAAAACATTGCATTATCTACATATAAAAGTCCATAATATTCAGTTTTTACACTGCAAAACATGATATGTAAGTATATATAAACTCTCTTATATCAAAATTACTTTTTGGTACCAAAATATTTAGTCTTGTTTTTTGAAAACAATACAAGAATTAAGCAAGTTTATGCTTAAAAAAAAAAAAAAAAGAAAGTCTGAATGACACAAAATTGCAAAAAAAAACTAAATAAAAAATACAATAATTATATATTCTCACAAGTGCAAGAAAACACTTGGAAAAAATATGAATTGTGAGTTTGCAATTCCAAGAAAAAAAATAGATATAAACTCAATTGCGAGAAAAAAAGTCTGAATTATGAGATATAATAGTGAGGGGAAAAAAGACAATTGCAAGATATAAACTCAGAATTGTGAGCAAAAAGTATGAATTGTGAGAAATAAACTTGCAATTCTAAGAGAAACACTTCACAAGCTCCTGTTAAATACATACATTTAATTATGCTGAAAATAATGTATTATCTACATAAGAAAGTTCATAACATTCAGTTTTTACACTGCAAACATGATTTTCTTACTCAGTATTTCTCAAATTAATAAATAAATTCTAAATTAATTGATTAATTAAAAATAAATAGTAATTATACATACTCGCAAGTGCAAGAAAAAACTTGGAAAATTAAAAAAAAAAAAAAAGAAAGAAAGAAAATATATATAAAAAATAGAAAGATAAATTAAAAAAATGATATATAAACTCAATTGCAAGAAAAAAGTCTGAATTATGAGATATAATAGTGAGGAAAAAAAGACAGAATTGCAAGATATAAACTTGCCATTGCAAGAAAAAGTGCTGACATATAAACTCGGAATTGTGAGCAAAAAGTATGAATTGTGAGAAATAAACTTGCAATTCTAAGAGAAACACTTCACAAGCTCCTGTTAAATGCATACATTTAATTATGCTGAAAATAATGTATTATCTACATAAGAAAGTCCATAATATTCACACTGCTTTTACACTGTTTTTACACTGCAAACATGATTTTCTTACTCAGTATTTCTCAGTATATATAAACACTCTTATGTCAAAATTACTTTTTGGTATTGAGCTAGTTTTTTGAAAACAATACCAGAATTAAGCAAGTTTATTCTTACCCAAAAAAAAAAAAAAGAAAAGTCTGAATTATGACACAAAATTGCAAAAAATAAATAAATTAATAAATTAATTGATTAATTAAAAATAAATAGTAATTATACATACTCACAAGTGCAAGAAAAAACTTGGAAAATTAAAAAAAAAAAAAGAAAGAAAGAAAATATATATAAAAAATAGAAAGATAAATTAAAAAAATGATATATAAACTCAATTGCAAGAAAAAAGTCTGAATTATGAGATATTATAGTGAGGAAAAAAAGACAGAATTGCAAGATATAAACTTGCAATTGCAAGAAAAAGTGCTGACATATAAACTCGGAATTGTGAGCAAAAAGTATGAATTGTGAGAAATAAACTTGCAATTCTAAGAAAAACACTTCACAAGCTCCTGTTAAATACATACATTAAATTATGCTGAAAACGTTGCATTATCTACATATATATTTATCAATATCAGAATTAAGCAAGTTTATGCTTGAAAAAGGAAAAAAAGAAAAGTCTGAATTGTGACACAAAATTGCAAAAACAAATTGCAAAAATATATATATATATACATACTCACAAGGGCAAGAAAAAAGTTGGGAAAAGTATGAATTGTGAGATATAAACTTGCAATTTCAAGAAAAAAATATAAAAATTTGAGATATAAACTCAATTGTGAGAAAAAAGTCTGAATTATGAGACAACCTTATAGTTGTGAGCAAAAATATAAACTTGCAGTTGCAAGAAAAAGTGCAAATGTTGAGATATAAACTCGGAATTGTGAGCAAAAAGTATGAATTGTGAGAAATAAACTTGCAATTCCAAGAAAAACACTGCACAAGCTCCTGTTAAATACATACATTCAGTTATGCTGAAAATAATGTATAAAGTCCATAATATTCAGTTTTTACACTGCAAACATGATTTTCTTACTCAGTATTTCTCAGTATATATAAACACTCTTATATCAAAATTACTTTTAGATATTAAGCATTTAGTCTTGTTTTTTACAAAACCGTAGCAGAATTAAGCATGTTTATGCTTAAAAAATGAAAATTAAATATGTCTGAAAACAAGACTTTATAGCTTATACCATTTTGCTTCTCAAGTAAATGTATCTTGATTTAAGTTTAGATATTTGTACTTAAAAACAAGACAAAATGCTTAAAAAAAACATTTATACACATATTTTTAAATTAAGCTATTTTTATTTATTTATTTATTTATTCTACCTAAAACAGTTGCTTATTGTTAAAACAAGTCTGTTTCCCTTATATATAATTTAAAATAATCATAAATATAAATTATTATATTACATTAAGCAATATCAGAATAAACCACATTAAACTATGAAAATCTGCTCATTTAATTTAATTTAATTTAATTTAATTTAATTTAATTTTATTTTATTTTATTTTATTTTATTTTATTTTATTTTAAGGGGCCTGCCCATAAATGTATATACATACAGTAAATGTATACCATACCATACTGTACCATACCGTATCATACCATACCATAATTCACAAAATTCAGCCTGAATTAATATTTTTTGGTAAGAAATAACACTGGAAAAAAAAAAAATTTACTTTATTTTATTTTATTTATTTTTTATTGTATTTTTTAAGTGGCCTGTTCATAAATGTATATACATAAATGTATACCATACCATAATTCACAAAATTCAGCCTGAATTAAAATGAAGACAATTTGGGTGAAACAGGTCTGTTTGTATTGATGACACAATTTAGTTGTTTAGAAGGTGATCCTCTTCTGTTGCTTTCCTGAAAATAATTTTAAAAAATCATTCAGATGCGCAGCAGACGCAGGGCTAAAGATAAAATGCCCTAAACGATATAATTTTTCAGGAAAGAAATGATGAAAACATTACTTACAAAATCATTCTTACATAATTCTTCAGAGAAATCCTGTGGCTGTGGGACTGATGAAACGCTATTAATCTCTGACACTCCACGCAGGTGTGTAATTGTCAAAATGAAGGTCAACGAAATAAACGGGCTGCACTTTCAGGCGCGCACACACACACACGGCCTGTAATAGACGTGAGCGAATCTGAGTCACCTGTGCTCTATAGAGGTCAAACGCCTGCTATCTTCAGACGGAGGTTTGGTAACAGCGAGACTGACGAGGAGAGTGCGGACGTGAAATCACACCACGCCGCTTCAGATCTCTATAAAACACAGGATGTAATAGAGACAAACGTCTGAGGAGAGAGAATAAAAAGGTCTTGTTCAGGTTATGGAAAGACAGGCAGTTTTACCGTCTAAAATGAGTGTCTCGCAAGGTGAAGAAAAGCTCTTTTTCTAAAAGGTTTATAAATGTAATAGGATAATGAACTATATTACTTAAGAATTGGTAGTGAACTGAAGAAGAAATACTGTAAAAAACATATTATATAAGCTGGTTTTCTTCTTATTCTACTTGTTCTTGTTAGGAGTCTGTTGCAGCCGTCTAGAACCACATGCAAAAAAGTTTTTCAAAGTTGCAAATGAAAATTACCGGAGTATGTTTTACAAGAAAACACTGTTTTAGGTTTTCTACTTTAAAATTTCATGTTCAATTCAGTATTTTTATGTGGGTTTACTGTATGAAAGTAGATAAAACGAGCAAAAAGGAAGTGTATTGAGCAAAAAGAGCAAAGAAAAGTGTATTGCCAGCTGAGGAGACTATGCTAAAAATATTTTTAAATATGTTTTAATTTCGCTTAAGATGTATGGATGTAAGAGGTATGCACAACAGAATAAAAAAAATCAAAAAGGTACTGTAATTGTGACTTTTTATCTCATAATTCTGACTTTTTTCATCACAATCCTAAGTACTTTTGGACTTTTTTTCACAATTCTGTGTAGAAAGACTGAATTGTGAGATATAAACTTGCAAATGCAAGAAAAATTAGAAATTATTAATTACAACTTATAATTGCAAGAAAAAAGTCTTAATTATGAGATATAACCTTACAATTGCAAGAAAAAAAATACAGAATTGCAGGATATAAACTTGAAATTGCAAGAAAAAGTAAAAAATTTGAGATGTAACCTTACAATTGTGAGAAAAAATACAGAATTACACGATATAAACTTGCAAGAAAAGTACAAATTTTGAGATAAACACAATTGTCAGAAAAAAAGTCTGAGTTACGAGATACAAACTTTATAAACTGATATAAACTTAGCAAGAAAAATGCTAAATTGTGTGAAGAAATGTGAATTATGAGATATTAACTTACAATTGTGAGAAAATGTGTTAAATTGTGAGAAAAAAGGTACGAATTGTGAGATATAAACTTCCAAATGCAAGAAAAAGTACAAATTACAATTGTGAGAAAAAAGTCTGAATTATGACCAACTTAAAATTGCAAAACAAAGACAGAATTTAAAAAATATGAACTGAATATGAATTGTGAGAAAAAGTATGAATTGTGAATTGTGCAATTGCAAGAAAAAACGCTAAATTGTGAGAATTGTAATAAAAAAAGGTGAATTATGAGATATTAACTTGCAAATGCAAAAAATAGTGCAAACTTACAACTGCAAGAAAAAAAGTCTAAATTATGACAAACTTAAAATTGCAAAAAAAAGACAGAATTCGCAATTGCGAGAAAAAAATCTGAATTATGAGATTTAACCTTACAACTGTGAGAAAAAAAAGACAGAATTGCAAGATTTAAACTTGCAATTGCAAGAAAAAGTGCACATTTTGAGATATAAACTCAAGATACGTAACGATTGTGAGAAAAAGTCTGAATTATTAGATATAATCATACCATTGTAACCTTACAAGAAAAAAATGCTAAACTGTGAGAAGAACTTTGAATTGTAAGAAAAAAGTATGAATTGTGAGATATAAACTTGCAATATAAACTTACAATTGTGAGAAAAAAGTCTTAGTCATGAGATATAGACTTAGAATTGCAAGAAAAAAGACGGAATTGCAAGGAAAAGTACAAATTTTGAGATGTCAACTTATAATTGCAAGAAAAAAGTCTTAATTATGAGATGTAACCTTACAAGTGGGAGAAAAAAACTACAGAATTGCACGATATAAACTTGCAAGAAAAGTACACATTTAGAGATATAAACATACAGTTGTCAGAAAAAAGTCTGAGTTATGAGATACAAACTTAAAACTCTATAAACTGATATAAACTTAGCAAGGAAAATTGTGAGGAAAAAAGTATGAATTGTGAGAAATAAACGTGCAATTCCAAGAAAAAAAAAGTGCAAATTTTGAGATATAAACTCGAGATATATAACGATTGTGAGAAAAAGTCTGAATTATTAGATATAACCATACCATTGTAACCTTACAAGAAAAAAAATGCTAAATTGTGAGAAGAACTTTGAATTGTAGGAAAAAAGTATTAATTGTGAGATATTACTTGCAATATAAATTTAGAAGTGCAAGAAAAACACTGACTTGCAAGATAAACTTGTTAAACAAAATGTTAAATTGTAAACTCAGAATTGTAAGAAAAAAGTATAAATTGTGAGATTTTAAGATGTACTCACAATTGCGAGAAAACAGACAGAATTGCAAGATAAACTTACAATTGTGAGAAAAAAAGTGAATTATGATATATTAACTTACAATTGCAAGAAAATATGCTAATTTGTGAGGGAAAAAAACAAGAAAAAGTATGAATTGTGAGATATAAACTTGCAATTGCAAGAAATGTTGATTAAAAGCTCACGACTGCGAGAAAAAAAATCTGAATTGTGAGAAAAAAATAATTAATTATGAGATATAAACTTGTAATTGCAAAAAAAAAAAAATGCTAAATTGTGAGATATGAACAAAGAACTGCAAGAAAAAAGTTACTGCCACATGATATTAGGTTTGAAAAATGCATGTTGGCAGCTAAAGTAACAGTTTATTGTGGGTAACTTAAATGATTTGATCTTTTAATATTTAAGCAGAGTGTTTTTGCAGTGATGGTTTTTTTCAGGCCTCACAGAGAGCAGTTTGGCAGCTTTTTTGGACTAATGACTGAGAATGTGTTCTGTTGGTTTCATCCACATATTCCCCAGTGAATTACACAAACCATCAGCCGCATGGAACTGAAGCTGAATTCATTGGCGCCTGTAGGTGTAATAGTCCCATGAAAGTCGTAATTAGCAACATTGAGGTGGTTGAGCTTGAGGTAGATGAGCTCAGGATGAAGGCTCATTTAAAGCAATCTAAAGGTCAAGTGTGTCATTTTGACATTTAGAGTCACCAAAGAGAATTGCAAAAAAAAAAAAACTCAAACCAAACAACTGTAGGAACCAAATGCCTCTTTCTCCATTGACGCCCATTGTAGGTGTAAAAAAGTTAAAAATAGGTGTAAAAAAGCTGAAGTCATTATTTAACCCTATAATGTATTTGGGGTTGTTTCAATTCAGAAAAAGTTACATGAAAAATTTCTAAAAGCTGCAGTTTTTAGTAAGGAAATGAAGCTTTAAGACCCTCAAAATAGACATAAATAGTTTTTTTTTTCTTTTTTTTTTTTAACAATTATTTTTTTTATAATCAATGTAATCATTAATTGTAATTTTAAGTTTTGTCAAGAATTTCTCATTTTTTAATGAATCATGGATAAATGCAGTCATATGTTTGACACTTTGAAACGTTGACATTTAGACAAAATTGTAAATTGTGAGGAAAAAACATGAATTATAGGATATAAACTTACAATTGCGAGAAAAATGCTAAATTGTGAGGGAAAAAAGTATGAATTGTAAAATATAAACTTACAAATTTTGAGAGAAATTTTGAAATGTTAATTCACAATTGTGAGAATAAAGTCTGAATTATAAGATATAAACACAATTGTGCGAAAAAAACCCCCTGAATTTTGCGATATAAACTTGCAGTTGTGAGAAAAAAAAGCTAAATTTTAAGAAAAAATTGTGACAAAAAAGGATGAATTGTGAGAAAAAAAAGTTAACATTTAAAGAAAAAATGCAAAATTGTAAGAAAAAAGTCTGAATTGTAAGATATAAACTTGCAATTGCAAGAAAACATTTTGAGATGTTAAATCACAATTGTGAGAATAAAGTCTCAATTATAAGATATAAACAATTTTATGGGAAAAAAAAAACAGAATTTTGAGATATAAACTATAAAATATAACATTTTAAGAAAAAATTGTGACAAAAAAGGATGAATTGCGAGAAAAAAAGTCTGAATTATAAGATATAAACTGAAAATTTAAAGAAAAAATGCTAAATTGTGAGAAAAAAGTATGAATTGTGAGAGATAAAGCTCACAACTATGAGAAAAAAGTCGGAATTATGAGATATGAAAAAAATTGAAATTTAAAGACAAAATGCAAAATTGTAAGGAAAAAAGCATGAATAGAAAAATATAAACTTGCAATTATAAGAAAAAAGTACAAATTTTGAGATATAAACTCACAATTGTAAGAAAAAACAAATCTGAATTATGAGATAAACTTGCAATTATAAAACCTGTAAAAAAACAAAAAACAAAACAAAAAAAAAACATGTTGACTTCAGGATGGTGGAACTGGAAGTGCTAAAATGCTCATTTTCAGAGTTTTGGGCTAAAAAATACATCATCCCTGCATCAATCTATAGGTTATGTTGGTGGAAATCAATCTGCATATTAAATATGATTAGAAAAAGTATTTTGATGTTCAAAAATCACACCTTTAAGATGTGTTTTTATCTCTGTTGAAGTCGTCAAATGTTTGTGTAGCCGTGACCCAGAAAACAAACATTACCGTCCCTCTGTAACACTGACCTTTCTTTCTCTTCTTCTAGAAAGCTCTTCTTCCCTGACCAGGTGTTTTTCAAAGCCTGAAAGGTGTAGTGAAGGTCCAATTATTTGTTTTCAGGGCCTAAAAGAGAGATACAGAAGAAAGGTGCAGGGATAATTACTCTACTGCTGGCTGAAAGATCTTCCCTACTGATGGTGGAAATTAGTCCAGACTGATGGAGGGGTCAGCTGGGTGTGTTTGGACGATGTAGGGAACTCAGTAGGAACTAGAGCAGTGGGACATGGGCCTTTAATAAGGCTTTGTTAGGATTCAGCTGTTGTGATGTTTAGAGTTTAGCATTGTTTGTTCACGAAAGTGGTTTTAAAGGACAGAAACGCAAGCTGTGGACACTGCGCACAAAATAATAATGCTTTTTTTTTGTTGTTGCTGCATTTCCACTCATCTCAAGTTGTTCATTGCAGAGATTTTTTTTTTTCAATTCAGTGTTTTTTTTAATGAATCTATGCGATCACCTTTCCTAATAATGTGCTAGTTAGCAAGTTTAGCGGCTAAACACGGCTAAATGCGGCTAAAGTAAACAAGCTCGTCACTCCACAGAGAGAAGAGAGGGGCGGGGCCAGCAGAGCTCATTTGCATATAAAGCAACCTCGACCAGAATGAGACGATTTTTGCAGAGTTCATTTTGACAAGGTAAAAAGGGTGTTGTTTTACACAACCATTGAGAATTTTTAACCAAAGTATATTATAGACTTTTCATTAAGACCCTAAAGAATCATATCAACTTGTGGAAAATGGGCATCCGATGACCCCTTTAAGGGTGTTTGATCTTCTTTGCATGTTCAATTTGCAAAGACTGTGTCTGTACTTCTGCAGTGATATAGGACGATTTTTAAAATGATTTTTGAAGTTGAGGGAGAAAATATGATTGGAGTTTTTCGACATACCCTAACTGTCTTGAGGCAGAATACACAGAGTTTAGGCAGAGCAAGACAAGATGAGTGTTTGAGATTAAAAAGTATTTAAATTGTATTTTTTTAAATGAAAATAACCGATCGTTTCGCTAGATAAGACTCTTCTTCCTCGGCTGGGATCATTTACAACCGCATTTGTGATTGTTTGAAGCCACATTTAAACTTTTGGAAGTTCAAACCCGTCCATTATATGGGGGAAAATCCTGAAATGTTTTCCTCAAAAACATAATTTCTTTACGACTGAAGAAAGACAGACATGAACATCTTAGGGGGTGAGTACATTATCTGTAAATCTTTGTTCTGGAAGTGGACTTCACCTTTAAGTATAATAACCCTGCTTGTGGCTTCTTGAGAAGCATGTATTATGTCTTAATCTCATATAATCACAGAGATCACAGTAAATCTGTTCGGATTACCCATCACAGCACCTCAGAAAACAACATGTGCTGTTAAAAATGATGATGCATCAGTGAGACACCTTTCAAATAACAGCAATGCATGCTCTTGAATAATAATTTCCATTGGCTTTCCATTTAGATCAGATGAGTTGGAGTTTTCCAGTGTGCAATCAGCTTCGTTTTCAGTCAGTCTGTCTGACAAACAGTCCAGTGACTAAACCACCAAAGCAGCCTGTATCCCATCTGTAGCTCCACATGAGCCAAAGGAAAACCTCCAATCGCAATCTTATCAGATGCTTCTGGAAAAAATCAATCTCTCTAACCTACTTTTGCTTCGGCACAAATAGTCGATTTACTGTATGTCATTCAGACAAAGACCCGCGCTGGTATCGCTGCTTTTTATTCACACAACTGTATTACATGAGCAAACAAAGGCAGATTGGAAGGTTATATGTGGATTTTTAGTGATTTTTTTTTTCACTTGCCCTCTCTTTGACGTTTGCTTTCTGTGTTTGTTTGTCAGTATTACAGTGGCCATGAAGGGTCATCCTCGCTGGGAGCCGCTGGATAACGCACAGGTGTACTATACGGGAGCAGCTCTCATGGCGCTGGGATCTGTGTTTGTGATCAGCAGCTTCATGGCTCTGGGCGTTACCGGCACTTTCCTGGGTAAATCCGTCCTCTCATACTCCTGGTCCACATTCACACTTGCATGTCTTGTATACAGGGCCTAAAATTAACACTCGCCAATGTGCATCCTATTTGCAATCTCAATCCAGGATCTGAATTTGCACTCCATTACCAGACGTAAACAAAAACACTTGTCGTTTTGTCATTTTGGTACAACGTGACTTTTATAACAGCGAAGGCGCAATAAATGTTTCCGTCCGTCAACTGCTCGTCGAATGTGCAGTAAAAGCGACAGATGTGCACTTAAAGATGATTAATTGTGTATATAAGATGCTTTTTATTCATCAAGGATGTATTATATTGATCAAAAGTGACAGTAAAGACATAATGTTTCAGATGATAAATAAATGCTGTTCTTTTGTGCTTTCTATTGATCTCTGAAATCTGAAAAATAAAATGTAACAAAAATATGAAGCAGCGTGACTGTTTTTAATATTGATAATGATCAGACATGTTTTTTGAGCAGGAAATCAGCATATTAGAATGATTTCTGAAGGATCTTGTGATATTGAAGACTGAGTAATGATGCTGAAAATTCAGCTTTGATTACAGAAATAAATTACATTTTAACATGCATTCACATAGAAGACAGATATTTTAGAATTGTAATAATATTTCACATTTTTAATGTATTTTTGATCAAATAAATGCAGACTTGATAAGCAGAAGAGACTTCTTTCAAAATGTTACTGACTCCAAATGAATAGTAGTGTATGTAAGCAGGGCCTAAAACATTCTGCCTCAACCAGCGATGGCCGGGCAGAACAAATTGGGGAAACGTGCCTTTTTATTTTGTTTTATTGTTTTGTTTTATTTAAAATTACTCAATAAAAATCACTATAATTCTGTCGAACTAAAGTATTTAATAATAATAATATATTTTTATTTTTATTTATATACTGTTACTGCTATCAAAACATATTACTGTCATTATTCAATTAAATAATATTAAATATTATTATTATTATTATGTAATTGTAATTTTTTGTTTAAAAATTGTAAACTTGTAAAAATTGTAAATACTATTTGTGAAGTAAAAATTACAGTTATGCATTATATATAATAAATATAAATAATGAAGTAATAACTATGACTAATAATATTTATAACCTAATTAAGTACCTTAGCAAATAAAGTAATATATATATATATATATATATATTAGTTTTAAAGTAAAGATTTAGTAACAACACCTACTGATTTTTATATTTTATATTTGACAATAAAATAATAAGTATTGTTTAAAAGTAAAAAAGATATAGTGTTTTTTTAATGTCTTTGTGAATTAATAATTTATCAGTTTTCCAAATTTTTTTAAAAACAAACAGTGAAAAAATATCTATAATAATTAAAATAAAAATAACCAAATTATGCGCCTTAGCCTTTAAAATATAAATAAATTCATAAGTTAATGAATTAATAAATTAATTACCAAATTAAGTGTCTTAGCATTTAATTAATTAAGTACCCAATTAAGTACCTAAAATAATGTGTATTATTTATATTTATATATATCTATATCTATATCTATATATGTACACTACCGTTCAAAAGTTTGGGGTCAGTAAGACTTGTAATAGTCTTTAAAGAAGTCTCTTATGCTCATCAAGGCTGCATTTATTTGATTAAATATAAATATAGAAAAAAAACAGTAATATTGCAAAATGTTTTTACAATATAAAATAATGTTTTTTATTTTAACATACTTTAAAATAGAATTTATTCCTGTGATGAAAAGCTGAATTTTTATCAGCTGTTACTCCAGTCTTAAGTGTCACATGATCCTTCAGAAATCATTCTAATATGCGGATTTATTATTAGAATGATCAATGTTGGATAATATCAACAGTTGTGCTGCCAAATATATTTTGGAACCTGTGATTTTTTTTTTTTCAGGATTCTTTCATGAATAACAAGTTTAAAAAGTACAGTGTTTATTCAAAATATAAATATTTTATAACAATGTAAATTATTTATTATTAACTTTTAATAAACTTTTAATTATTAACTTAATACATCCTTGGTGAATAAAAGTATTAATTTCTTAAAAAAAAAAAGAAACAATAAAAATGTACTGACCCCAAACTTTTGAACGGTAGTATATATATATAT
This sequence comes from Labeo catla, assembly GCA_012976165.1. Taxonomy (NCBI): domain Eukaryota; kingdom Metazoa; phylum Chordata; class Actinopteri; order Cypriniformes; family Cyprinidae; genus Labeo; species Labeo catla. The sequence continues at coordinate 1,676,077 of VONZ01000052.1, read as the reverse complement.
ATAGATATAGATATAGATATAGATATGTGTGTGTGTGTGTTAAAATGAGCATTTTTAGCAGGCTCCGATATTTATGCTGTCAATCGATAAAAAAAATTAACAAATTAATTGCGCATTTTTTTCTTAAATTAATCACGCGTAATCCAACCTAACATTAAAGTTTTTAAGTATACTTTTATATTACAATAATTTCACATTCGATCTTCAAATTATTGTACAAACATCATAAACACAGTGTTTTTTTGTGAACATTGGTTTAAAAAAATTAGTTCATATTAGTCCATTAAACAATATGAATATGTACAGAAAAATAAATAATTTTAATAATATCTTAGTAAATGTTGAAATCAACATTACAGAGATTAATAAATGCTTTCCAAGTATTTTTCATTGTTAGTTAAAGCGTTAGCGATGAATGACTGACAGCACAAAGCTTTTCTTCCACCTGCTGACCTGCATTATTATTTGTACGTGTAATCAGGTTAGTATTGCTTTGTACTTGTGAATGAAGCCTGTTTTCATTCATAACAGCTGACCGTATATGCTGTATTTACAAGAGCGATAGCAGGCCTCCCTAATGTACGTGCTTATATAACAGACAAATTCACACGCCGAAAAATGAAACCTAAATAAAAGAAACTCGGACAAACAGGTGCATGTTACCGTCAGACTTTTGTCCTTAAGTGGGTCAGAGAGAAAGGAGGGTTAAAACACAGATATTGCAGGGCTGGTTACATAGTCCTGATGACAAAAGGTGCTCTACTTCTCTGAAGGGCAGCGATTGGAACCAGATCACGAAATCAAACCGGCCTTTTGTTTAGGATGACCTGGAAATGGAGCGAAAGCTCGTTAAGTTATGATTCGTCGACGTGCGCATGTGATTCTTAATCACTTTTGTTCCTGCATGCTCATTATTACAGTATATCGGTCCGCTCTGAATCATAATTCTTCATTAAACGGCTGAATTTTCATAAAACTGATGTGCTTGAAACAGAAGAGATCAGTGGCGTTCCTAGAAATCGGTCTTCCTGCAGAGTTTCATTTCCAGGCCTGTTTGAGCAAACCTGCTGGAGATTTGGGAAAGCAGTGTTTGTGTAACATTTCGTCTTCATCTGCTCCATTTTTGAAGCAGCACAGACGGATCCCACAATCGTGTTTGTCTGATTCAGCAATTGGCAGAAAGAATAAATATGGCACCTGATAGAGCACTTGATAAAACTATTAGTATTTTTTTTATTCTTATTTTTATTTTTTAAACTTGTACTGAAAATTACGCTACCAGTCAAATGTTTTTGAATAGCAAGATTTTAATGTTTTTTTTTTTTAAAAGAAGTCTCTTCTGCTCACCAAGCCTGCATTTATTTGATCCACAGCAAAAGCAGTAAAATTTTGAAATATTTTTACTATTTAAAATAACTTCTTTCTATCTGAATTTCTTTTAAAACGTAATTTATTTCTGTGATCAAAGATGAATTTTCAGCATCATTACTTTAGTCTTCAGTGTCACATGATCCTTCAGAAATCATTCTAATATGCTGATTTGCTGCTTGAGAAACATTTCTGGTTATTATTATCAATATTTGAAACAGTTGAGAACATTCTACGTTCTTTTTATAAAAATTAATACTTTTATTTAGCAAGGATGCTTTAAATTGATACAGACTTTTAAAATGTTATTTCTATTTCAGATAAATGCTGTTCTTCTGAATTTCCTATTCATCAAAGAAACCTGAAAAAGTCTTCTCAGCTGTTTTCAACATAATAATAATAATAGATGTTTTTGAGCAGCAAATCAGAATATTAGAATGTTTTCTGAAGGATCATGTGACTGGAGTAATGATGCTAAAAATTCAGCTTTTAAATCACAGGAATAAATTACATTTTAAAATACATTCAAATAGAAAACAGTTATTTTAAATAGTAAAAATATTTCAGAATTTTACTGTTTTTGCTGTACTTTGGATCAAATCAATACAGGTTTGGTGAGCAGAAGAGACTTCTTTAAAAAACACTAAAAATCTTACTGTTCAAAAACTTTTGACTGGTAGTTTAATTGTAGCCATTGCTAAAAAACTAAATTATTAACAATGTCAAAATAATTAATAAAAATAAATAAATAAATATTTAAAAATATAAATAATAAATATGTGTGTGTTGTACATGTATGTATACAATAAATATTTGATAATATGCATGTTATTTTGTGTGAAACAGCGTTTATTTTATATATTTTATATTTTTTTCTATATGTTTTTTAAATGCATTTTTATTTCAAATAGAAAAACTGAAATCACAACCTGTTTCTGTAGTTGCAAGCAAAGACAGCAATCACTAGAGTTATTTTTTTTCACATGGTAACACATCAGATCATGGTCATGTCAGATATGAGAAAGTGGTATCATAGTGACAAAGCTGTTGGTTTGTCAGTGGTGTTATACGTTCAGACTATCTAACTATAGTCCTGCGAGCCGAGGATATGAAGTCTCTGCAGGATATACAGATGTTAATTAGGCAACTATACATTAGGCTGTGTAAGAAGAGCCAATAGGAAGGAAAATTGAACAGGAATATTTATAGTCTTGACACTAAATTTAGATGTGCCTTCATGCCTTCGTTCCTCCATATGCTGCCTGTGAAAGCAGCATTTTCCAGACTTCAGACACAACATGTGACATTCAGGGTTATAATTAGCTGATTCCCTGGAGTTTGTATGTGAACCATAAACATGGAATTATTTGACTGATGATTCTCTTTTTTTATCTTTAAACAGGTGACTATTTTGGCATCCTCATGGATCAGAAGGTGACTGGTTTCCCCTTTAATGTGATGGAGAACCCCATGTACTGGGGCAGCACTGCAAACTACCTGGGCCTGGCCTTAATGTGAGTCTGATCCGTCACACTTCATTATAACCCAATACAATCATCTGAGAACACTAGAGAAAATACTTGCATAGGCATTTTTCATTCTGCGCTTTTGATTATTTTCAGCATATTATGTTATCAGCATGATTTGAGTGAAAATTTGAATTGATAAACTGTCAAGCTTGATGATCGTGTTCTCCATCATAATTTAAGAGTGATCACATGATAGATGTCACTAATTTTTGAAATCTAATGATCTAAAAAACATTTTTAGAAATCAGCATTAAATGGAAATTCACTGCCATCTATTTTGTAAATGCATGTAATAGATTCTTGCAAATAATTTTTCCAGTGTGTGTTTGTTTGCTTCTTTTTTCCTAATATATAAAATGTATATTATATATAATATAAAAAAATAATTTAGATAAATGTAAAATATTAAAATTTTATATGTATATAAAATATTTTAAGATTTTTTTTACTTTAATTTTTTCATTTTTATATATATTTTTATTCTGCAAGGATGCATTAGATAGATCAAAAGTGGCAGTAAAGACATTTATAGTGTTACGAAAGATTTCTATTTCAGTTTAGTTCTGTTCTTAAAAACAATATATATATATATATATATTTTTTTTGTTTTGTTTTGTTTTTTTTTTTATATATATTTTTATTCTGCAAGGACGCATTAAATAGATCAAAAGTGACAGTAAAAACATTTATAGTGTTAGATTTCTATTTCAAATAAATTCTGTACTTTTTAACTTTCTATTCATCAAAGAAATCTAAAAAAATGCTTATTACATTTATTTGTGTTATTTTACTTTATTTTATTTTATATTTGGATATATATATATATATATATATATATATAATTTTGTATTATTTTGCATTAAATAGATCAAAAGTGACACTAAAGACATTTGAAGTGTTATGAAAGATTTCTATTTCAATTCAGTTCTGTTCTTCCAAACTTTCTATTCATCAACGAAACGTTAAAAAAAAAAATTGCACAAAATGTGTTCAGAGCATTTTTATTTATTTATTTTTTTTATAATATGTTGATTTGCTGCTCAATATATATATATATATATATATATATATTAGGGATGCAACAATACAGTTAGTCCACCGTTCAATACATACCTCGGTTTTTAACCACGGTTTTCGGTTCGGTTCGGTTCTGATATATTGCCTTTTTTTTTGCAACAAATTAACAAAATACTCCCGTAAACCTCTGTATACTGGAAAAGCATGGTTTAGTATATGTCTGCTTAGTTTTCTTTTGAGAGGTATAATTTTTTTAAATTTTGCTCGCTGCAGAGCCAAATGGGAGGAGCTGGAGCTCCAGCTTCCCTCGCTGGAGGTAATGGGTGGAGATAGACACCTAACCACACCCTAACCCTACCCCCTTACCCTATCCTAAACCTAACTCCACCCATTAGTTCACACAGAGGTGGAGCTGGACATCCAGAGAGGGGGGAGCTGGAGGCCATCTCGGCTCTGCAGTGAGCAGCACCCCGCAAAATAGGATGGGTTTCATTCATTCTGGACGCTAGAGGGCCTCGGCGTAAAATCCACATGTGCCATCAAAGAAGAATCACTGATGATGTTCCGCTCCAGCTTCTCTAATGGATAAAGGCATCGCTATTGCTAACTGAATAAAAACAAGATATAACGTAAACGCTTTTGAATGATGAAATGTAAGAACAATAAACACTCGTCTGTAATAATATATGGTTTATCTGTGTTCTCTTCAAGCCATCTCGTGTATTTTCATAAGTCAATGCTAATTGACATACATAGATACGAGTATAGAATTTATTGTCTGCCTCATTCTGTGCAAAACCGCAATTCACAAGCGTATATTGAACCGTGGATGTCATACCAAACGATTCGATATTATATTGAGTATTGCAGAATAAAAAAAAAAAAATATATATATATATAATAAAACTACTAAATATATATATATATATATATATATATATAATTTCTTTTTATATTTTTATTCTGCAAGGGTGCATTAAATAGATCAAAAGTGACAGTAAAAACATTTATAGTGTTAGATTTCTATTTCAAATAAATTCTGTGCTTTTTAACTTTCAACTCATCAAAGAAATCTAAAAAAAAATGCTAATAATTTATATAAAATAAATTTTTTGTGTTTTTTATTTTATATATAATTTTTTATTATTTTGCATTAAATAAAGCGACAGTAAAGGCATTTATAGTGTTACGGAAGATTTCTATTTGAAATAAATTTTTTCTATTGATCAAAGAACCTGAAAAATAAAATATATCCACAAATATATGAATCAGCACGACTGTTTTCAACATTGCTAATAATCATAAATGTTTTTTGAGCAGCAAATCAACATATTAGAATGATTTCTGAAGGATCATGTGACACTGAAGACTGGAGTAATGATGCTGAAAATTCAGCTTTGATCACAGGAATAAATTACATTTTAACATATATTAACATAGAAAACGTATTTTAAATTGGAATAATATTTCACAATTGTACTGCTTTTACAGTATTTCTAATCATATAAATGCAGCCTTGGTGAGCCGAAGTGACAAAAACATGTATTTTTTAGTATATTATAGTATATATCACAATGATTTTAGTCGTAGAGTTCACAACACAAGTATGTTAATCAGCTGTTATTTGATCACAGTGCTGCTCTCCCGGGTGTTTCTGTGTGTCTAAACCATGAGCTTGTTAATAAAGCACACACCGCTCCCAAAATCCCCAGAACGCCCGTCTCTATCCCTCCATGATCCCATCAGCACAGACAGAGAGCAGACTCTGTGTTTGAGCAAAGCAGATGTTATTTGCACTAATGGATTTCTCAGGAGCCGTGTGATGCTATTTCTGGCTGCTCTCGCTCCTAATAACACATGCGGCCGTCTCGCAGGTTGATAAACCTGAACGCGCCTCATGCTGAGAAAGCAATGTGTGTAATTTGAAAACGACTTGGAATGATGCAAGAATCAGGCCTTTTTTATACCGAATTTACGCAAGTTTGACGCCACCAAGTTTGACGTGTGAACAATTAGTGCATTTATTTATTCGTTTGTCAATGCGGACTTTATAAAACCCTGACAACAGTGACCGGTCTGCTGATGACAGGCTTGTTTGTTCACTAGGCAACCGCTGATGGAGCAAGCGGCCTGTGGTCTCCTAAACTATAAAGCCTTTTACTGTCAGCCGCTCTGTGTGTGTGTGTCTCAGTTTGCTGTTGGTTTCTAACATTGATCCAGTCCAGGGCGATGTCTGCCCGTGTGTTTGTGCGTCAGACGCCCCGGGGATAAAAGAGACTCGCTGCCAACCACGCGTCGAGAGAGAAATGTGGACACGTGTAGCCCATTGACCCTCACATGCTTGTGCCAGGGATGTGAAAGCACTTGTGCCAGCGTCCGTCCACTACGTCATGACATGAATCATCACCTGCTGAAAGACCAGCACGGATGAAATCGGATGTCAAGGCTAATTGGTCAGACAGTGAGAGTCAGTTTGTCTAGTTTGTGTACCTCACATTATCAGCAAACAAACAATACTGTCATATTTTTGTATGACAAAACATTTTGTAATTTGCAGATAAAAATTTACAGGTAATGTACTCACTTCCATCCAAGATGTTCCTGTCTGTCTTTCTTCAGTCGTAAAGAAATTATGTTTTTTGAGGAAAACACTTCTGCATTTTTCTACATATAATGGACTGATATGGTGCCCTGAGTTTGAACTTCCAAAATGCAGTTTAAATGCGGCTTCAAACGATCACAAATGTGGTTGTAAACGATCCCAGCCGAGAAAGAAGGGTCTTATCTAGCGAAATGATTGGTTATTTTCATTAGAAAAATACAATTTAAATACTTTTTAAGCTCAAACACTCGTCTTGTCTTGTTCTGCCTGAACTATATTTTATTTTTAATTATTTTTTAATGAAATGATACTCTAAATAAGAAACTAAAACTGCCAGCAGGTGGCGGTAAATGTCTTTATGAGTCATTCATTCATTCAATTCATTCAAACGACTAATTCATTCAGGAATCAAGTAAACGGCTCTCTCTATGAATGGGCCTTTGACTCACTGTTTCACATGATTCATTCAAAACACACATTCATTCATAAACAAAACTCCACTGTTTTGCTCTGAGACACGCAACAATTCTGCTATGGCTTCAGAGGTAATATGTTCTCTGCAAAATTAAGCAAAAACACAATATTGTGTTTAACATATAACTGTTGTATAAAATCACATTTAAGCTCGTGAGAGATCGGGCAAAATCAGCGCTCGTGTCATATTGCTCCGTGTGATATGTGATATATATGTAAATATTATACAAAAAACAAACGGGGAAATTTTTTTTGCACCAATATCTTGAATTTTCACAATTCCATACCTGCAATTGTTGAGTTGTTGCCCTGCATCATATTTGTTGACAGTCAACTATATAAAATAGAAGATGACGTACAGGTCTGGAGGTGGGCCAGTGCGTTAACTGCGTTAAAATTGCATTATTTTTTTCGTAACTAATTAACGTGTTAAACTGACAGTTTATCTAGTTTTTATGGATTATGGCCTCATATTTTAGTTAAAAACGTCTGAATGATGGATTTGTTTCGTACAAATATGCACTTTTTGGATTTACAAGATAAAAAAGCTGTGTGATCTGTGTGATCTCACAGGACTAACAATCATAAAAACAACACCAAAAAAATATTTCATGGAGTTTCCTTTCTTTTTTTCTCTTTTTTTTTTTTTGGTACTGTTATTTAATTATTTTCATTGAGGAGACCCTACCTCCATTGGTTTTTGAGATAATGTCCCATGCCAAGCAAGTTTAAAAAGCAACTCAGGCTCATTGAGAAAACATGCCTGTTGCAACATTTCTGTAAAATATTATGCTTTTTGTGCTTTTGCAAAACTTTCAAAGTAAAATGTCCAGTGAGTGGCACTAAAAGTGATGGTATTGTACATGTCCACACCCTCAGCCCATCCAAGATGTAGACAAGTTTGTTTCTTCAATAGTTTTGTAGAAATGTGTCATTCCATCACTTGTTCACCAATGGATCCTCTGCAGTGAATGGGTGCCATCAGAATGAGAGTAATCCGTAATAATGTTTCCTCCAGTGAAAAAGTCCATCTCCTGTTGTCTCTCACATTAAAAAAACCTGTTTTGGACTGTTTTGGCTTGTAAACGGTACTTGATCTGTGCAGATTTCTCTCCACTTTTTCACTAGAGGAAGCATTTTTATGGATTATAGACTCATATTTTAGTTAAAAACATCCTAATGATGGATTTGCTTCTTACAAACACACACTTTTTGGCTTCACAAGACAAAAAAGCTCAACTATATTATCACATGGCATTATATTTAAAGTTTGGTATATAAGCATGTTCAACTTTATTGGCTTACCTATTACTTTAGCTATGCTGAGATCTTGAGCAAACTGTTTTAGGAAAAATAAGTCTGCATTAGTATCTTTTTTCTTCTTCTTCTTCTTCTTCTTCTTCTTCTTCTTCTTTTTTTGGTACTGCTGTTTAATTATTTGGTTTACCTCCATTGTTTTTTGAGATAATGTCCCATGCCATTAGAAGATTTCACCAGATTTTTTTTTTACACTCTTACCATAAGCAAGTTTAAAAAGCAACTCAGGCTCATTGAGAAAACGCCTGTTGCAACATTTCTGTAGAATATTATGCTTTTTGTGCATTTTGCAACACTTTCAAAGTAAAATGTCCAGTGAGTGGCACTAAAAGTGATGGTATTGTACATGTCCACACCCTCAGCCCATCCAAGATGTAGTTGTTTCTTCAATAGTTTTGTAGAAATGTATCATTCCATCACTTGTTCACCAATGGATCCTCTGCAGTGAATGGGTGCCGTCAGAATGAGAGTCCAAACAGCTGATAAAAACATCACAATAATCCACAAGTAACCCACACCACTCCAGTCCATTAATTAACATCTTGAGAGGGCAAAAGGTGCATGTTTGTAAGAAACAAATCCATAATTAAGACATTTTTAACTTCAAGCTGTTGCTTGTGGCTAAAATACGAGTCTGTAATCCATAATAATGCTTCCTCCAGTGAAAAAATCCATCTCCTGTTGTCTCTCACATCAAAATCCAGCCACATATTTGTTTAGAGTTTAAACGGTACTTGATCTGTGCAGATTTCTCTCCACTTTTTCACTAAAGGAAGAGTTTTTATGGATTATAGACTCATATTTTAGTTAAAAACATCCTAATGATGGATGTGCTTCTTACAAACACGCACTTTTTGGCTTCACAAGACAAAAAGTCACATCACATGGCGCTATATTTAAAGTTTGGTATATAAGCATGCCAGTCGAAGATTTCACCAGATTTTTTTTTTACACTCTTACCATAAGCAAGTTTAAAAAGCAACTCAGGCTTATTGAAAAAACATGCCTGTTGCAACATTTCTGTAAAATATTATGCTTTTTGTGCGTTTTGCAGCACTTTCAAGGTAAAATGTCCAGTGAGTGGCACTAAAAGTAATGGTATTGTACATGTCCACACCCTCAGCCCATCCAAGATGTAGACGAGTTTGTTTCTTCAATAGTTTTGTAGAAATGTGTCATTCCATCACTTGTTCACCAATGGATCATCTGCAGTGAATGGGTGCCGTCAGAATGAAAGTCCAAACAGCTGATAAAAACATCGTAATAAAGTTTGGTATATAAGTATGTTCAACTTACCTATTACTTTACTATGCTAAGATCTTGAGAAAACAATTTTAGGAAAAATAATTGTGCATTAGTATCTTTTTTTCTTTTTTTTCTTTTTAGACTTTTCATGCCTGGTGCAACATTTCTGTAAAATATTATGCTGCTTTTTGCTTACTTTCAAAGTAAGTGACACTAAAAGTGAGTTCAGCTTGATCTGAAACTGATGAATGTGTATCTGACAATGTTTTATTTACTTTGTTAGTATCATGACAGCGTTTGAAAATAACTAGTGCTGTCAATCGATTAAAAAAATTAACTAAGTAATCGCACACTTTTTCTGAAATTAATTGTGATTAATTCTGATTAATCCCACCTAACATTAAAGTTTTTAATTATACTTTTATATTGCAATCATTTCACATTCAATATTCAAATTAATGTAGAAACAACATAAAGAAAGTATATTTTTAATATTTGTTTAATGCCATCTTTTTTGTGTTTGAAGGCAAGTATCACTGATACCAGCTGATGTCTCTATGAATTTTTTTCCTAATATTTAACCATTGACTATAGCCATTCAACATTACAGGATAATTGAGAGCTATAACTATAACATGTATGAGACTTTAAAAAATAACATCTCATTTAAATTAACCTAAAACAATCTTCACATAAAACCATTATAATAAATGTCATATAGCTACCGGTGCCCTTCAGCAAAAAAAAATATAGCCTAATTTAACCCTTTAAGACCTAAGGGTAAAATAGGTCATTTTCACATATTTTATTTATTTGACTGTAAAATTCTAACTGAATGTGCTATTTTTCAAGTGCAAGGTGTCATTTTTTTTTTTTTTTTTAAGAAAACAAATGGCTTTAAAAAAGTGCTGTTTTAAGACCATTAATGTTGTGTTGAGTAAACATGTGAGTTTGTAAACAGAATTTAGACAAAAAAAAAGAAAAAAAAAAGAAAGAAAAATCATGATCAAAATAATCCAACACTTCTTACTTCAAATTTCAACTATTTTACATATATACAAGTATTTTTTTGACACTGGGTTGCATAGTTTTTATTCAGGAGGCTTTTTTGTTCATATACACACACATTTACATATGCATACACCCATACGTTTACACGCACAGACTCATTTTAGCGATGCACACACTACATATGGAAAAGTCTCACTCAGCCTGCTCCCAAGTCTCATCAAAAATCATCCCAATCGCCTCTTGTGATGTTTACTGCTCCTTCAACGTGTTTTTGTTCGTTTCGTTTGTTATTTTATGCAATCCAAAACTCTGAGCTCCCTATCTCTCCATTCAAATTCCGCTCTCCCGGAAATCTGCCGTCATATGCTGATGGAGTGCAAGAAATTACCGTAATAAGCCATATATAGACGAAAAGCGCAAGTTGTCTGCTGTCAGTAGCAATTTGAATTTCTTTGATAGTGCAAACAGTTGAAGAATTATGGTAACATGAATACAGCTTGGTTTAATGTGTCGGCGCTGACACAGTCAGTTTAAAAGGGTTAATAAAGTTGTCAAACACTAAATCTTAATTTAAATAAAGATAAAGCTTAAAATTACAGAAATGATTGATTTCCTCTTTTTAATTTTTTTCTTTGAATAACAGACATCACAGCAGCTGGTTATTAGGATATTTTGGCTGCTGTTACTTTAAAAGCTGCAGCTGCTGAACTTGACGCGGATCTGATCATGCTTAAATGTGACTCATAAATAATAAAAACTTACATGCACAGTTTTAAGGCAGCGTTAATCGCCTTTTTGTAGCTTCATGACTTAACTGATGACATAACTACGACATTGCATATAATACAACGCTTTAACATAGTCTAATATAGCGCTCGGCAGCACATTTGTGTGTGCACTTGAAGAGCATGTGCTACGAAACACCACTAAAAATAACATAACCACATCCTACTCTAAACCTAAACAAAAGCAAAGTTAAGATAGAAATCTTGCTTCTATAAGTGTTTGAGCTCTTTTATCATGATTCGTATTTGACTCATACCCGAGTGCTTCAAATCACAAGTGCAATGCTGTACCGGGTGCGCTAACGAGCAAGTTTACTATATCAGAAAAGCCACTCATATGAAGCTGGTTATGAGATGCAAACATCAAAATGTGTCAATTTACAAATCATGCATTACATTAAAAGTATTTTGACCTCAGATCATAATATTGTGCAGAAAAAACACATTAAAATATATCTTTGTTAATTGATAATCTGCCACTGTAGTTAAAATTTGTGTAAAAATGGATTAAAAGCTGCTATATGTAGGCCTACTGTAGGTACATTTTTGGAGAAGTGTAGGTAGATGCGTGTTTTTCCACAGCCTTTGCTGTTTAAAAGCCTCCTCCACCAGTGCATTTCAGTGACCAGCAAAAAAAAAAAAAGCTAATGCGGCTTCTTCCACTAATCGACGTCAACACACACACTCACTGTTAATGTTTCCAAACCCTCTTACATGTCGTCTAACCTCTCTGCTCAGGAAGAACCACGTAGGCACTATACGCCAACACACGGCACACTCTTAAAACACCTCTCATGCTGTTCCTCCTTCATCCTCTCTTCTTTTCCATCTAGTCTTTGTCCATTCACTGCTAGAGTGGCCAGTGCTCATTTTTGCTCTGTAGGAGATCAAGCAATACACGATTATACAAAAGTGCAGAGCTTTATCCACAAAATTTGTTAAAGAAATAAGCATCTTCTGCTCACCAACTGCAGTAAAAGCTGTAAAATTGTGAAATATTATTACAATCCAAAATAGCTGTTTTCTACATGAATATATTGTAAAATGTAATTTATTTCTGTGATGCAAAGCTGAATTTTCAGCATCATTACTCCAGTCTTCAGTGTCACATGATCCTTCAGAAATCATTCTAATTTGCTGATTTGCTGCTCAGGAATGTTTCTGATTATTATCAATGTTAAAAACAGTTGTGCTGATTCATATTTGTCTGGAAACTGATACATTTGAATTTTTTTTTTTAATTCTTAGATAACAGAAAGATCAAAAGAATAACAATTTTGTAACATTATAAATGTCTTTACTGTCAGTTTTGATCAGTTTAATGCATTGTTGAATAAAAGTATTAATTTCTTTCCATAACAAAAATCTTACCATCCCAAATTTAAATTTTAAAAAGGATGCAAATCAAAAATGTGGATGAATGATTCATCAGAGCAGCAGGAGATATTCTGTTTTATGATTATTTTGATGTTTTATTTGCTATTTTATTTTGGAATTATCAATGTATTTATTTATTTTGATTTAAATGTAATTGACTTTTTTTTTTTTCTGGAAAAAAAATGTAGATATTTTATTTGCCATTTTATTGTGGAATGGTAAATTAATTTTATTTATTCATTTATTTATGTATTTATTTAGCAATGATTTAAATGAAATTGCACTTTTGAAACAGGAAATATTTCTGGAAGAAAATGTAGATCTTTTATTTGCCATTTTATTTTGGAATGGTAAATTTATTACATTTTATTTTATTATTTTATTATGTTTTATTTATTTATTTATTTATTTATTTTTTTTTGCAATGATTTAAATGAAATTGCACTTTTGGAACAGGAAATATTTGTGTAAAAATATAGATCTTTTATTTGCCATTTTATTTTGAAATGGTACATTTATTTTATTATTGTATTTTATTTTATTTTATTTTATTTTATTTTATTTTATTTTATTTATTTTTTGCAATGATTTAAATTAAATTGCAGTTTTGAAACAGGAAATATTTCTGGAAGAAAATGTAGATCTTTTATTTGCCATTTTATTTTGGAATGGTAAATTTATTACATTTTATTTTAGTATTTTATTATATATATATATATATATATATATATATTTTTTTAATGATTTTAATAGAAATGGCACTTTGGAACAGGAAATATTTCTGGAAAAAATGTAGATCTTTTTATTTGCCGTTTTATTTTGAAATGGTACATTTATTTTATTTTATTATTTTATTTTATTTACTTTTTTTGCAATGATTTAAATGAAATTGCACATTTGAAACAGGAAATATTTCTGGAAGAAAATGTAGATCTTTTATTTGCCATTTTATTTTGGAATGGTAAATTTATTACATTTTATTTTAGTATTTTATTATATATATATATATATATATATATATATATTTTTTGCAATGATTTTAATGAAATGGCACTTTTGGAACAGGAAATATTTCTGGAAAAAAATGTAGATCTTTTATTTGCTATTTTATTTTGAAATGGTACATTTATTTTATTATTTTATTTTATTTATTGTATTATTTTGAAATGATTTAAATGAAATTGCACTTTTAAAACAGGAAATATGTCTGGAAGAAAATGTAGATCTTTTATTTGTCATTTTATTTCGGAATGGTCAATGTATTTTATTTTATTTTATTTATTTTATATTTATTTTAATTTTGCAATGATTTAAATGAAATTGCACTTTTGAAAGGAGGAAATATTTATGAAATTGCTAGTGAACTTCACAAACAATTACAACCAATTTCTTGTAAATTAAACTAAGGTTGTTGGAGTAAAATCATTCTCTTCCCGCTGTGTGAAATAAAACACACAAACTCCATACAAACTGCAGTTCTATCAGTTCTGAAATCTAGTTAGATCAGATTGCATCGGCAGTGCAGGTGGTTCATTTCATCATCCTGGTCCGACACTTGTGTGACGTCGCACTGCATGCGCCACAGAGGTTAAGAATAGGTGCTGAGAACACAGCAGTAACAAGAAGTTGGTAAACGCTCTGATGTCATGAGAGAACAGCATGCAACCGTGTCCTGTGCATTGATGCAGCAGGAAATGAAGCAGCTCCTGCCCTCCAGCATCATGGCTGCACATGGAGAGCACAAATTTCCTGTTTTGGTATCGTGCTAAAAGCCGACGTCATTACTATAGCAACCAGCGTCGACTGTCTAAACACCTACTGTACATCCCGTCTGATCACCTGCATATATTAGATGTGATGTTCAGTCCTAATAATTGGCTCTGTAAAACAAATCTGAGATGTCTGCGGTGTCTTTGTCAGCATTGTTCTGTCTTGAACACGCCGTACTGTGCTTATTTTCAGTGCTAATTATCCATCCACATGTCCAGGTTAACTGGAGACCGTGTTCTTTTATTTGTTCGGCTGCATTCACATGCATTAATGAAAAAAAACTATTTACTTTAGTTGAAATGTCAGATGAGAGTGGCTCTTACTGCCTACGGGTAATGAAGGTGCATTCACACACACTTTTATATCCTTTTCAATAATTCTGTCTGGGGAAACAAATTTGTTTACTTTTATGTTAGCAAAAGAATTTCTTTTTTAAAACATCTGCTAACGCAAGTTGAATTTAGAAAAGATGTAGATCGTGAATATTTCTGACAGGCCAGCAAATCTTAATTTTAATCTTGAATCATTTCTAATGAATTTCCATATTATTTGTTCTTATTTAATATTGTTTAATACTGGGATTTCATATATATATATATATATATATATATATACGCTACCGTTCAAAAGTTTGGGGTCAGTAAGACTTGTAATAGTCTTTAAAGAAGTCTCTTATGCTCATCAAGGCTGCATTTATTTGATTAAAATATAGAAAAAAAACAGTAATATTGCAAAATGTTTTTACAATATAAAATAATGTTTTTTATTTTAACATACTTTAAAATAGAATTTATTCCTGTGATGAAAAGCTGAATTTTTATCAGCTGTTACTCCAGTCTTAAGTGTCACATGATCCTTCAGAAATCATTCTAATATGCGGATTTATTATTAGAATGATCAATGTTGGATAATATCAACAGTTGTGCTGCCAAATATTTTTTGGAACCTGTGATTTTTTTTTTTCAGGATTCTTTCATGAATAACAAGTTTAAAAAGTACAGTGTTTATTCAAAATATAAATATTTTATAACAATGTAAATTATTTATTATTAACTTTTAATAAACTTTTAATTATTAACTTAATACATCCTTGGTGAATAAAAGTATTAATTTCTTAAAAAAAAAAAAAAGAAACAATAAAAATGTACTGACCCCAAACTTTTGAACGGTAGTGTATATATATAATTAAATGTTGTGTATGTATATATAATTTTAATTAATAATTTAATATATATATATATATATATATATATATATATATATATATATGTATATATAAATTAATTTATAATTAATGTCCATATTATTTGTTCTTGTATAATATTATTTTAAACAATGCTGGGATGTTATATGAATATTTATTACTGACCATCATATTTTAATTGTCTTAATTCTCCAGTGTTATCCTGAATTCTAACAACATTTAATATTACATAATATTTGGCTGTCATTATATCCAATAATATATAAAACCTGAGGAAATGTATGAACCATGAATATATATATATATATATATATAAAATATAAATGTTTATATATATATATATATATATATAATTTTAGATAATATCTGACTGTTATTATAAAAGAGATTTACATTTATTAAATCGTGCATATTTCTTACAGTCCATTAAATCATAATTTTGTACATTTTCTAGTTTTGTACTCAATGTTATTATTGTTTAATATTATTTTAGATCATATCTGACTGTTATTATGTCATATAATATATAAAAAATATGTAAAAAATTAGATGTTTTTTTACTTCTGAAAAAATGTGTGAACCATTAAATTTCTTACTATCACATCTTAATTTTCTATTATATTCTATTAATTTTCTTAATTTGATATTATTTTATAGATATTTAGCTGTCATTATTATTACTTTTCATTTTTTTTGCATGCACGAATTAATTATATTTCATATTTTAAAGTTTCTCCCCTGAATTGCCTCACATTAAAAAAAAACATTGATATACTGTAAATTAATACACCATCCATGAGGATTTAAAATATTTTTACATCACATTTGTTACTGTTCTTAATTCTCCAATTTTATCCTGAATTTTAACAATATTTAATATTATATTAGTTCATATTTGACTGTCATTATATACAATAATATATAAAGTCTGAGAAAATGTATGAATCATAAATATTTTCTAATAAATCATAATTTTCTAATTGTGTTAAATATAAATAAAGAAATATATAACATTATTTTGATATTTTAGAAAATATTTATCTGTATATTTATTTATGTATATTTATATTTATGTATATTTTATATTTATTATATAAAAGCTTTTACATTTTGTTTTTTACTTCGAAGAAAATATATAAATCGTGAATATTTCTTATTGTCCTACACATCATAATTTTCTACATTTTCTAGTCTTGTAATACATTTTAATATTATTTTAGATAATATCTGACTGTTATTATGTCAAATAATATTATATAAAAAATAAAATGTATGAATCGTTCAGTTTCTTACTATCACTTTTTAATGTTCTAATGTTATCACGAATTTTATTATTATTTGATATTATTTATATTACTTTATAGATAATTAGCTGTCATTATTATTACTTTAAAAAAATTTTGAATTCATGAATTCATTATATTTTTTTTTTATTTCACAGTTTCTCCCCTGACTTGCCTCACATAAAAAAAAAAAAACATTGATATATTGTAAATTTCTACACCATCCATGAGGATTTTAACTATTATTACATCACATTTGTCTTGAATATCCTCATGAATAATGAATAACATGCGTGCAGGTCTCTCAGGTAAGAGCATTCAGTGATTGCAGGATTTCAGCCTTAAGGAGCTCGGCCTCTTATCTGAAACTGAGAGCAATATTTCTTTGTTTAAGAACAAGAGGTTGTGAGCCGTCTTTTTGTCAATAAAGCAGATTAAATTGCATCTGTCCTTCAGGAGATGTGTATCAGTAACCGTGACGTAGTAAGTTGCGTTTGCTTTGTGATTTTAGAGGATCGGTGAGCGACAGACAGGCAGGTTTACATGCAATCTGTGCTGAAAGATCTGCAGCTTTCATCGTGATGTTTAACAGCTGTCATTCACAGAGCTTTACTGCGCATGTAAACTCGTCTTTTGCATTTCTGTTTTGGTCGGCTTCTTTGTGGTGCAGTTGCATGGCTATGTAAATATATATTTTATTATATACATTTTATAATATGTATTTTTTTTCTAATGTTATCATGAATTGTATTATTATTTGATATTATTTATATTATTTTATAGATATTTAGCTGTCATTTTTATTACTTTTCAGTTTTTTGCATGCATGAATTTCATTATATTTCATTTTCATTTCATTCATATATATATATATATATATGTAAAATTTAATTGAATTTTATTTTATTATTTATTTTTTGTAATGATTTTAATGAAACTGCACATTTGAACGCTGGCAATATTTCTGAAAAAAAGATGTAGAAACAGTTTTCACAAACAATTACAAAGAACCAGTTTCTTGTAAATAAAACTAAGGTTATTGGAGTAAAATCATTTTTTACAGAGTGCATGAATTTTAATATTATTTTATATTATTTTTATTATTCCATAGATATTTAGCTGTCATTATTATTACTTTTCAGTTTTTTGCATGCATAAATTCATTGTATTGTATTAGTACATATATTATTTTTATTTTATTTTATTTTTACTTTATCTGGACATGATGATTGAAGAAATGATATTTAAAAAGTAGTCACACTTGGAAATAAGGGGGAAATACAAAAAAAAAAAAAAAAATGAACATTTTGCCGTGTCAAATAAATAAATAAATACATACATACGTAAGTCAATAACCGAATGCAAAACCTATGAAATGTAATTGTTTAAAAGCTTAAAATAAAATAATATTATATAACATCAGAATACATTTATGAAAAGATTGGAAAAGTACATATTTTATATAATTACCTGCCTCCATACGGTGAATTTTAAATGTCTTTTTTTCTATTTTAAATATTTAAGTAATTGGAAAATAGTATAAAATATGTGGAGTATTTTCTAATGTTTTTATTACTTAAATGGAAGTGCTGAATAATTCAGAAGTAGACATTTAGTACTACGAAATCCCTATTCAATTATGAAAATATAAAAGGATAACAAATACAGTATATTAATTTATTAAAAAAAAAAAAAAAAGTCTGCTTTTTTCTAATGTTTTTTTTATTATTTTAGATGGAAATGGTGAACCATTTTAAAGTAAATATTGTTAAAGTTAACACCATTAAGTCCCATTAAAATACAAAACATTAGTAAAAATACAAGTTCATTCAAATACAGTACAACAAATACAGTACATTCAATTAAAAGAAAAAAAAACAGTACAAGTGTGACTTGTAAGTTAACGGTAATACATTTTACAATGTTTAAATCCATTTTCCACAGATTCTGCCTTAAAATCAGCTCATAAAACAAGAGCGAGTCTGCAGATTCTGCCTGTTTTTCTCCATGTACAGCACAGACTGCCTGGAGATGAAGTGGACGACTCTGATTGCAAACCAGCCTGCATCAAATTAACCTACTTCCTCTGGTGATGCAGAAGGGCCGTTTGTTTGGTAACTTATGCACGAATACAAGCGGACATGACAAAGATTTTGAGGAGGTCATTTTAAGCAATTTTGGTCATTATTTGACAGGCCTGTGAATAAGAGTGTGCTCTAAGAACCTCTCTGTATCAGCGTCCGGAACTCAAGAACGGGGTCAGTGAGCGCAGAAATCATAAAAGATGATGTTTAAATGATGAAAGGAAGTGTTTCATAACCATAAAGAATGGTCTGATCACTGTAGTCCATGCAGCTGGACTCAAAACAATATTTAGGCCTCAATTTAATTATTTAATTTTTAAATAATGCTTTATGCTGACGTTTTGAGTTATTAAAGAGTTATTATGAATGAACTTTCTGTTAACGTTACTGGAAGAACATTCAGACAACCTTGTCAGAATGTTCCCTGTAGCTGGATATTAGTGTATGTTAAAATGTTATGAATTGTTATGTAATTCAAATACATAAATCTTAAATGTAGGCCTAAATATGGACCCTGGATCCAGAAGTATGTCATAAAAGTATGTCATAAATATCATAAAATTATTCCATATGATTTATGTAGTATTATATGTTCTTCACTGTAAAAAATGATATGATCAGTAAGTTATGACAACATGTGTTTTTATAAGTTGTACAATGATCAACTTGTTTATTTTAAGCCAGTTTAGTGTAATTTAAGTTGAAATGACTTAAACGGCAAAGTTGATTGTACTTAAAAATGTACACTGCAAAAAATGCTTTTCTTAGATTTTTTTTTTGTCTTGTTTCCAGCCAAATTATCTTAAAAATCATAAATCAGGAAGGAAAAAATTGAGTTTTTGCTTGAAACAAGCAAAATAATCTGCCAACGGGGTAAGCATCTTCTAATAAGTTGTTGAAATACGATTTTGTTCTAAGCAAAAACTCACTCACTTTCTAAAAAAACAAGACAATAATTTTTACTTAAAAATTTAAAGGGGTGCTATTATGCTTTTTCACTTTTTGAACTTTAGTCAGTGTGTGGTGTGTATCTTTGGGCATAATAAAAATCTACAAAGTTACAAATCTCAAAGTGCACTCCAAAAGGAGATTTTTTGTTTTTAAAAAATCCCTTTTCAAGAACTACAACGAACGGCTCCTTTGGACTACAACGTTTGTTTTCCGCATGCAATGATGTCACAACGCGGTCCATTAGAATATCATTAAATTAAATCCCGCCCACGGAAATTCAAATTGTTGGAGGGTGGGTAGGGACGAGGTGGGGATTAGCCTAACTTTAGCAATGCAGCGTGGAGAGCCGCTTCAACGAGCCGCAGCGTGGCGGGTGTAAACACAAGCATTGACTAGAGTGGCCGCTTCAGAGCTGTAAGGTGCCACAGACGTGTGCAGTACAGGGGGGCGAAACACATGCCAAAGTCTCGATCTACTCCGGTTGCGCGTCGGAGCCGTAACGTGCCGCAGACGTGTGCAGTGTGTGGTAAGAGATTTATTCATCATACAGTGTAGATAACGTTAGCTTCACTTATAAAGAGTGTTTTTTTAAAATGTATAAACTTGCACTAGAATAGACTAGACTGATCAGTGATGATGTTCTTTGATAATGTTAGGCTGCTTTTAGCCTCATGCTGGAGCTGGTTTCAGGCAATGAAACTAAGTATGTAAATAATTAAAGACATTAGCATGATAATATCATGTATTGACAATAGGACCCAACACTACTGTAGCGTATTATTTACTCACCCTCCATGCATCCTAGGTGTATGTGACTTCCTTCTTTCAGACGAATGCAATCGGAGTTATATTAAAATTTGCCTCACACGGCTCCGGGGGGTTAATAAAGGCCTCCTGTAGCAAATCGATGCGTTTTTGTAAGAAACGTAAGAATCACTTTAATCTAGCTTGCGCTAACAGTTGTACACGGAACTTGCTTCTTTGACAAGGGGCGTGGCAGTACTGAAACATCGTCTAAGCTGTTCACCAATCGCAACGCAGTGGGACAGCTAACCAATCACAACACATTTCGTTTTTCGGAAGGCGGGCCTTCATTAAACCCGGAACTAATCGAGCCTTATGTGCCAGGCTGGGAGAAATGTATTGTAATAATGTAAATTATGTTAAAAATAATGCGTTTTTGGAACCACCAAGCATGAAAGCATGTTCTAGTACACCCCAAAACGAAATCAAGACTTTGTAAAAAAGCATAATAGGACCTCTTTAAATTTAAGATTTCAGAATTATTTTATTTGATTGAAGAATTTTTAGATATTTTGGCTGAAAACGAGATTTGCAGTGTAATGCAGCAACTTTGCTTGAGAATTCTGTGTGATAATTGGTGTGATAAATAATTTTTTTGAATCAGATCCTTGACTCATTGAATCACCTGATTCAGTTCACAAAACTCTTGTGAATGAATCATTCATGATTCAGTTCAACCAGTTCAGCTGCTCTGTTTCTGATCCGTTTACACAAAGGAATCATATGGCTTCAGAAGACGTATGGATCACTTTTATGAAAGCCGTCCAGGTTTAAAACGACAAGAGGGTGAGATATGATGACAGAAATCTCTTTAAATCTTCATATTAACCCAGTTTCAGGGCTTTTATTCCCTCTGAGAGGCTGCAATTAGGTCAAGACTGAACTGCCATTACTATTTATTGCAATGAAGGCGGCCGTTTGGATAATGAGCATAACTATATCACATTATATTGCGCTCGGAGGAACGTACTGCGAAACGGCGGCGATTCACATCGCTGTTCTCATGAGATATTCTGGTTGCGATTGGCCTGTAGGATGTGATTAATCCGAATGACTCAAATGAGATGCTTGTGGAGAGCGTGTAGGTGGTCATTTATTAAGGGATCTTGATGTCTTTCTCTGAAGAAGTCAAATGTTATTAGGACCATATTTGCATCGAATGAATGTTTCCCAGAAGCTTATATAATGTGCTTCGGCGCTCGGTTTCACAGCACGGAAAAGTTCCGCTTGCATTGAAAATGAGTTAAAGGAAAAGGTCAGATCATGTGAATTTACTATATCTGTCCTTTTCACTAAATAGGAAATTTAAGGTTAGGGGAAAAGAACATTTGTGGAACGGATTCTTGTCGACTTCCAATTTATTAACTGTTAAACTCAAGTCAGAGACCTTTAAAAAATCAGCCTTTATATAGACATGTTCACTGATGAATCATTTCTGCTGTTTAATAATTAAAACATTTCATTGCAACTAACTTGGTAGAATTGGACGCTGCTCTAAAAGTGCCTCGAGGGCTGTTAAGTGTGTGAAAGTGTGAAAAATGAAGTGAAGTTGATTAAATTCAGAATGTAAATGTGAAGAATGAAGCCGAGACGCTGTGATCACAGGAGGGAACCTTAATCAGGTCACATCGTTAGAGCTTCATCTGTCGTAGCTAATAATTAACCAGCAGAAATGAAGAGTCGCCACTCTCTGAGGATGAGTATCTGTCAGGAGGAGACACAGTAAAAAATGAATGAAACCAGAGAAGCAGAGCGGAAACGTGCGTGTTAGGCCACCCTGACCTTAAGAAAATGAGGCAATCGCATGAAAACGTTTCACGTGTCATCCCAAAATCCCAAAAAAGAAATACATTTCATACAGGAAGAAAACATACATTTAAAAGTTTGCACCTCAGGGCTTTCTTGCATGTTTTATTGTATTTTTAGTTAATTAATTCATTTCATTATTTCATTTCATTTTATTCTATTTTTAATTTATTTAAAAATATTTTTTTTTAATTTTGTTTATATAGATAGATAGATAGATAGATAGATATTAAACATTTCCATTCTGATCATCATCAGTCTAGAAGTTTTATTTATTTATTCATTCATTCATTCATTCATTCATACATTTATTCAATATTATTTTTATTTTTTATTGGGGATTTCCATTATTCTCAATACTGATTTTCATTACTGAAAATGTGTAATTAAATTTTAAATCAATACAAATTAATGTACAACAAATAATACCATGATAAATAAATACTTTACAGTTTAGATATTTATTTTATTTTATTTTATTTTGCAGGACAATTAAAATGTCCAGTCTGATCATCATCAGTCTAGAAAATTCATTCAATTATTCATTCATTCATTCATTTATTCATTCATTCATTTTTATTTTTATTTTTATTTTGGGGAGGGCGGATTTCCTATATTGTCAATAGTGATTTTCAAATGTTGAATTCAATTTTAAATCAATACAATATAATGTACAATAAATAATACCATTAAATAAATAATTTACAATTCAAATAATATGTTGTCAATGTTAGTCATTCTTGTAAATAAATCTAAATATATTATGCAGTGTTTCCCCTACCATTATATTTGGGGGGCGGCCCGCCCCCCCAACGGCAGCCGCCGCCCCCCTTTAAGGTCATCTAAACTTTATTTTCTATATAGCGCCAGATCACAACAGAGGTCATTTAAGTTTACCTTTCCTATAGAACAGGTCTATACCTTGTTCTTTTATTTAAAAAACGAAATATCCTTATGTTATTTATCTTATTTACACAACAGCATGTCATTTCTGTCTCTAACGTTACGTGGTCACGCGTCTACAATTTCTCCTCCGCTAAAACGCGGACGGGATCGCGGAGTCCATTCATAAAAACAGAATTTACTCTATAGCGCGGGATGCCGCAGAATTCGTCAATTTTTGGTTTAATAATTCAAAAGTAGGTCTCTCACTTAATTCGAATCGCGATATAGACTAGTGTCTGTGAATATTAAAACGCAACAAGACGGTTTAAATATGATTCCTCCATGTTCCGCTTGGCTCTGTATGAATGAATGGCGGAGACGCGGCTTTGTTTACTACACAAATAATGAAGCACACGTGACTCGCGGTTATTTTCGGCCTCTGCCTCTCATTATATGACGACATAAACGCATGAACTTAATCTCCAGAACTGCTGTGAGAGTCACTTCATGTAAATTTTACCGTTTCATTTGAGAAAATTAGCATCATACCGTAGTATATACACAAAAACTAACCGGCAAACTGTCAAAATAAAAGTACGGTTTAACATGTAACAGAAATGTTTTAGTCTTGTATTACTTTTGTACAGTATAATGTAGGTGTTTAAATATTCCTATTTCTGGCAAATTTAATTAAACCGTTAAATGCAGAAATTATAATAATAACAGAAATAATAGAAAAACTCTTGTTTGGCAACAAATAAAAAGGTTTAATTTAATTAATTTAATTTCATTAAAAATAAATATTTAATGCCTGTATTTGATTATCAGAAAATTAAAACACAAGAATTTCTGAAAAAAAAAAAAGAAAAAGATTGTAGGGCCCTATTGTTCAAAATGTTGAAATTGAGATTTTTTTGCTTATTTTTTCACTGAAATAAATGTTTTTGTTATTACACAGAGACTAATGTACCGTACCATTTGTAAACCACGCCCACCCCAAACCTGGAATCCTAGGGGAATCACTGTTATGTAAATATATTTTCAGTTTTATTAAATGTATTACTTTTATATTACTTTTTAAAATGTATTTATATGACGATCAAACATTTCTGTCCTAATTATCATCACTGTAATGCATCTAGAAGTTCTCAATGGTAATTTTCATTACTGAAAATGTTTAATTAAATTTTAAATCAAAATGTACAACAAATAATACCATGCTAAATAAATACAGATAATGTATTGCCATTACGACTCTTTTATTACTTTTTAAATTCTATCATTTTATTAGTTTTATTTGTTTCAGTAATAAGAATTTTCAGCATAATAATGGCACAATGCATGCAAACAACTGAAAATGGGTTCTGAAATAAACTTTGTCAAATAGTCAAATAGAATGCATTCATTTGATTTTAGGGTTGAATATGAATGAGATGTGAGATTTCACCCCTCTGTCTTTCACGAAATAATTTCTGCCCTTCTTTGTCTTTATGCTAAAGTATTCAGAACTGATTTTCTGATTCATACCTCAATTGTTATATAAATATATATATATATATTAATGCATATTCATTGGTTCTTTGTGAATAGATTCAGTCAAATGTTTATATAAGTTATAATATACAGGTCCTCTGGTGTGTATTACGTTGCATGAAAGCAGCACAATGCATTTCAACACATATTCTGATTCCCTGTTTGTCAAAGCATCTCTAAAGTCAGTCTGTTTCTCACTCCAACACAATACCCTGTTCATTCTTTCTCAATCTCTCACCTTTATCAGTAGTGAAATAAGCGAGTAACAGTGCGTCCCATTACATACTGACCTGCCCAATGACGACAGCGCTCGCTCTACCGCGGGCTGATCGTCAGACTCAACGGAAAATGAATTTTTTATGCACGTTGCCTGTCGGTGTCAGCGCTCGAGACGTAATTCAGATTTGAAGTGTGTGAAGTTGTAGAGAATGGCATGTAATAATCTGCTGAGCTTCTCAGGCGTCTGTATGCCGTTACCATTACAATCAGATTCACAATCAAGCCAGAAGTGCCAGCGCTTCTCAAAGTCAGTCTGAAAGGATGTGAAAGGAACCTCTGATGAGAAGAGATTGCTTCAGAGTGCAGTTTGACAGAGTAAAAGCAGCTGACGCGAGACGCTGTGCGTCATGGATATTTTTACACGTACAGTATCTTCCTTCCAGCAGTTTGGTTTTGTTCTCTATAGGACATTTGGAAATGGGTATATCTTCTGAACTACGGTTATGAATGATCTTCTTATACTCTTAGGAAAAAAAGGTCCAAAATCCGTCACTGGGTGCGGTGCCTTTTCAAAAGATACAACTTTGCAGCTGAAGGGTCCATACTGGTGCCTAAAAGGTACAAAAGCGTAACTTTTGAAAAGGCACCACCACAGTAACAGCTTTTCTACTTTTTTTTTTCTTGAGAGTGTAGTAAAAGATTTAAACACAATGTGTTTTTGGTATATTTGTTGATTCAGTTTCTGAGTTTCAGAGAAATGAGTGCTTTTCTTCATCAAGGATGCTTTAAATTTATCAAAGGTGAAAGTAACAGCGTTTATAATGTTACAACAGATTTTTATTTTACACAAATGCTGTTCTTTTGAACTTTCTATTCAACAAAAAATCCTGAGAAATAAAATGTATTACTGTTTCCACAAAATTATTGAACAGTACAACTGTTTTCAACAATGATAATACTCATAAATGTTTCATGAGCAGCATATTAGAACGATTTCTGAAGGATCACGTGACACTGAAGATTGAAGTAATGATGCTGAAATTTCAGATTTGACAACATAAATTACCTTTACTATACATTCACTTAGAAATTAATTTTAATTATATTTTATAATATTAATGTAATCATATTTTTCACATTTTTGCATAGTTTATATTTTAAGTATTATAATTTTTGCAATTTTGTTATGTTTTTGTCATTTGTATTAATTTTTAAATATGTCTGTACAGTTTTTCATTTTTATTTCAGTTTTAGTTGTAGTTATTTTAGTACATCAAGTTAAACCATTAAAAAAAGAAATCTTTTGTTGGCAATAAAGTAAAATAAAATAGTTTTACAACAGTGTGTAAGTATAATATTTTATTTCAATTATCGTTTATTTTACAATGTTTATAGTAACATTTTTTTATGTTTTAGTTTCAGTTCATAATAACTGAATATTTCACAATATGAATGTTTTACTAGATTTTTGATAAAAATAAATATAGACTTTAAAAATATATAATATAATTAAAATATAATATAATATAATTAAATAAATAAATAAATAAAAATCTAATATAATTTAAAAAAAATATACAGAGTAACAATAATATATTATTATTATTATTATTATTATTTTAAAAGCAAAAGATCTTAAAAAAATAAAATAATTATAACTAAACATTATATATATATATATATATATTTATCAACAAAATTATAAATAAAAATGACCTCTTTAAAAACTATTAACAATAATAATAATAATAACAACAATTAATTTGGTCTCCCTTTCCTAGTTTTTCTTTTTTTTAAGATTTTAAATTGTACATTTTCATTATTAATAACAACAGTTAATTTAGGCTCTTTCTGTTTCCTTTTTTAATTTGTAGTTAGATTCAGTAAATAGTTTTTTTTTTTAAATCTGTATGTTTTTTTATTACAAATTGTACATTTATATTATTAATAACAACATTAATTTATTTTATAGTTAGATTCAATAAATAGTGGGGTTTTTTTTAAGATTTCAAATTGTACATTTTCATGTTATTTTTTATTTTATTTCCTGAGTTCCACTTATAATTATTAATTGTACAGAATATTTCTTTTCTTTTCATTTTTATTCTTCAAAAACAGTGTATTTCCTAAGCCTGAATTACATTTTTTTTATTAATTTTAATATATATATATATATATATATATATAATTTTTTTTTTAATCTTTGCATCATTTATATGACCTTCTAAATAATTTCATTAAAAAAAAAATATATATATATATATATATATGTGTGTGTGTATATCTATATCTATATATATATATATATTACATATTGATTAAAGATCTGGACTGTAGGTTCAAACCCTGCAGAGCTTTGTTGCACTGAACGATTTTCCTTTTCATTTACTGTAAGTGTACTGCAAATCACATGTTCATAATTACAGTCATTCTTTGCCATGCTATTCTATTTAATTTTCTTATGAGCATAAGGTGCAGATAATTACATCTAACTTTGACTTGTTTCCTTTGTTTCCTTTGTATCTTTTGAGATTCTTCCTAAAAAAACAATCTTTCCATCAGGTGTTTGTCTGGTCGTCTTACATTATGACTGCAGTTACTGTACTGACGTACAAATGCTTTTCAATTACACTTTTTATCAAAAGGTGTTTTCGTGAACAGAAGGGAGGAGAATTCAGCAATATGAGCAGTAACTGACTGTATTTTATGCTCAACAATAGTAGAATCAGGTCAGGGGTGAGAATGAGACACAGATGTGCTTAAGTAACCGGGCTTTTTATTATTTACATATTCAGATACAGTCAGTGCTTTATAATCTTGATTGTAAGCAGTGAGTTGGATACACTTTAATGCAGTGTCATGTGGATGAATCATTATTTGTTAGAAGCTGTTTCGATTGGAATATTTACATGGCTGTGACTCACCGAGTCAAATCTGAACAGATGTGTGTGTGTGTGTGTGTGTGTGTGTGCAACTCAATACTCATTTAATGGCACATCACCTTTACCACAACTGAGTTTCTGAAAATAGTTAGACTTCTGTTTCGTAAGACGCTGTTTGTATTAAAAGTTTTCTTATGTTCAGATACGCAAATGAGGCATTATCTAATAAAATATGCACTTATTTGCATGCATTTCCACAACACGAATCGGAACCATGGATAGAGCCAGGTTTAAAATTTTACAGAGGTGATTTTGTCTTTTCATGAAAAGATGTTTTGTGTTTGTCTCGTAGGAATGCCAGTCCTATCGGAGTGGTCCTGACCGCAGTGGTCGCCTTGTCCTATAAAGTAGCTATTGCATATGAAGGGTAAGTGTTTTCAATCATAATCCATCTACTGTGTCGTGACTGATTATGAAATCAGTATGAAATGGATTTACCTTAATGGGGTTCATATTATACTTTATTGTTATATTTTTAATGTTCATTTCTTTTCTGAGTTACATTTATAGTTCTAATTTTGCATCCAAAAGATTTAATTTTTATTGTATTTTTTTTATCTTTTTTTTTTTCAAATTTTCCAAATTGAAGTATTTTTTTTAAATATAAAGAAATATATTGCATTCCAGTTAATCTAAATCAAACTGCATATGAGTTATTAAAAATAACTTAAAAATACAGCTAACTAACACAATAAAACATATGATAGTACATCAGTACTATCATAAAAAATTATAACATAATAATAAACATGATTTTTTTTATGATAAGTTATCTGTTTTTGCAAATTTACTCTTCATATATATATATATATATATATATATGTAGTATATTTTTATATACTTTTTTATATTTGTATGTATATATTTTTTACATTTTTGTTTATCCTTCAAAAACTGTTTTGTCAAAGTCTGATCTAAATTGTGTCAGAGTTACAAAACAACCCACATCCTAATTTTCGGCATCCTAATTTTACATTTTTTATTATTATTATTATTATTATTTATTTATTTTTTTATTATTATTATTTTTAATGGGGATCAAGAAAAAAATAAAAATAATTACAAATAAAAACTGTATAAATTAAATAAATAAATATACATATATAAACAACATTATAAATAAAAATGACCCCTTTAACAACTGTTAACAATAATATAAATAATAACAACAATTAATTTGGTCTCTTTTCTGTTTCCTTTTTTATTTTATAGCTTAGATTCAATAAATAGCTCTTTTTAATGGACTTTTTTTTTTTTATTTTATTATTATTATTTTTATTATTCATTTATTTAAGATTTTAAAAATTATTTTCTTTAATGATTTTTACTTATAATTGTAATTCTTTTTTAGCCTGAATTACATTTTTACAGATTTACTGTTCATAAGACATCAGAAAGTTATAAGAGCCATTTATGCAGCTTATTTTCAGGAAATGTTTTATGGGTATGTTTTTTGTTTGAAGATTATTTCTAAAATTAAAAAAACAAAAAAAGAGAGAGAGAGAAAGTATAAGTAGTTATGAAATAATAATTAAATAAAAAAGAAAAATCAAGAAAAAAAAATAATTATAAATAAAAATTGTATAAAATTAAATAAATAAATATAAATTTACAAAGAAAATTATAAATAAAAATTGACCCCTTTAACAACTGTTAACAATAATAATAATGACAACAATTAATTTGGTCTCTTTTCTGTTTTCTTTTTTATTTTGTAGCTTAGGTTCAATAAATAGCTTTTTTTTTTATTTCATTTATTTTATTTTATTTTATTTTATTTTAATGGGGATCAAGAAAAAAATTACAAATACAAAAATAAATTGTATAAAATAAATAAATAAATAAATGTAAATTTATAAATAAATTATAAATAAAAATGACCCCTTTAACAACTGTTAACAATAATATAAACAATAACAACAATTATTTTGGTCTCTTTTCGGCATCCTAATTTAATATTTTTTTTATTGTTATTATTATTATTATTATTTTTTTTTAATGGGGATCAAGAAACAATTAAAAATTGTATAGATTAAATAAATAAATATAAATTTATAAACAAAATTATAAATAAAAATGACCCCTTTAACAACTGTTAACAATTCTATAAATAATAACAACAATTAATTTGGTCTCTTTTCTGTTTCCTTTTTTTATTTTATAGCTAAGATTCAATAAATAGCAATTTTTTTAATGGATATGTTTTTGTTTTTTGTTTTTTTAATTCATTTATTTAAGATTTAAAATTTTACATCATCATTTTTTTTTTTTTCCATTTCTTTACTGATTTTTTCTTATAATTGTAATTTGTAATTTGTAATTTTAGCCTGAATTACATTTTTACAAATTTACTGTTCATAAGACTTATTTTCAGGAAATGTTTTATGGGTATGTTTTTTGTTTGAAGATTATTTCTAATATAAAAAATGAGAAAAAAATAGTTATGAAATAATGATTAAATAATTTGGTCTCCTTTCTCTTTGCTTCTTGATTTAAAATATCTTATACTGGTTAAATCAATTAACCATATATTAATTTCCATAAACTAAATCTAAATCAATTAAATCTATTATCCCTAAATGGATAACTAGGAGTTTATGGGATTTCAGATGTTGAGTTGATCTAAATTCTAGTGTAAAAAGTTAAGACTGTGCTATTAAAACAAAACGGCGTCTAAAAAGGACACTTTTGACGCACACCCGTGTTCTTGTTTCTTTTTTACTTGTGAGACGCAAACGACTGTCTGAGACGCGCTAAAAATGCCGTCGGTAAAGGTCAGTCGCTCTGCTCCTCTACTGTGGCAATAAAAGGTTAAACAGAAAAGCTGCCAACTTTCCTCCATAGAGACAGGAATAAATATGGGACTCAAACTCACACATCCACTGTCAAGTCTCTATGGCGACAGAGACGGTCAGAGAATTGGACTTTAATAGCACTAAAACAAAAACAACAACAGCTTATTAGCAGTCGGTCCTGCGCGTGCGGAGCGATAATCACGGCAGCTTCAGTTAGACAGCACGGAAACGGCTACAAACCAGAAAGACAGAAAAAATCCCTCTGTGATGGGCTGGACTGTTCTGTTCTCTGATTTGATTTGATTTGATTTGTGTCTGCAGGTTTTATAAAAATGCAGAATGGAGCTACAAATCTGGATTATTAAACCACTTTGTGACTTGAAATAAAATAAACTTTAACTAAGATAAATATTTTAATTTTATTTTTTTTGATTGTGTTTAATTTTCAGTTAAGTTTCTAATTTCATTTTATTTTTTTAAATAACGTGTTTAATATTGGATTTTAAGGTAATGTTGGTAGTGTTTAAAACTGTATTTTGTAATAGTTTTGTAATATGTAATTTATGTCCTAAATGTTATAAAACGTTTGGTCCTGTAACAGGATTGCAAAACTGCTCAAATAATGTTTTCTTAACATTTCCTGATGGTTAAGCACCTCATTTCATTGAGAATTGGTTGTCTAATTTTCTCCGTTACAATGTGTTTCTTTAAATTATTTAAGTTTTCACACCTGAGTAGTAGCATCATTTGAATTTTATTTTATTTTATTTTATTTTATTTATAATGTCTCGCATTTTGGATTTAATGTTTGTTAATTGTTAACATTGTGACACCTAGGTAGTTGCACCAACTGATACTTTCTACATCACTTTTTTTTTTTAGTTTTTTTTAGTTATTTTATTTTTAAATAATTTGTTTAATATAAATGTTACATTTTAATATTGCATTTAAATTTGTTAGTAGTAGCATCATTTAGACTTTTCTTCATTACTGTTGATTTTATTTTAATTGAAATTTTATTTTATGTTATTTTTTAAATAATGTGTTTACTTTTGAATTATGTTTTTTTGTTTTATTTTTAAATAGTGTTCAATTTTGAAATCATACTTTTTCTATTTTATTTTTTAACACATTCAATTGCAAATTGTTAATGTTTCATTTTGATTTTTTTTTTGTTTATTCTATTTTTAAATATAGTGTTTAATTTTGGATTTTTAAGTTTTTATTTTATTTTATTTTATTTATAATGTCTTGCATTTTGGATTTAATATTTGTTAATTGTTAACATTGTGACTCCTAGGTAGTAGCACCAATTGATACGTTCTACATCACTTTTTTATTTTATTCATTTTATTTTATTTTGCATTTAAATAATGTGTTTACTGTAGTTTTTTTCTTCATTTTTTATTTATTTTATTTTTAAATAATGTGTTTAATTTTTACGTTTTTTTTTTAGTTATTTTATTTTTGAATTATTTGTTTAATATACATTTTACATTTTAATATTACGTTTAAATTTGTTCATCATTGTAGCATCATTTAAACTTTTCTGCATCACTATTGATTTTATTTTAATTTAATTTTAATTTTGTTTTATTTTGTTTTTTAAATGTTTACATTCAAATTTTAGTTTTTTGTTTTATCTTTAAATAATGTTCAGTTTTGAAATCACATTTTATTTTTCAAATTGTAAATTGTTAATGTTTAACTTAGAATTTTTATGTTTTTTGTTTAATTTATTTTTAAACAATGTGTTTCATTTAGAATTTGTACATTTTTTTATTTTATTCTTAAATAATGTTTAATATAAATTTGTAATTTTAATATTACATTTTAATTTGTTAGGAGTAGCGTCATTTAGACTTTTAAACAATGTTTACATTCGAATTTTTGTTTTTTGTTTTATTTTTAAATATTGTTCAATTTTGAAATCATACGTTTTTCTATTTTATTTTTTTACCTTAAAATGTAAATTGTTAGTTTACTTTTGAATTTTTATGTTTTTTGTTTATTTTATTTTTTAAAAATGTGTTTCATTTTGAATTTGTACGTTTTTAATTTTTTTTTATATAAATTTTACATTTTAATATTACATTTTAATTTGTTAGTAGTAGCGTCATTTAGACTTTTCTGCATCGCTTTTGATTTTATTTTAATTTTTATTTTGTTCTTCAAATGTTTACATTAGAATTTTAGTTTTCTGTTTTATTTTTAAATAATGTTTAATTTTGAAATTGTAATGTATTTTTAACACATTAATTTGTAAATGATTAATAATGTTTACTTTAGATTTTTAACGTTTTTTATTTTATTTGAATTTGTACGTTTTTTAATTTATTTTATTTTTAAATAATTTGTTTAATATAAATTTTAAATTTTAATATTACATTTTAATTTCTTAGTAGTAGCATAATTTTGACTCTTCTGCATCACTTCAATTTAATTTTTATTTCATTTTATTTAGTTTTTTAAATAATGTGTTTGTTTGTTTGTTTTTTGAATTTTGAGCTAATGTCTGCAGTTTTTATTTAGACTAGTGTGTCCCAAATTTTGGGCTGCAAGAATAACAAATCCCATATATAATAAACAAGACAATAAAACAGCTCATATATGTTTTCTTAACATTTCCTGAAGGTTAAGCGCCTCATTTGTGTCAGTGATTAAGGCCCTATTTTCTGCCCTACTTGTGTCACGCGTCTCTCTCTCACGCGGGTGCCGGGCAGAGGCTGGTACGACACACTCATCTTGAGATTTACAGTCTGTGTTTGTGCTCACCTTCTCTTGTTTGCAGACCGTTCACAGAGGAGATCTATCGGCAGAGGAGCCAGCGCTGCAAGCACAAGTAAAGATGAAGTCAGACACTCAGAATCCTCGTCCACGCCGACACCGCAAGCTCGCAGATGGAAAACTGTGCATGGAGATGATTTCAGACGTAAACACCCTGCAACGCTGAACGACTGATCTGACGATACACTGACAGTATAAAAAGAGTTAAAGAGCACAGCTGCAAATTGCACATCGATGTTGAACACTTTTACCGCAATATTCAAGCTTTTCTGGGTAATGAAAGCCAGACTGTGAATGCAATGACAATCTTCAGCTGTAGCAACCAAATATCCAGCTTTTTGTAATCTGTAGTTTGCTCTTTAATGCCATCAAATATCATAACCATAAAAGATGCGGTGTTTTTATTTCCTCAGTCCATTCCTAATGCACGTCCAGGCTGAAATCAGCTGTTTTAGGGTCCATTTGAATCATGTGAATGTACTTTGATCGGTTTTATTTGAGGATGCATGTTTTTCTTTCCAAAGGTAAAATAAATGGATGCATCCTGTTTTTTCACCATGTACACGTTCTTTTTCCTTTTCCTGCTCTAATGGTACAGATCAAAAAATTTTGTCAGCGCAACCTCTAAGACGTCATATATTTACTTGAAGAACTCCTGACAATTTAAGCTAATGTTTCACTCACTCAAGAACGCATTTGCATGTTTATGGTTCTCTGATGTTGGTTAATGATCACATGACATGCAATTAAATGAATTAAACATTTAATCTTTTACGTTTTCTTTTGACTTTAATAAACTCACAAAACCCCATTTTTGGCAGAATGAATTTCAAAGGGGGGTTTTTTATGTGACCCTGGAAAACCAGTCATAAGTAGCACGAGTATATTTGTAGCAATAGCCAACAATGGGTCAAATTATAGATTTTTCTTTTTAATACCAAAAATCATTAGGATATTAAGTAAAGATCATGTTCCATGAAGGTATTTTGGAAATGTCCTACCGTTTATATATATAAAATTTATTTTCTGATTAGTAATATGCATTGCTAAGAACTTAATTTGGACAAATTTAAAGGTGATTTTCTCAATATTTTGATTTTTTTTGCACCTTTGTTGTATCTCAGCCAATGGAAACATCAAACATCAGTACATCAATGGAAAGCTTATTTGTTATAATTATTACCTTTTACTTATAAACCCTTATGAGTATGACAGCTTTAAACAATTAATTATTATAAAAATTGTTATATGAATGAAATATCTGGTACCCTTGTGAAAAATGGAACTTGCAGTGTACCATATATATATGATAATATAAAATAATTTAAAAAATAATATAATAATAATAATAAATAATAATAATAAAAATATTATTATAAATAAAAATAATAATATAATAATATAATATAAAAAAATATATAAAAAAAAATATATATACACACATATATATATATATATATATATATATATATATATGTATATATATAAAACTTTATTGATTAATAAAATATAAGTGCATTTATAGTGAGACACTTTCATGACTATATTTCTTAAAAAAATGCACTTTGTAATAATATCAAATTAAAGGTTTTTCTTTCTTTTAAAAAATATTTTAATCATCTTTTGGCATTTTTCTTTTATGCCAAAAATCATTAGAATGTTAAGTAAAGATCATGTTCCATGAAGATATTTTATAAGTTTCCTACCATAAATATATCAAAATGTATTTTCTGGTCACTTTAAAGGTGATTTTCACAGTAGTTTATATATATATATATATATATATATATATATAAACATTTCTCAAACCCATAAATCTGAAACTCTAACCTAACGCTAACTCTAATCCTCTGCAGTGAATGGGTGCCGTCGGAATGAGTCCAAACAGCTGATAAAAACATCACGATAATCCACAAGTACTCCACACCACTCCAGTCCATTAGTTAACATCTTGAGAAGACAAAAACTGCATGTTTGTAAAAGATAAATCCATCATTAAGATGTTTTTAACTCAAATATGAGTCCATAATTCATAATAACACTTTCTCCTGTGAAAAAAGTGGTCTGGTCTGAATCAGAAGAGAAATCTCCGCAGATCAAGCACCGTTTACAAGCCAAAACTGTCTAAACAAATATTTGACCCCTTTAACAAATAATTAAAATGTTTTATTTCCCCCAACACTTTCATAATCATTACTTTTGCCGGTTCAGGCTTTAAGCACGCGCTTGAGTGCAGAATAGGCTAAACGCCTATTGAAGGCATCATCGGATGCAACTTTTGCATGTTGTTTGAACAAAAATGTGTGTTGGCAGTGTGTGTACACAACCCTATAAAGATAAAAATCCACCCAGTGGTTTTTTATTTAAACTGTAAAAATAATATCCCCTTTTTCAAATCAAGCCATTCTCAGCATCTTGTCTGTGTGACACACCGACAAGAGGCCACTCCCACAATGATGATTGACACCGCCGTCTTACCTTAGACCCGCCTTGAATGAGCAGTAACCGTCCGATCACCATTGTTTCAATGCCAGAAAAGTGATGTAGACAAGAATGGCTCCTAAGAGATTGAGGTGTTCAGTTATTGGATGTGATAATGAAATCCTGTCGTCATTTACTCCCGACATCTGAGCTGCTGAAGATGCAGTGGATTATGTTTGTTTGTGAAGGGAATGCATCTCCCGATCTACATATATCCGTCTATGTTCGCACAAATCATTCGTGATCCAGCTTCACTTACAGCAGAAGTGAGTATAAGGGTTTTTTTATGAATCTTTGCGATCGCCTTTCCTAATAACGTGCTAGTTAGCAAGTTTAGCGGCTAAAGTAAACAGGCTCGTCACTCCACAGAGAGAAGAGAGGGGCGGGGCGAGCAGAGCTCATTAACATTTAAAGCAACATTGACCAGAACAAAATGATTTTTGCAGAGCTGATTTTGGCAAGGTAAAAAAGGTGTTATAGACTTTTCATTAAGACCCTAAAGAATCATATCAACTTGTGGAAAATGGGCATCCAATGACCCCTTTAAAGGATGGTTAGGTGTTAGGTGTTAGGTGTGCGTAGGTAACTAGAAAAATATTTAGTCAGGGGCAGGCCTACTTGGCACTTTCTGTTTTTAAAATAAAATGCTGTGACATTTTGAAAAGTGCGCCTGCTAATCATGTCATATTATATTGCAATGCACAAGTTATGCATGCATAATGAGTAAAAAAAATGTTTATTTTATTGCTGAAGCAGCTGCTAGTCCCTCCCTAGCGCCACCCATGTTTAGTACAATTATTAAAAAAAAATTTGCACCGGCACACCCTGGCACACCTGTTGCTACGCCCCTGTTATGGATTATGGACTCGTATTTTAGTTAACATCCTAATAATGGATTTGTTTCTTCTAAACACAGCTTTTTTGGCTTTATAAGATATTAACTGATGGACTGGAGTGGTGTGGATTACTTGTGGATTATCGTGATGTTTTTATCAGCTGTTTGGACTCTCATTCTGACGGCACCCATTCACTGCAGAGGATCCATTGGTGAACAAGTGATGCCATGCTACATTTCTACAAATATGATGAAGAAACAAACTCTTCTAAATCTTGGATGGGCTTAGGATGAGCACATTTTCAGCACATTTTCATTTTTGCGTGAACTATTCCTTTAAAGCATTCTTCAACAAGGGTTAACAGACCATGTTAACCATTCAAATCTTGACCTTTTGACCAGGCCAAAAGTCCGCTGTTACTTAAGAACAGTCTCTCAATGATTTTGTATTCTGCTATAGCTGTAAAGGATCCCGTGACCGTCTGATATTTGATGTCGTCAGCATGACACAATCAATCCTGAACCCTGTGCAGTGTCTCTGACATCATATGTCTGCTTGACAATCTCTCAAAGAATATCTTACACATACAGAACTTACGAACTCCAGACCAGACTGTTTTCAAAACTAGGTAATCAATGCATTTATTTGCACACTATGCCAATAATTTGATTAATTTATTGTTATATAAAATGGGAAAAAACAGGATCTGACCATAATATATATATATACTGCATGCAATGATATTTACTTTTGTTTTTCTGGTGTTTCCTGCCAGAGCTGCTCTGTGTCGTCTTAGCCAGGGTTTGAGGAGTAAAAATGCATCCAGTTTTTCTGCTTTGTTTCTTCTTTAATTTATGCCACAATCACTTTTCCCTTCCTGTGTTCCAGTTCTGTTTAGTTTGTGTGGCGATAGTATTTGACCTTTGAGGCGTCCTCATCATTCAGCTCAGAAGAATGTATAGATATGGTATAGCAGTTTCCTGTGCTGCTCAGTGTCCAACACCACAGCAAAACAATCATATTTTATGCGAGGTGTGAACTTATAGTCAATGCAAAGAGTTAAAATGACCAGACGCTGCAAATGAAAACCTAAAACTGTGTGCATTGTCTTTGCCAGCTTCACATAAAAACAAACATACAGCAAAACCACTGCAGAGTCAGAAAGAAATGAGCTGTTTCTAAAATAAATCGGTCAAATCGATTCACAAATACACTGTTTGAATCATTTTAATAAATAAAATTCACTTGATCATCATATCATAACCTTCAATTATATCTGACTCGCTGCAATAAACTGTAAACTGCTGATGTTTTGTGTAGCAAACCCTTATAAAGGAGTATTTGTTATGGAAATAATTTACTTTAAAATAATATAAAATGCAGTGTTTTCAAACTCTTACTTGCATATTATTTACAATTAAATACTTTACATTTATATTAAATGCAATTTATTGGATCTTATGAATGTTTTTTACCCACTTAAAAAGGACTTATGAAAAACCTTTATGTTATGTATATAAATATATCTGTAATTACACATTTGTAATAATGAAGGCATGTTTAAAATATATTAACTTTGAATCTAATATCGAATAACACTACAGTTAAAATTATAATCAAGTACACAAGTGCACATGCTGTAGTACTTTCTAAATAAATGTACTTTTTTTAAAAAAAAAAAAGTAAAACTTTTAATTTGACATTACAAAGTGCACTTTTTAAGAAATATAGTCATGTAAGTGTCTCTCTTTAAGTGCACTTATATTTCTTTAATCAATACAGTTTTAAAATATATATATATATATATATATATATATATATAAATCATTTTAAGATTTGAAATACACTGCAAGTACCATTTTTCACAAGGGTATCAGATTTTTCATTCATGTAACAATTTTTATGATAAATTGCATTTAAATAATGTTACAAAAACAGAATTGTTTATAGTCGTCATAGTCGTCTGAAACATCATCTAAAAGCTAAATAAATCATCTGGAATAATTTGGAATCCGAAGGTGAAAAAAAATCGAAATATTGAGAAAATCACCTTTAAAGTTGCCCAAATGAAGCTCCTAGCAATGAATATTACTAATCAAATATTAAGTTTGGATCTATTTATGGTAGGAAATTTACAAAATATCTTCTTGGAACATGATGTTTACTTAATATCCTAATGATTTTTGGCGTAAAAATATTATAATTTTGGCCCATACAATGTATTTTTGGCTAAAATATATCCGTGCCACTTAAGATTGGTTTGTGGTCCACATATTCTGTCTCATATACAGGTATCTGCCATTTTTCCTTGTGGCTGCAATTAACTGCTTTTCTTTAGCCAGTTATATAGATAATAAGGTCTGTTACATGACTTTATGGATTTGCATCCTTGTGTTTGAGCACTTTTTCCTGGCATTCATCTCTCTCTCTTTAAGCACACTTTACCCTCGTCCTCTAATTAACTCTTCTGGATTAAATTACCCGACAGCTGTCATACATAAATACATACAAACAAACAAACCTCTCAGGGTCATTACAAGTGTCAGGGCTGGAGGTTTGATTATGCAAGACTGTGGGAATAAGGACCGCCGCTCATGCAGGTTTAATTTCAAGGCTTGTACTCATTTAATTAGTCATTAGCCTTAGTCAGACCTTAAGAGCACTTAACAAGTCACATTCCTGGAAAGAGCCATTTGAAACTCAATTACAATGTATAAGAACATTAACTCACAAACACTTGACCCATTTAAGTCTATTACATCGATGCGCATGGAGTATGATTTGATTTTGCTAATATAATAATACTCAGAAACAATGTGCATTAAGTTTAAGTACAGTTTTGATTTAAAGTCGAGCTTCTAAGACTAAGGCTGCATAAATTACAGTAAAAATTGTGAAATATTATTACATTTCACATAGCAAATCATTCTATTATGCTAATTCACTGATCAGTATATTATAAATGTAGTATAGGTATAGTTTTTCCTTTTGTGTTCAGTGGAAGAAAGTTCCTGAACTGGTTTGGACAACATCAAGGTGAGTAAATGATTAAAATGTTCATTTTTGAGTGAATTATCCCTTTAAGAGGGGTTCAGATAATGGTCTGGCTCTCAGAAAAGCTCATGCAATCTACAGAAAAATCTTGAACTCATCATTCATTCTTGCACGAATCTGAAAGACGGCATACCTAAACCCTCTCTGACGCGAATGAGAAGTAAAATGAGAAATGCTTGTGATGCCACCGGAGATGAGCTGAGCCTCTCCAGGGACTTTTAGACACATCATTTGAATGTCAAGTTGTAGAAATACAAAAAAAAAAAACAGTTCTTTCTCCTTGTAAAGGTCATTATCACTCAGAATGTGCGTTGGTTTGTGATTGCCGAGCTCCTGCATTTGTTGTCCAAGTAGTTCTTGAATTTCTCTCTCGTTTATGGCTCTGCTTCTGTGCACCATACATTGGCTTTTATCCATACTTTGAAACAGATCTGTCGCTGCTGTTTAAGGCCACATCTTTGAGGATGATGGAATCGATGGCAGCTGCATGCTGCTTTTTCTCCCTCTCCACACTTTTGTTTCTCTCCTGTAATGAGCTGAAACTGTGTGCATTTCCAAACCAGGTTTTCTGTGACTCCCGTTTCAAAGAAAAGCTCATTATAATCACATGCCATTCTTGCTGCTCTGGAGAAAACTCATAGAATTGTCATTTCACGCTGACATTTGCTTTGCAACTTTCATCTTTGAGGTGGTATTGCTATGTAATATGTAATGCATCATTTTATGAATGCTGCATGAAGAAAGAGTACAAAACACACCTCTGG
Organism: Labeo catla; assembly: GCA_012976165.1. Lineage (NCBI taxonomy): Eukaryota > Metazoa > Chordata > Actinopteri > Cypriniformes > Cyprinidae > Labeo > Labeo catla. The sequence continues at coordinate 1,635,154 of VONZ01000052.1, read as the reverse complement.
ACATGTACAAGTGGATTGTTTTGTTAGCTGGAATTGTAATTGTTAGAATAGTCACGGATCAGCGATTTCCATGTAAAACTGATTGTGCAGACCAAACCGTAAGTCATAGAGACTTGAAACTTGGAGGGATGGTAGTACTCACACCACCGATAACATGACCAAGGCTCACCCCAATCGTCCTGACCGGGGCGCTACAGCGAACAAAAATACGAAATTGCTCATAACTCCTAAACCATCAGTCGCAGACTCAAGTGTCTTTCACTCTTAAAAATAAAGGTGCATCACAATGCCATAGAAGAACCTTTTTTTGGCTAAATAGTTCCATAAAGAACCTTTAACATCTGAAGAACCTTTCTGTTTCACAAAAGGTTCTTTGTGGTGAAAGACGGTTCTTCAGATTATAAAAATTTAAGAAACAGATGGTTCTTTAAAGAACCTTTCACTGAATGGTTCTTTGTGGAACCAAAAATGGTTCTTCTCTATGGCATCACTTGAAGAATCTTTTAAAGCACCTTTATTTTTTAAAAGTGTATGTCATTGAAATCTTCGTCTCATGTCTGACAAAACGCATGCCTCAGATTCGATTGTAATCCTGGCAAAATTTTTGGGTATTTTGGATTTTTTGTAAATCCTACTTTTGCGAACTAGTCTTAGGTTTTTCACCTAATCAGAACCGAAAGTCTAACTTTTAACTCACCAAAGGGATGCCAAAATGTTTGAAAGGGGCACGGCCACTTTTAGTAAAATGCTTATAACTCCTGAACGGAATTAAATATCTTTGCCAAACTCAGAACATTTATATAAGAGCTCAACCTGCAGTCACATGACAAAAATCACAGAGCTTGGCCATTTGGCGGCACTATAAGAGGAAAAAAACATAAAAATGTGTATACCTATGCAACCATTTGTCCTATCAACATGAACATTGCTGTCCACAGTCTTGGTCCAAAGTGCCACAAATGTCTATAAGGACATTTGCGTATCTCAAAAAACATGGCCACCATTGGCCAAAGAAATTTGAGTACCTATTAGACATGGTTAACGGCGGCTGATCGGAATGATGGTGGGCCTACTTGACTCACATCTCCAAAGGTCTGTAAGAAATTTGAAAGAAATTGTCCACTGGGTGACATTTTTCAAGGGCGTAAATGATTGTGCATTGCACAGTTTTTCATATCATATGACAGAACTCCTCATTATGAACAACTTTGCCTCTATAGCACCACTGCTGTCAGTCAAATTGTTTGTGAAATGATTGAGATGATGGGGGAAAAAAAACATACTTTTGCGAACTAGTCCTAGGTTTTTCACTTAATCTGAAAAAAAAAAAAAGACTCTCTGGAGTCTCTAAGCCAATAATAACCAAAAAATGTTGAAATTTACCCTTTGGGAAGCTATAATGGGGTTATTTACCCAAAACCCTATAAAGCCTAAAGTAAAACTCAAAACTTCACAAAACCTGGTAAGCACATGCGACAGGTGATTCTAAACAAGCATGCAACGTTTTAAGGAGATCAGACCAATGTTGGTGCTATAACAGTCTTAACGTTACAAAACATAATATTTCCATGATAAAATTACCTATATTTGCAAAAAAAAAGGCCTGCTACATAATGTCTTTTTTCATATGTGCTTAAATGCATGAAAGCACTGCTTGCAGCTATTTTTGTTTTTGTTTTTAATGAGTCTGTGACCTGTGACTACATTTGATGAGAACAACTGCAAGCTTAAGAAGCATGCCATGGATCATTGTCAAACAAACGCTTTAAAATCTTTATGATTCTCAAATATATTGCTTACATTATAGATTATTTAAAGAATAATTGCACAGTAGTGGTGAGAAGTAATGCACACTTTCATGTAGTATAATGCTGCCATGAAAAGCAGTCTCAGAAGTGTTCTGGCAATGTTCTGTCAGCATTATAAACGTTATGAATAAAACATTCATGCAAAGCTATGTGGCTTTAATACTCAGAATGCAAGCAGAAAAACATTCCCATAATGTTTGCAAAATAATACAATGGAACGTTCCCTTAATGTTTTATTAACATTCGCAAAACCAAAACAAAGAAAGAAATAAAGGTTTTTAAACTTTTAAAAAACTGGGTATTTTGAACATTTAGACAGTCGTTTGACTTTTTTACATGTTCAGATGATTCACAGAACTTTCAAAAATAACGTTCCCTTAATGTTTAAAAATGACTAAATGGAACATTCCTTTGATGTTTTCTCTGTAATATTCACATTCTCTATAAAGTTTTGAACTTCTTCAGTAATAACATTTTCATAACTGTGAGCATTCTTGGAACATGTTTTTGTTAGCTGGGGCTCCACCTGCATTCATTTTCATTAATTACTGAGTCAAATATTCCACTTACAGCACTTTCCTGTTTGTGTTTACCCCACTATTTTAGCATCTTGGAAACAGCACACACCTCCATTAGGGCTGTAGTTGTTTTGTGTGTGCGCGTGACAGAGAGAAGTTCTGCGGTACTAAAATAACTAAAACCTACCAAAATACTTAAAAGAGAACAGCATCACTACTAAGAAATGCCATGCTTTTCAGCAGAGGAGCACAGGAAGTGTAGAGTCTGTGTGTGAGAGAGAAAGAGAGCTTTCTATAGATGTTAAAATTACTTTTGGACTATACATGACCCTGGACCACAAAACCAGTCATAAGTAGCACAGGTATATTTGTAGCAATAGACAAAAATACATTGTATGGGTCAAAATGATTGATTTTTTTCTTTATGCCAAAAATCATTAGGATGTTAAGTAAAGATCATGTTCTATGAAGACCTTTTGTCAATTTCCTATTCCTAGAATATTCCTTTTTTCCCTAATTTTGATTAATATGCATTGCTAATAACTTCATTTGAACTTTAAAGCCGATTTCCTCAATATTTTGCACCCTCAGATTTCTGATTTTCAAATAGTTGTATTCGGCCAAATATTGTCCTATCCTAAAAAGAAACCATATTGATTCAGCTTTCAGATAATGTATAAATCTCAATTTAAAAAAATTGACCCTTATGACTGGTTTTGTGGTCCAGGGTCACATATTTGGTATTCATTTTACCATATTTTTGGTGATATTTATTTGCTTCGCTAATGCCTTTGTGTTTTTTTCATAGCTCTTTTGTTTTGATATTTACTCACCCTCAAGTTGTTCCAAACCTATGAGTTTCTTTCTTCTTTTAAGCACAAAAGAAATACGGTAGCCATTAATATCCATAGTATGGAAAAAAAATACTATGGAAGTCAATAGCTGCTGTCAACTGTTTGAGTACCAACATACTTTCAAATATCTTTATCTGTGTTCAGCAAAAGTAGGAAACTTATACAGGTTTGGAGCAACATGAGGAAATTTTGTGGTGCACTATCCCTTTAAGACTATTTGGAATAGCTGCTTTAATTGAACTAATATGTGGAATTATAATGCAGTCAAAATCTGGAACTTTCAGTAGCACCTTAAAACGTCTGTCAGCCAATCAGAATGAAGCATTCTAGAGCGCATCGTTCTGAGTCTCAGATTAACACTTGCGCCGCTGTGCGGTGACGCGTGGTGGAGCGCTTCTGTATTAGAGAGTCTGCAGCCTGCAGAACCAGCACCACTGAACCACAGTGAACTGACTTCTGTATTTTTATTTACCTGTTACTCACACATCCAGGAGCTGTTAATCACTAACGACTAATGTTGCAAACGACGCGTCTCCTTCCGTTCCCATGTTTGTTGTCAAGTATAAATATTAACAAACCAGAACCATTTGCATTATTAACGAATAAATTAGTGAAGACAGGGTGCATTTAAAGTTAACAAACAGCTAGAATTTACCAGAATGTTTCTGCAAAAACAGTGATTTTACAAGTATTCCAATTCTATATTTCAATTAATCATATAGGCCAATCCGAGCTATTAAATCTAAGCTGTTACTGTGAAATAGGACGATGGATGAAAAAAATTAAATAAAATAAAAAATCCTATGTTATAGGCTAGTTCATCAAAATTGGCTTCTCCAGTAATGTGGTCGATAATAACACAAAGACGGAGCACAGTATTTTGCAAACAAACACTAAATAGCCTGAATATAATGAGGTTATAAACACTGTTATGCATACATAACCACGCATGCAATAAAAAAAATAATCTGTAATTCTTCGAACTCATTAATTATTAGGTCATTTTTACTTCTTGTAAATATTTTACAATGCAAACAGGTCTAAAGCACCATTTGCGTAAGAATACGATATTGTTCTTAAAATAATGTACAGTAGCGAATTTGATACACGACGTGAAAGTACTTTTCCTCTCAGTACACTTTCCTGGTATTAGCTGCACCAGAAAGCACAAACCCCGTGCTTGCTGATCCACACGAACTGACGCATCAGTCGGTCAGCACCTGTTACTCCGTCCCGCGATGACGCGTTCGGGAGGAGGAGCGCAGACGCGTTTAAATAGCCGCGCTTCTCCGCTGAAGGCTTCAGAGAGCATCGAGACACAACGAGCTATTCTTTATCAGCCCAGCTCAAGTCCACTCACACACAGAAACATGATTAAGAAAATGAGTCCCTCGGAGAACGAGTTTGACATCCCGGCGAAAAACTGCTACCGCATGGTCATTCTCGGATCCACCAAAGTTGGCAAGACGGCGATCGTGTCTCGCTTCTTGAACGGACGCTTTGAGGAGCAGTACACGCCGACCATCGAGGACTTTCATAGGAAACTCTACAGCATTAAAGGAGATGTATATCAGCTGGACATTTTGGATACTTCGGGAAATCATCCGTTCCCGGCTATGCGGAGACTATCCATTCTCACAGGTAAATATTCAGACCGTGAGCTGAACTGGTGCACTTTTGACTAAACAGCAGACTAAACAGTGTCTAATCACTCTCTTTATTCCTTTGCCCACAGGTGATGTGTTCATCCTGGTTTTCAGCCTGGACAACCGCGAGTCGTTTTATGAGGTCCAGCGGCTCAAGCAGCAGATCTACGAGACCAAGTCCTGCCTTAAAAACAAGACCAAAGAGAACGTGGACGTCCCCTTGGTGATCTGCGGGAACAAGGGCGACCGCGAGTTCTACCGTGAAGTTCAGCGAGAGGAGATCGAGCAGCTGATCGCCGGAGACGAGCAGTGCGCGTACTTCGAGATCTCCGCCAAGCGGAACACTAACGTCGACCAGATGTTCCAAAGACTTTTTACTCTCGCCAAACTGCCCAACGAGATGAGTCCGGACCTCCATCGCAAGGTGTCCGTGCAGTACTGTGACATTCTGCACAAAAAGTCTCTCCGAAACAAGAAGATCAAGGACGGCGACGCGTACGGCATCGTTGCGCCTTTTGCGCGCCGTCCTAGCGTGCACAGTGACTTGATGTACATCAAGGAGAAGGCGATAGGAGGCGGACAGGCGAAGGACAAGGAGAGATGCGTGATCAGCTAAAAGCGAGGCGTTTGAAGCGCTGCTGCGGTCATGATTATGGGATGCAGCCGTCTCGCTGCAGTCTTGGCTGAGGGAGTTGCGCCTGTTGCGGTGACTCCGAATGGATCGCGTACGCACCGGCGGTAGAAGTCATCGGCTTGAGCTCTCACCTCGCGACGTGGAAGCGCATGTTATGCTCGCGAGATCGCCTGTACAGAATACCGACTTTGTTCTGTTCAGTCAGAGCGCTCTGTGATGTGGCTTATCAACTCCATGCTTCAAATGTGCTTTGTTAGAACATTTGCCTTGTTGAGTGCTCCAGGGAGAACGGGGGAGCTGAGTTGCAGTGTCAGCTGTTTACATTTTTTGGGGTTAGATTTGATCACAAAGAAATCGACTTGAATGTTTTATTGCAATTTGAACAATTTTTTATTGTCAATGAATGTATATTTATTCTTCTATGTTGTTGTTGGATTTGACACATGGAAAACAGAAATAAAATCATTTGACAAGAAAATACACGTTTCCTCCTTTAATTAGAAGGCATTTCTTTATGTTCTCACACATGGGACTGCAAACTTGCAGCTAAATCTAGCCAACAGATATACTTTAAAACTGCAGGCTGTTTGGAATGCAGCGTGAGCAGAGCACAAAAAAAAAAGTTTTATATTTTCATATTATTTTAACTCCACTGAGTATAAAGGTTCCAGATATTACCTTTAAAACTAAACAATAATCTGAAAATACCTTCTAGAATACTCAAACTATTGCCATTGTACACACTTGATTGCAATAACACACACCTGGCAATTTGTCTATTCTCCTGATACAATGGTAAAAATATTCCAAATATGTGACCCTGGACCACAAAAACAATCTTAGGCAGCACAAGTTTATTTGCAGCCAACAATGCATTGTATGGGTCAAAATTATAATTTTTTTTTTTTTTTTGGATATTAAGTAAAGATCATGTTCTATGAAGATATTTTGTAAATTTCCTACCGTATCAAAACGTAGTTTTTGATTGGTAATATGCATTGCTAAGAACTTCATTTGGACAAATTTAAAGGCGATTTTCTTAATATTTTGATTTTTTTGCACCCTCAGATGCCAGATTTTCAAATGGTTGTATCTCAGCCAAATATTGTCCAACAAACATACAACGGGAACGGAAAGAGACAAACATACATCAATGGAAATCTTATTTATTCAACCTTCAGACAATGTATAAATCTCAATTTAAAAAATATGACCCTCATGACTGGTTTTGTGGTCCAGGGTCACATATATCCATTACAACTGCAGAATATTCTGAAAACACCTTCTGAATTCTTAAACTCTGTCTTTTGTTGTGCACACACTGATGGCAAGCAAAAACGGCTTAATTATAGCTTGGAATGAGAAACCAACATTGTCTCTGAACACATTAAAAACACATAAAAGGTTTCATCCAAACTTCATCTCCTTTTGATTATAAATATATCAGATATAGGCTTGAAAACTGCTGAATAACTGGATAACTAGAAAATACCTTCTTGGATTCTTAAACTCCATTCTCTTTTGTTGTGGACACACTTAATGGCAAGCAAAAACTGCTTGTCGTTTATCAATTATAGCTTGGAATGAGGAACCATATTGTTTCTGACACAATAAAAAACATGTTTTCATCTAAGCTTGCAGGTAAAGCTCATTCTGAGTATAAATATTCCTGCTTAAAAACTGCAGGATCTTCTAGGAAGCTCAAACATGAGTCATTTGTATGTTGTGGACACACCTGATGCCACACAGCTGGTAATTTATCTATTCTCTGAGCAATTTATCTATTATCTGAAAGCTTGCACTGAGTGTAAATATTCCGGATATATCCCTTAAAACTGCAGAATAATCTGCAAATACCTTCTAGGATTCTTAAACTCTGTTGTCTTTTGTTGTGAACAAACTTTATGGCAAGCAAAAACGGCTTGTCATTTATCGATTATAGCTTCAAAATGAGGAACAAGTATTGTCTCTGAGCACATTTAAACATGGTTTCATCCAAGCTTGCAGCCAAAGCTCATTTTAAGTATAAATCTTTCAAATGCACGTTTGAAAACTGCAGAATAATCTGAACTATTGTCGTTTGTTGGCAACCAAAAACCGCTTGTCATTTATCAATTATAGCTTGAGGAATGAGGAACCAATATTGTCTCTGAACACATTAAAAACAACAACATGGTTTCATCTAAGCTTGCAGCTAAAGCTCATTTTGTGTATAGACATTCCTGCTTAAAATAGATAGGATCATGTGGAACTATTTTCTAGGAAGCTCAAACATGAGTCATTTGTATGTTGTGGACACACCTGATGCCAAGAAAACATGGCTTGTATTTGAGTAATCGTTTATGGTTTGGAATGAGGCCACAGTATTGTCTCTGAGAACATTAAATATATGGTTTAATCTATCTGAAAGCCTGCAGATATATCCCTTTTAGGATCCTTAAACTATTGTCTTCTGTATTCATACTTATGTATGCATATAAAAAAATGGTCTAAACTTGCAGCTAAAACTCCTCATGAGTTTAAATATTCCAGATATGTTTTAATAAGCTGAAAATACCTTCTAAATAGCACTTTTGTTGACTTCACTAAGTTATTATGGCTTAAGTAAGACCTTAATATTGTCTCAGGTCACCTAAACACATAAATATGGTTCATTTTTAAATGCAAGTAAGAATACTAAAGAACTCTACTAAAGAAGTGATTTAATGCACAGATTATGACGAAGGTAAAGTATACAGTATCTATTCACTAACACCAAGCACATTATATTTCAAATTCTCTGCTCAAAGTAAAACCCAAAATATATATACAAATAATAAAAAATATAGTAATATTACAAAACTAAGTGTCGCATCAGTGAATCGGTGTCGCCTCTACCGGTGGCTTAGTTAAGTTACACACATCAGCATGGATAGGCACTCGTGTAAACAGCTGTCCGTGTTTGTATTCATGGTTTGTTTCTTCTCAGGAGGGTTTGGGGATGTCAAACATACACAGGCTCTTGTATTTCTGCAGAAGCTGGTTCTTGGTCCGGACCTGCTCTCTGAGAGTGCGCAGTTTGCTCTCCTGCAGCGCCGGACTCATGTCGATCCCCGGCATGGCTGAAATCTGCTCCCGAGCCTCCTGGATCTTCGTCTTCAGCTTGTTCAGTTCCTGATGGACGTCTGGGCTGTCTTTGTCCATGCTGTTGACAGGTGAACGCAGACAGAACGTTCAAACTGAGCGACAATGAACACATAAGCCGCTGTTGTTTACAGAGACCTGACGGTAACGCGTACTAGCAAGAGTCAGAACATAGCGATATATTCCTGAATTTTCATAAAACCAGCATTGCAATATGCGCATTCTGTGCCTTGAAACTTAAAACAGAAGAATGTTTATTTCTTACCATTTTATGATGTCGTGAATAATAGGCAAAAAGGAATAATCTTCAACCTCCTCCACCACCGATACAGTAGACGCCATGTTTTCACAAAGGAGTTTTACGTCATCAACGCGCGTCAGCGTCTCAGCGTAAACAACGTCATGATGTCTCTGTTTTTATTTATTTATTTTTATTTTATTTTATTATTATTTTTTTTATTAAACCTTCAAATAACAAACAGGCATTGTTATTTTTCCACCGTTAAACAAATTTAACAATACATCCAAGCAGCATATAATAAACAAAATAATACAAAAAAAAAAAAAATTACAATTAAATAAAATTAATTAAAACAATAAAATAATTTGTCTATGTTTTTATTTGTTTGAGAAAATTACACATCTATCAATTTGCCCGGCTATCATTATATTATATTATATTATATATGTTTATCTTCATCCTGGGAATGTTTACGAAAAAACCGGTATAACAAAACAAAATGAACAGATTAATAAATAAAAATAAGATTAAGCTAACTAAATACAAATATTACAATAAATAAAACATGATTAAAATCACTGAGATAAACATTAAATTATAAATTACAGTACTGCAGTACAAAAATGTAATTATGTAATGGAAACTAAATGGAACAGCCTCCATTGTGTGTCCAGACATCATTTTTGGGCCCAGAAAGAAACAGTCACCACTCATTATTTGAAAAAGACAGCCAAAACATTATCATTATACGGATTTATGTCTTGGCTATCCGCTAAAGTTGAGTTGCATCCAACATAACAAAAGATCTTTCCAAAACGTTCCAGGAAACCTAATAACTATGGCATGCATAGATAAATACATATTTTGTCCTCTGTTAACCCATTATCACCCATTGCCCTTTTGTTCTGAATATTTTCAGTCACACTAAATTGATCAAGGCCTGAACTGCATTGTAGATTTAGAAATATTTGCTTTGGCATTCCTGTGATATTGATTTTCGTAATCAGTGTCCCAGATATAAATGGAATGATAAAGTTAATTGTGCACCAGGTTTTGTCTGTGTGTGTACATATTCTTTTGGCATATCTGTGACTGTATGTTTGCCATTATATTTTTATAAACGGACTGTACAGAGTAAATTGCAAGCGTTTTATTTCTCATGTCAGTTTGTCATAGATCTCAAACATTCACAGGGTTGTGTATTGACTGTTCTGTCAGTGCTGTGAATAGATGCACTTTTATTATTTGAATATGAATGCATGATTATTAATGTCTCTCGCTTTGACCTCTGATATTTACTTCAGTGATTTCCAGCTAGGAAACTTTTTAAATTTGCTTTCTTAAACCTATATAAACAGAAATTGTATTTGTAAAAAAAATATACATGGTTAAAATAGATAAATTGTTAAAATAGATAATAAATAATGATAAAAAAATAATAATCAGAATAAATAAAAAATAATCAGTATTTTAGTTTCACTATACATATATGTATCTATATATTTTACCACCTTTATAACTTTATAATTGTCCTTTTTGGTGGATTTTCCAGCATCTTATGCTTTGAACAAACAGATACACAATAGACTATATTTTGTAAGAAACCGAAAGAGGGACTTCAATTCAGTTTGTGGGCTTTGTTTGTTACCTTGCTTTCATTTTATTATGCTTTGCTAATAAAAAAAGGACAAACATGTTTTTCTTTACTTCGTTACGTAAGTACGACAAGTCTGTTTTGCTCTTTAATGCAGATATTTATTCCTGGAACAAGTGAGCCATTCAATCTTACTGTTTATAACAAACAAACAGAATTTTGTGGACAAATGAACACACTCATTTCAGTTTACTGTGATTACAGTAAACACATTATTCTAAACTTAGAGTTGAATTTTAGTCTTAGGAATGTTTGTATCACACAGAATGCCGAGTTGTTATTGCAAAGGATATTGTTATTGTTTAGTTGCTATATAAGGAATTCCAGGTATAGATATTTTAATAATAATAATAATAATAATAACTTGATATCGTGCCTTTAGAAGTTTTAAAAGAAACAGGGCAACACAAAAATAAGCACTAAAACAGACAAACAAACAATAAAATGAAGCCAGTAATCAAGTAAAAACAACAGGAATTCAAATCTTCCACTCAAGAAACTGAGGCTTTAGAATAAAGTTAAGAGTATGTGCATACAGTTTTGATTATTTACTGATATCAAGCATTTATTGTATTTATTCCATGTTTCACAACAAACCTGTACAGTGTTTAAAATATTTAATCTATTATTATTTATTTTTCTCAATTAATTTAAATAGCTTAATTTAAAATGTTAAAACGAATTAGAAACATTAAAACAGCAATGTAAAAATAAAAAGAATGTGCATGCATTGGTTTGAGCAGCAGAAAGTGTACTTGATTAATTCTTAAAAATTGCATCAAAACACACGTGACAACATGCCCCATGCTGACATAAAAAAGTTATCTAAAATCTTCTTGTTAAATCTTTTTGCTGAAAAAAAAAAAAAAATCTAGAGAAAACAGACCTTCGGATTGTAACTAATATATGTGTGTGTGTGTGTGTGTGTGTGGTACAGTATGTATGTATGATGTGTGTGTGTGTGTGTGTACATCCTGTCAGCTCACAGTAAGGTGTTTCTGTGTTTGTTCAGCTCTGACTGCTTGAATTGTTCACAGCGTGACTGTTCTGATCTGACGGTTAGCAAACTCTCAGGGAGCACATGGCCAATCATCAGTTATTATTCATTAATGACGGGCCTCATCCATCATTCCTCACACTGGCTTGTCATTAACAGGATGTTTTGATGGAAGCTTATTGTTTGCCAATCATGGTTTCTCATTGCAATATTGTGACTGTTCCGTACTGGAGAAAAGCACAATCAATACTTCATCTGTTTGCTTGTTATGCCATTGAGACGATGAAACCACATTATCATAGACATACTTCACGGTCACATATTATGATGCTTTGTGTTTTGTAAGATTGTTTTTTTTGTAAGTGTGAATAGTAGAATAACTAAGAATAACTAAGAATAATAATAAAAATATATTATTACACAGACTAGGTTAGCAGGTAAATTTCCAGTTTTTGTGAGAAAAAACAACGACTAATAAAAAAGACAAAATTATGCACAATACTATTAAAAGCTGAAATTTTGTAGACCTTGAAAATAAAACCAGTGATAAAATGACAAACAGCAAACATTAAAAACGAATAAAAATGTCAAAATTACACAAAATATTTAAACATTTTAAAAATAGACATTAAAAAGTTAATAAAAATCCACACAAAAAATAAAAACAACTTTTTAAAAAACTAAATAGACCTTAAAAACTGAAACGATGATAAAATTGCAAACAGCAAAAACCAAAAACTAAAATAAAAAACATTAAAAAGTAATAAAAAAAATGGCAAAATTACACACACAGAAAATAAAAATATAAAACAAAAAAATTGACATTAAAAAGCTAATAAAAATGTCAAATTACACACAAAAATAAAAACAACAACTTTTTAAAAAACTAATAGATATTAAAAAAAACTGATAGTAATGACAAAATTACATCCAAAAATAAATACAGATTTTTTAAAAACTGACAAAAACAAACAAAATCAAAATGAAAACAGAAAATATAAAAATGAAATAAATAAATAAATAAAATATTAATAAAAAAGTATAATAGCATCTCAGTGATATCAATGATAAAATAATTTGTTTTCTTTTTGTCTCATTTAGGGTCATGAATGTGCATGCAATGTTTCAACACACACACACACACACACACACACACACACGTTTGTTTTTGTGAATTGTGGGGACTTTCCATAGACTTCTATAGATTTTATACTGACCAAACGATATTGTCTATCCCCTAACCCAACCCTAACCCTAAACCTAGCCCTCACAGAAAACATGTTTGCATCGTTACACTTTCAGATAAACATCATTTACTATTTTTAATCATTTTTTAACATTGTGGGGACCGCGGGCCGGTCCCCACAATGTCAAAAATTTCAGATTTTACTATCCTTGTGGGGACATTTGGTCCCCACAATGTAGCAAAAACAAGTACACACACACACACCTATATATATAGAGCTGCTGAACCCTGAACAGTTTAAAACAGTCAATTAGTTTAAAATAGTTTGCCAGCGGTGGTACAGACCATTCACATGCAAGTTCAGCCTTGTGTCCTTCAGGGGAGTGTCAGTCGCACGAAAAGGTGAGGCTACAGATCATACTGTACTGATATCGTCCTTCTCTTTGACTTCAATGACATCTGAGTCCACGCCTAGATTACCACATCATACTGATCTTTTGTTTGGAGGGAGAGACTTTGGAGAGCTCTGTTTAGTTGAAACCACCCTTGACAAATCTGCTGGAAGAATAATTCTCAGTCAATAGGAACACTGGAAACCTCGAGGAAAGAATTTGCTTATTGGAAAATGACTGTTATGCAACACAAATGAAATTTTAAGCATATTAATAATTGAGAGCAATATGTGGAATGTGCTAGAAAGGCATTGCCAAAAAGTTATTAAGACCTCACGCGTACTCTTAACTTATGTGTTTTAATAGTGGCCTGAACTATAGGTCAGTCCATGACAGAAATGAAGGAAATAACATGTCAAGTTCTGTCAAGTCACTGTGTTTTTATATGGCTGATTATGAAATGTTCCACCTGTGCGGTTTCACACTTCAGTGGTTTGCAGCATCCGCTTCCTGGCCCTTTAGTCCAAGAAAGCTGTGGTCTGACTTAATCAGAAACTAGCTGCTGACAGCTCAGCTGAACACAGTGACCACATTAGTGACCGTTTGTTCCATTAATGGCACCTGTCAATCGTTGGCCAGCCTGCAAAAGAGTGAGTTTAAAACCTGGGCGACACGCTTACGTCAAATCTTTGTCACCTTTAACCCTCCTGCTGTTCAGGCTTAACTAAAACCAAAATTAAAACCATAGAAATGTAAAAACATGATGTAATAAAATAACTACTTATATATATTTGGGTGTGCATTACTAAGTAATTAATTATGGTAATTTAATTGAATTACTTTTCCCTTGAACACTAAACTAAGGGATTTTTCTGTAATTTAATTGCCCTTAGTTCTGATGACATTGCACTTTGATCAGTGCAACAATCATTTATGCAATTTTATATCATTTATTTGAAGGAATTAAATAAGCCGTTTCATGTCTGTCCTTGTTTTGTTTATATACGTGCCTCACGTGAATAATTCATAGGTGCATCAGATTAAAGTCCAATATAAACTCAAAAAAATATATAGTTTTATATATTAATATACAGTATATAATTTTTGCCTTGCAAAAACATTTATGTTTTGTTATGTTGCAGCCTTATGTTAAACAGCTTTAAAACACTTTTTTTCCTCCACATTCAATCTACACTCCAAACACCAAAGCACAAAACAGGTTTGAAACAACTTTATTAGAAATAAAAGCTGAAATATTCCATTGCATAAGTATTCATACCATAATTAGATAAAAAAAAGTTTGTCAAGACAAACTTTAAGTTGGCTTGAGAAAGCCTGATCAGAAAGCTTGTTTAAACATTTAAACGTTTTTAAGTGTATTAAAAGTTTCATGTTTTTCAGTCTGAAATAGATTGAAGTTTAAAGTAGTTTTAAAGCTTAAAGCTTGAATGTTTTGAAGGCAATACAGTCTGTCAGATAGTTACTTAACATATTGCTAGCATGTCTCTAGTATGATTAGCATGCTGCTAGCATAATTAGCATGTTGTTAGCATGTTTCTATCATGATTCACATCTTACTAGTGCATTGCTAGCATGACTAGCATGTTGATAGCATGTTGTTAACGTAATTAGAATGTTGTTAGCATTAGCATGTTTCTAACATGATTAACATGTGGGTAGCATGTGGTTAACATCATTAGAATGTTGCTAGCATGTTTCTAACATGATTAGCAAGTTACTAGAATGTTGGTAACATGTTATTAGCATGATTAGCATGTTGCTAACATGTTTCTAGCATGATTAACATGTTGCTAACATGTTTCTAGCATGATTTACATGTTGGTAGCATGTTTTTAACATGATTAACATGTCACTAGAATGATTAACGTGTTGTTGTAAAATGTGTAAAGCATGATTAGCATGTTGGTAGCATTTTGTTAACATCATTAGAATGTTGTTAATATGTTTCTAACATATTTCTATTATAATTAGCATGTTACTAACGTGTTGCTAGCATAATTAGAATGACGCTAACATGATGTTAGCATTATTAGCATGTTGCTAGCATATTTCTAACATGATTAGCAAGTTACTATCATGTTGCTAACATGTTTCTAGCATGATTAGCATGTTGCTAACATGTTTCTTGCATGATTAGACAGTTACTAGCATGTTGCTAGCATGTTTCTAGCATGATTAACATATTGTTAACATGTTTCTAGCATGATTCGCATATTGTTAGCATGTTTTTAACGTGATTAGCATGTCACTAGCATGATTAGCAAGTTACTAGCATGTTTCTAACATGATTAGCAAGATTCTAGTTACTAGACTTGGTTAGATAGATAGATAGATAGATAGATAGATAGATAAGAAATATTAGATGAGTTTGAATGAGAATTAGAAATAGTACATAGAAGGGAAGCTTGATTGAGTCTCAACGGATTCTGGGAATTTTGACAGTTGGAGTTTGAAGAGTCTTGGCTTATTTGAACATTCCATCAATGTAAGTTTATGGGATTTTTCAATCTTCATTTTTAGGAAAACTGTAATAATAATTTTAAATAGCATTTCAGTTTACTTGGATAAGCATTCAGTCCCTATCCAAGCTGAGAGAGCCTGAGAGGTGAAGAGTTGAGGAAAAGAATGGCAAATAATTGCCAAATGCAGATGTGCAAAACATGTTGCATCATACCCTGTATGGTGCTTCAATTAGGTGCTGATTAAATGGTATGAATACTTATGCAATGTACTTCTTTCAGTAAAGTAAATTTGCAAAGTTGTCACAAATCTGTTTTGCGCTTTGTCATTATGGTGTGTAGATTGATCTGAAAAAAAAAAGTAATTTAAAGCAGTTTAACATAAGGCTGCAACATCAAACATGAACAAAAATGAATACATAAAAATGAGTATGAATACTTTCACAAGGCACTGTATGTACATGCACATACCGGCCATGAAGCTGTATTTTGCATAATATTCTTATATTTTCTTATGATTTGTTGCTTAATTTGTGATTTATTTATTACTTTTATATTTTGAGGTCATACCACATGATATCCAAATGTGGTAACTACAAAGAAGCTGTTAAATTCTCTTTTTTTTTTTTTTTTAAATTTGAAAGAAAGTTACATACCTGCTTGATGGGTCACTGGCAAATTGGTATATGATGCAAAGTCCTATTTTTGATTGAATTTCAACATGAAAGTCTCAAAATGGTAGTTTCCTTATGGTCTGTCACGCTGGCACAGAGGGGCAGAGGCAGAGATAACGTTTTAACAGTTTATTTACATAGAGGTGCAGCAACAGAGTGATACGATGAAACACAGGTAAGTAGTAAAGTCTTTTGAGCATGTAGTTGGAGAAACCGGATTGAGTGACAGACAGTGTGATGGAGGTTGGCGGATTTATGACATTACCTCCCCCTCCCGGAAGGCGTGTCCTCGCACCGAAAGGAGCCCAAATGTAGACCGGTCTACATATAGGCACCCAAATAGGCACCGGTCTTACAATAAGCCGGGGTAGCTCTGGCTTTTCAGGGAGCCAGGGTGGTGCTGTGCTTTCAGGAGGGCGTCCTGGAGGATAGCACATTGGAAGGTGTTCAGGGGGAACGGCCTCTGGAGGTGTAGTCACTGGCGAGTACTTTGGAGGCACAGGTTCTGACGAGCAGTCAGGAAGAGCGGCCTCTGGATGGCGCTCAGGAGGAGTGGGCTCTGGAAGATGCTCTTGAGGAGTGGTCACTGGAGGGCGCTCTGGTGGAGCGGGCTTTGGAGGATGCTCTTTAGGAGCAGACACAGGAAGGCATACTTGAGGAACGAACACTGGAGGACGCTCTTGAGGCGCAGGCTCAGGAGGGCATGCTGGAGGCAGCTCCGGCTCTGGAGGGCGCGCTGGAGGCAGCTCTGGCTCTGGAGGGCACGCTGGACTTGACTCTGGAATAACAGCTGTGTCTTGAACTGACTCTGGGACAACAGCCGTGTCTTGACTTGACTCTGGTATAACAGCTGTATCTTGACTTGACTCTGGAACAACAATAATAACTTGACTTGGCTCATGAATATCGACTGTGGCTTGACTTGGTTTGTGGAGACCAGTAGTGACTTGACTTGGCTTGTGAAGATCGACTGTGACTTGACTTGGTTCATGGAGATCAGCAGTGACTTGACTTGACTCATGGAGCTTACAGGTGACTTTGACGGTTCAAGGAGATCAGCAGTGATCTGACTCAGGCTCATGGAGATCAGCAGTGATTTGACTCATGAGCTCTACAGTGACTTGACTTGGTTCAAGGAGATTCAGCAGTGACCTGACTAGGCTCATGAAGATCGGCCGTAACTTGACTTGGCTCTGGAAGTTCCACTGTGATTTGACTTGGCTCTGAAAGTTCAGCTGTGACTTGGCCTTACTTCGGCCTGGAAGTTCAGAAAGTTCAGACTTGGAAGTTCTCTACTTGACTCTGGAAGTTCAGCTGTGACTTAACTTGGAAGTTCACCACTTGACTTGGCTCTGGAAGTTCAGCTGTGACTTGACTTGACTCAGGAAACGCAGCTGCAACTTGACTGGACTCAGGAACTTGACTTGACTCAGGAAACAAAGCTGATACTTTGATTGACTCAGGAACGACAGCTTTAACTTGACTTGCCTTAGGAAGAGCAGCTCTGACTTGTCTTGACGCAGGAAACACAGCTCTAACTTGACTTGACTCACTCCTGGCCATGACAAGGGAACTGGATTTGTTAGCGCATGGAACGAAATTCCTGGCCGTGACGAGGAAACTGGATTCGTTAGCGCATGGAACGTCACTCCTGGCCGTGATGAGGGAACTGGATTCGGGCGAGATAGCCTTCCCGGTCGGGTGCTCTGGCTGGGCGGCCATCTTGTGAACTGGCTCTGGGAAGGCGGGCTTGATGTGAGCAGGCCCTGGAGCGGCAGGCTTGACGTGAGCATGGCTTGGAGCGACAGACGTGACGTGAGCGGGTTTCAGAGGACGACTAGCGGATTTCAGCGCCGATCGAACTGAAGTGATTGCTGGGTCCGCCAGCTTTGAACCCAGGTTAGCGTTGTAGGGTCCCCATTTGTGACCACAGAAAATCTTGGAAAGGTGATTGCGGTCAGTGGTCCGGCATGTGGAGGATCTCGGCATAGGGTGAGCTGGCAAGGTGATGTGAAATTCAGAAGGGACAGGATGAGACTGGAACTCATTCTTTCTTTCCTCTTCGATTTCCATGTTAGAGCCATTCAAATATAGAATGAGATTGATTAATTCAATTAAAGAGAAATCACACACGGGAAAACTGCAGCGAATAGTGTTCTCGTCCAGTCCCATCTGAAAAACCGCACGTAACGAGGCGTCGGGCCAGCCCACCTGATGGGATAGCTCAATGAATTCCGCCGCGTACTTCTCCAGGCGGCGACCACCCTGACGTAGATTGAGCAGTCGGTCCTCAGCCCATTGCCGCTTAGCAATGACTCCGGTCATATTGAACTCAAATCTGTGGTTGTAAATCCTCCTTTGTCTGGGCTGGTATCCTGTCACGCTGGCACAGAGGGGCAGAGGCAGAGATAACGTTTTAAGAGTTTATTTACATAGAGGTGCAGCAACAGAGTGATACCAGAATTGGCCACCTAAACAAAACAAGCTAGCTTCCCTCAATAGGTCACTACGAAATTTATAATAAAAATAAATGTAGAAATAACTTAATATTCATTGTTTTTTTAGATCATACCACATGATATCCAAGAGGTAGTAGTTACCAGTAGTTAATTTTTATACCAGTAGTTAATTTTTATTATTATTATTATTATTTTTTTTTTTTTACAAATTTGAAAGAGAGTTACAATCCATTTTTGAACGGATTTCAACATAAAAGTCCCAAAATGGTAGTTTCTTGATGGTCGCACCACATGATATTTCATAAAATGGAAATCATCTGACAAAGTTTGTTTGTATATTATGGTGGAAGTATAAATACAAATGATTTGAAATTTTATACAGGATTACAAAACACTTTGGAAAACATGCCAGATACTATGGGATGATATTAGACTCAAAACGATTAATAGATGCACGCACAATTATCCATGTACTGGATCAATTTTATGCATGTATCTTACAATCCACAAACAAATGCCTTTCAATTTGAGTCTGTGGAATTCGGGATTAAATGATTGTGCAGCGATTTGTACAAATACAGACATGTTTGCGAATAAAAATGTTCTGTTCTGCATTAATATATCATACATTGCTCATGCAAAAAGGAATCAGTGCATTTGTGGATCAGGTGACACGCGTGCATTTATTGAGGTCTTTTCTCGAGTCAATCTTGTTCAGTTCATTTGGATTTTGAGACTTCATTTTCGAGGTTTACAGCATTTCACGACGCCCACACACACTACTACCAGTGAACAAGGCCCAGTACAAGTCATTAACGTGTACGCGATTCGAAAAATTTGCAAATTTGCGTCACTACACTGATGTGAAAAATATTATAATTTGCATTAAAGTATCACAGTTTGTGCATGTGGCGATTAAAATGTTCATTTGTGGATCAGACGACACGCGTGCATTCATTCACATCTCTTCTGAATCAATTCTATTTGATTCATTTGAATTTTGAGACTTTCGTTCCGCCCTTTTAGCCTTGCCCAATCCACACACAGCTCGCGATCCACACGCAGCTGAGCCTAAGAAAATCGGCGACACGTGCGCATTCCATTGTGTACGCTTTTATGAATGTTACATTGTGTTTTATTTGTTTCTTTTTGGTTTGGCTATTCTCCCTGCCTGCTGAAATATAGTAAACAAGTTTTATTGAACTTGTTCTAACAGAATGGCTTATATTAATTTTGTCAAACAAGAACTTCATCATGGCACCTTTTTTCTGTACTTCAGCGGCACGTTGTCACTTATTCCTTCTTTGTATTATTATAATTATTATTATTATTACTATTATTATTTTATATCATTTTTTTATTATTAAAGTGCTATTATAGTCGCTTGTTTAAGCCATTAGTAGGCTAGTCGCACGTTTATATTAAAGTGTGATGCGATCAAGGAAAGCCCAACATATGGTGAAATGTAACCTTTTATTTGATACCATATGAAAGCTGGGTTCAAGCTCTTTTCAAAACTGTTTTTATTTCCGATTTATTTTTTTAATCTATTTCTATTTTCCGATTTTTATTTTATCTATATCTATTGAACGTAACAATATGGCTATCTTAAGTTGGCTGATATAGATATGATTTCCAGGAATGGAATTTTGAGAAAAACGGGTTTAAAGTGAGACGGTTTTCACTTTCGCTTCACGGGTTTAACAAGATCTGTCTGTCAAATCAGGAGCGCTATACTGCATCATTACACAAATAGACTAACGTTTGTTTTCCGTTTTTTATCATGGCCATAGTCACCAAACTTTTGATCACCCCTTGTATGTTTAGATAGCACGAATAATGTAGCCTACCTTGAAATTTACATTTAGAAAAATGCGCGCAGCCCAACTGTTCACTGTGCATAAAAGTTCACTGGACTCTTCCTCTTTAGTAACTTACTTCATTCTTCATTTCTGGATGTGAAATAGTCAATTATAATACGATTAAGTGAGCAGCTAAGTTACAGTACTTAAGATTGCGTTGTTGTGCTCCGCCATCTCACGATATGAAAAATAAATAAAAACATTGCGTGCGACCTCTTTTTCGAATTTCCTGAAAACGTCCTAGCGCTTTCCCAGATCGCATCACAACTGATTATATTAAACCAATTTATTGTTTATTATGTAAATCTATTATTTGTTATGTAAACCAGGCCTTTTACTTAACGCGCATTCCGACAAAAAAGGTCTTCTTCACATGTGAAATCATCCTCTTCAAATCCATAACATACACTCTCTCATTACTGTAAGTCGTAAGAAATTTCTCTCCTACTGCGAAGATGGCGAATCAGCATCATCAACTTCATCTTTGCAGCCGACACTGACTCAGAAAACAGTTTAGCAATAAGTACATGAAATATACGTTATTTTTTCCCCTAGACATTCATTGTCATTCCTTTAGTCAGCAAGCTTTATTCGTCCACTTGAGCACGGAATAGGCTATAAAAGGCTCACTGGTTTAATATAGTATAATTAATATAATATAAACGTGCGATTACTAATGGCTCAAACGAGCGACTACAACAGCACTAGCACAAGGGAATGCGCACGTGTGACTGGGGCTATAGTGCTATCTAGTGGTCGCCGATTTTCTTATAGGCTCAGCTGCGTGTGGATCGCGAGCTGTGTGTGGATTGGGCAAGGCTAAAAGGGCGGAACGAAAGTCTCAAAATTCAAATGAATCAAATAGAATCGATTCAGAAGAGATGTGAATGAATGCACGCGTGTCGTCTGATCCACAAATGAACATTTTAATCGCCACATGCACGAACTGTGATACTTTAATGCAAATTATAATATTTTTCACATCAGTGTAGTGACGCAAATTTGCGAATTTTTCGAATCGCGTACACGTTAATGACTTGTACTGGGCCTTGTTCACTGGTAGTAGTGTGTGTGGGCGTCGTGAAATCCTGTAAACTGCGAAAATGAAGTCTCAAAATCCAAATGAACTGAACAAGATTGACTCGAGCAAGACCTCAATAAATGCACGCGTGTCACCTGATCCACAAATGCACTGATTCCTTTTTGCATGAGCAATTTATGATATATTAATGCAGAACAGAACATTTATTATTAGCAAACATGTCTGTATTTGTACAAATCGCTGCACAATCATTTAATCCCGAATTCCACAGACTCAAATTGAAAGGCATTTGTTTGTGGATTGTAAGATACATGCATAAAATTGATCCAGTACATGGATAATTGTGCGTGCATCTATTAATCGTTTTGAGTCTAATATCATCCCATACCAGATACTGCAGGAAATTAATCTGAATAAATTTAGTGTAATTTCGAAGATGATAAACAAGTGTTATGGCCGGACGGTCGCACCACATGATATTTTGACACGTTGAATAACAGAAAATTTACAAATAACTAATCTTTTTTGAAAATTTAAAGTGGGAACATGCATGGAAGAGGTGCTTCATATATATATATGTCATGTTTTTACGCATTTAACCCAATTTTTAATTGAAAAAAAAAAATGCAATCGGACAGAAAATTTAGGCGTCACATCATTGACCCATATATAATACAAATCTTTTTGCCTAATAAGCCTGACATTGTGCATTATGATTGTTGCTGGCTCTTTGTCACATTGCTATGTTTCTCTTTTGTAAGTTGCTTTGGATAAAAGCATCTGCTAAATGCACGAATGTAAATGTAGTGTTTGTGACTGAAACTGCAGGTCATTTGGGCCGGTCTCAGTCCCTCGGCTGATCTGCACACGTCACGAAAACAATTGTGTAGTGTCTTAATATGAGGAATATTCCACATATGCATCTCCAAAGGCAGCTCTGGAGAAATCAGAAAGTTCCATTGTGGTAAATCGGTTTGCGACGTGAAAGATATTTTCTGTGATTATTTATTTAGTCTGATTACATCACTAACGTAAATGAGCATGAGATAATAAGTCTTACAGTTCAGTTTAAACTGTTATTACGTTACTGGCATCATGTTTACTCTCCAAAGCCAACTTTTCCTCTCGTTTGGCATTTACTGTGGGTTAATTTGAGTCTGGGCTCCAAACATTCCTGTTACCCTCCTTAAAATCTAGCTTAGACCAGCATGCATGGAGTTGAGCCCGGTGACTCGGCAAGTCTTTATGGCTTACCTTATACTGTACTTAATAATAATTTAAAAAAAAAAAAAAAACAGTTCTGATCAGTAGGCTGGTTGCTGAAGCTTGTTTAAAACACAAAATACATTTACTTACATATATTTGTTTATCTGAATAGCTACAGTTTTACCGTGAATAATTTTGCATGCCTCATTTCTTAAACCCTGAACGGTGTGGTGGCAGACATGTTCGGTTTGGCTACTTGTGGCCAAGAGACATTTAACTTGTAAACTCGAGATATTAACTCATCCCCTAAAATTATTACAATGATAACATTTTATTTTGAATGAAGAATAACAAAGAGTAAAATAGATTATAACTGATATTGCACTCGATCGTCTCTGTGACTGCATGACATTTGAATAATTTTTATAATGAATATCTGTTGAAGGAAAAGCCTATATAAGAACATAAAATAATATAGAACTATAATAAAACACATCCAATCCATATTTTAAATCCATTCACTGATGGTTTCTTATTTTTTATTTAACATTTGCATATATTATAACCAGTGGTGTAGTGGTGCCTGAAGTCAGTATACGCTTCATTTATTCCCTGACTCTTCGCAATCTATGATAAAATTTTAAGTCAGGTTTTCCCTGTACTAGAGCGGGGACAAAAGTAATGTGGGACGAAAGTAACAAAGCTATTTTCTCAGAGCCCAAACTATATTTGCTTTCCAAGCTATGACAGCACATTTAGCATGCAACCCTTGATGGAGCTGAGAAATATCACATGATTTCGTCATTTCGTCCCACGGTTAGTAAATTATGGAAGCGGTCATTTTTTTTTATCAAATCAGTTGTGTTGTTTCTCGTTTCAGTTGTCACAGTATTGATCAATCTACATGTTATATAGTGTTGTAATACATCCTGAAGTTTGGATTTTCAGAGTTTTTCAGTATAGAAGTAAATTTGATTTAAATGTCAAGAGTTCCTGTCGGGACGAAAGTAACACTTGCTACTTTTGTCCCCCCTACAGTGACAACAAGTGTTTCTTTTGTCCCGCAGCATGCTAATTTGATAACTTTCTGTGTCTTGCATCATTTATTAAAATGTTTATTATAGATGTTTATGTTGTATTATACGAAAAGAATATGCCAGGAGTGAGGGTCAGAAAGACAGAGGTCTGATTCAGCCACATGTTCATGAGAGGGCGTTTCTGGACATAAGCCATTATCTGTCAGGAATATTAGTCTCAGGGCTGTCGCTACATCCCATTTACCTTAGTCATATTTAGGTTTTAGCCATACCTTAGCTTTACCACCTATGAATTGCAGTGTTTCCAGATGTTTTTATGCACATTTTGTGTTTTTGCATATAAACAACTGGATGGAAACATGAATAGGCCTGCTGTTACATTATGTTGAGAATTTACATGATGCTAATTTAATTTAATTTTCATATCGTTCATTCTGTTAAAAAATGTTTTATAAAAATAAGTTGAATAAATAAATAAATAATTTAACCAAATTTAAAAGGAAAATGTAATAATTTTTTGCAAAGATTAAGGACTAAATATGTTTGCAGTTACATATTAACAAGGTCATAGTCATGTATATTTAATAAAAAAAGAAAACACAAAAAATCTAGCTTGTATTGTTGTGTTACTTTTGACCCACCTGTGTGTTAATTTCGTCCCAACCAACGGGGTCGAAAGTAACAATGTGCAACTTATGTTCAAACTGAAATTATACAGAAGTCTTTCTACATTTTTACAAAATACCACCTGTTATTAATAGACCACACATCTGAGTTATAGGCCACAGCAAAAATATATCTCTGTCTACAACTTTATCTTTTTAATTTATGTTTTTCTGAAAAATAGTACTTTCGTCTCCACTTTCCCCTAGTATTTGAACGCATTCGTTTACTGGATCCTTGGACTGAAAAGTTTACAGGGGTTCACCGGTTTCAGATATTTCTGATTGTAAAAACCTGCTTCTTTTTATTTGTAAGGTATTGTTTTTGTTATAATGTACTGATTCAAATCAGTAATCAATAATAATTATTATTTTACCACTCTGCGCGCCTCCCCTGACATGCTCTCGCGTATGAGCAGGCAGCATCTGGGGTGCGGGAGACTGAGCGGGCCCATCAGGCGCAATCATCAAACATATTTCAAAGCAAGCCGGCGCCACGGTCCTGGCCACATCATTACTGTCTTTACTGGGTGTTTTTAGTGAATATTTGCATTCATTGACACATGACTGTCATGATTTTGGTTAATGCAGGACACTACTGAATGATGCGCATCAGTGGGTATAGGTATAGGTCTACGCAAAGCCGACTGATAAAGAAGTGTATACGCCGTAACTTTGCACACGCATCAGAACTGGCGAAAATTTACTTCTGATATGGGTTTCAGAAGTGGGTGTGGCAAAATGGCTCAATATCGCCACCTATACGCTTTCAACAGAGTGCGCCTCAAGGTACGCTTCACGTACATGTATGAAAATCAGTACACACATGTAACACACCAATACCTACAAAAAAGTCTCCAGGTGCAAAATCCAAATCCCAACAGGAAGTAAGTTATTTTGTACTGATTTTGCCATTTTCAGCCATCGTATTTTAATGAATTCCTCCTAGAGATTTATTCAGATCAACATCAAACTTGGTCAGTAATCTAAAGCTCTTTGTGACATTAAATTGCGAAGATCTAGATTTTTCTGGCTTCTAGAGCGGCCTGGCAAATTTCAATGTTTCGCCATGAAAAAGGAAGTTGTTATAACTCAGCCATACAATGTCTGATCTGCCCCAAACTTCACAAGTTTGAAAAGAGTCCTGGCCTGAACACATGGCCATGCTCATATTCAGTTATATTCATAGCGCCACCTGCTGGCAACAGGAAGTGACATGTTTTACGCTGTAAGAAACTCCTCCTACAGATTTAATGACATCAACATTATATTTAGTCAGTCTAATCCAAAGGCCTTGGCCAAGATAAATTGTGAAGATCTTGAGGTTTCGTTGAAGGGCGTGTTTGTGGCGGCCTGACAAAGTTCAATGTTTTGCCATGGGAATAGAAGTTGTTGTAACTCAGCCATACAATGTCCAATCTGCCCCAAACTTCACATGTTCGATAAGAGTCCTGGCCTGAACACATCTAAAGGCCAATATTCCATTATAATCATAGCCCCACCTGTTGACAACAGGAAATGACTTGTTTTACACTAACTTAAACATGCAATGTCCAATCTGCACCAAACTTCACATGTTTGGTAAGAGTCCTGACCTGAAGACACCTAAAGACCAATATTCAGTTATTATCATAGCACCACCTATTGGCTGCAAGATATGTCATGTTTTACACTAACTTAAGCATACCATGTTCAATCTGCACCAAACTTCACATATTTGGCAACAGTCTTCGTCTAAACACATCTACATGCTAATATTCAGGTATAGGCAAAGCGCCACCAGCTGGCAGCAGGACGTTTGGCACATATAAATGACTTTGACACATTCTTCCCATATATTTACAATATTAAAAGCATACCGCCCACCATTGGCTGTTTTCCTAAAGCCACCGGTCGAAGGTGAGCCCGGGTGCGAGGGCCCTTTCATCTCTGCTTGCAGGTAACTTGACTTGGGACTTGAATGCAAAGATTTGAGACTTACTTATCACTTGCAAAACAATGACTTGGTCCCACCTCTGATGCATAGTAGTGATGGGTCGTTCTTGAACGATTCTTTCATTTTGAACGAATCAAACCCGAAAACTTGTCAGATAAGAGGTGAGGTGAGCTAATCATAGACTAAAGACCCAGGTAAACAATCAATTAATCTTTTCTGTTTCTTATAGCATTATAGTTTTGTCATGTTTGTAGTGCGATCAACATTTGTGTAAGCAGTAGATGTGTTAGGGAAGTAACACATAACATTTTAATTAGGGATGCACGATATTATCGGACTGATATCGGAATCGGCCGATAATGACTTTAAATGTAAATATCGGCATCGGCCCGATATGAAAAATTATGCCGAAATGTCTTGCCGATAAGACGAATATGTTAACTCACATGTGTTGAGGGTGTGCTAGGGATTAGATCATGTCAGCAGTGTGGCTCATTCTTGAAGCAAAGTTTTGACTGAATGAGGAGTAGCTTCACTGTTTTGGATCGCTGCATTTAAACTGAGAATGCACATACCGAATGATCCGTAGCAATAGCACGTGCAGTGGCAGCAGCGGCTATAGGAGAAAGCGCGCAATTGTTGCATTTGGGATCATTTACTGTTGCCTGTTTCATATCCAGTCACTAGATCGCTAAATACACATTTTAAATGGTTTTATGGTGCTCTTTGTTGTATTTTGAAACACAATGGCTATGTTTGCACATGACATGATCTGCATTTAAAATAAAATGTAATTACGGTGCGCGGTCAGTGAATTCTCTTTCTCCCGCGGCGCAACGGCAAAATACACTGTTGCTCATATGAAACATTTTTACGTGAATATTATGACACAAGTGAGGTACAAAGCATTCTTTATAAGTTAAATAATTGGTTAGCAGGCAAATGTTAGTAGCGACCATGCTTTTGGGTTCATGCCGTAGAGCCCATACATTTAAAACCATAAGCGGCTATGTGTCCTTCCCGGTTGGTCACGAATTGCCACAAACTTAATAATATTTATAGTTTCTTTTCACAAATCATCACCGTCTCACCCTTTAATTTCGCAGGTTTATTTTCTTGTCATTTACTTTTAATCCATGTTGTCGTATCTTTTATGGTGGTAAACTGCGGGTGGGAAATAAAAGATTTCGTGGCACCCGCAGCCCTGTCAAAGCGCAGTGCGCCGTATACAATTATTAGAAATTATAATTAAACATGACTTAGTGACTATTTCTATTACTTTCCATGTTGAATGCCTTTGTATTGCAGGGCTCTAGACTGATCAAAACTGTCACATTTTAGATTTTTTTGAAATTTGACATGGTCGCATTTGTGCAAATGCATGATCTGCAGTGCTGAAGCGTCTGCTCCATACAGCGGGAGTTACAGAGTTACAACGCCGTTGCATATTCAGGATTCCACTGATCACGCGAAGAGTGGTTTTGTTGTGAGCGCTTTGGGTGTGGAGCCTGGTTTGTATTTGTAGTGTCAGCACGAGCCAGGTGGAGATGGCAAAAATGACGCGACTGTCCTGGAAACTACCGCGGACGGAGGATTTGGTTTTCAAGTAGGGTAAAAGACCGCTTGTTAAACCAGAGAAGGTAAACATGTTGGTATTCTTGTGCAAAAAAAAAAAGTGTACTGTTTTGCCAGTTGGTCACGAATTGCGACATAACTTAATAATATTTTTATTTTCCCAAATCCTCACCGTCTCACCCTTTAATTTCTTAGGTTTATTTTCTTGTCATTCACTTTTAATCCATGTTTTCCTATCTCTTACTGTGATAAATTGGGGTTGGGAAATAAAATATTTCGTGGGAATAAATTAATAATTCGTTAATACTACATATTAATTCGTTCCCTCATTTTACAAATTAATAAATTAATAAATCCTTGGAACGAATTAAGAAGTTGTAGCAATGAATGATGTCCTGTTCATGTCCCTCAAAGCACCCTCACCATCACCAAGTTTAGTTATACTTTGTTTTAGTTTTGAAATGTTGTATTCAGATTGCGAATTCGAAAGTGAAAGCATCCGAAGTTCGGCTTAAAACATAGCAAAACTGAACTTAATTCACAAAATTCAGATCATAAATAATGCTAGCCTACTGATGAAAAAGAAGGGATTGAATGTAAACCACTCATTACTATTTATTTAATCCTAACAAATAGGTTATTGTTAAAAACTAACTTTCCAAACAAAAGGATATATATCGGTATCGGTATTGGCCAAAATGAGATGAAAAAATATCGGCATATCGGATATCGGCAAAAATCCATAATTTTAATTATATTTTGCTAAAATGAACAAAATGACACAAAAAGATTCGTTCATTTTGTTGAACCAGACTCAAAGGTCTGAGTCGTAAAATGACCCGAACTTCCCATCACTAATGCATAGTCTAGTTTAGGTGAGTTGGATATTTTAAGTTATCTAAAAAAATTTGCAGTTTTATTTTTTTTTTACAATGAATATTAGTGTTTAAGTATATATTTTCCATTTTAATTACATTTAATTAATTAATTTTAATTAGGAAATTTAATTTAATTTGTAAAATATTTTTTTGTATAACTTCATATATTTTTTTATGTCAGGTAACAATTATTTACAACATTTTTTTTTTTTCGGTTGACTAACCATGATGATCACCAACACAAAATACTGGTAGGACAGTCTGGTGAAGCTGGTCGGCTATACAGTTAGCTGGTTAAAGCACACAATCCTCCTAAACTCAACACACATTGGTGATTTATGTTGCTGTTTTTTTTTTTTCGGCGATTACCCTCGTTATATAAACCCACACACTCACTCACTCGAGCCAGATTCCGGAGGTTTCTCCCTAATTTCCATTAAGAGTCAATAAATTGGATCTGTGTTGTGCCAGGCAGGACCGGTAGACATGCCAGCCTTCACAGGGACCTTCACAGCTCACACACTGTCTGATTGTGTTCAGACTCTCCTTTCACTGCTCCATGACGTGTGTGAGCATACTTTCTGTTTCTGGCACTGTAGCCATTAAATAGTTAGCTTTTTTTCCAGGCTTCGAGTAAGCGTGTGTCTCTGCATGTAATGCCCTCTTTACGTATGTAGATGCAACGAGTTACGTGTGAAAGCCCTACAAAAATAGTTTTGTTTAAACTCTTGTGACCTATTCATATATTTTTATGTAAATCCATGCATATGTAAATTGCAGCATTAGATTCAATAGGACAATTTACATAGAAATGGCTCACTGCACCATTTATACACTGTGTATTTAAGACATGAAATTTCTATAATAATTTTGATAATTGTATAAAATTGCTTATTTAATGCAATGTCTATGAATATATATAAATATGGAAATAGGGACAATTTAATCATTCCACAATGCCACTGCAATCAGAAAGGAGTGAATGCATTCAGAATACTAGTGAAAATCTACAGTATTTCACTATCAATAAAATCTCAATAAAACCACACAGCAAAGTCTTTATTAAAAAAGTGTGCCAGATAACAAAATAGGCCTCATCACTGATGCTGACTGAAATTCTTAAATTACACTACTGTATAAAAGTTACAAAAGTTTGTGGAATATTCTGCTCTTCTGCTCACGAAGGCTGCATTTATTTGATCAAAAATACATTAAAAATTGTGAAATGTTATTACAATTTAAAAGGACTGTTTTCTGTGTGAATATATTGTAAAATGTAATTGATTTCTGTGATCTAAGCTGAATTTTCAGCATCATTACTCCAGTCTTCAGTGTCACATGATCCTTCAGAAATCATTCTAATATGCTGATTTGCTGCTCAGGAAACATTTCTGATTATTAGCAATGTTGAAAACAGTCGTGCTGCTTCATGTTTTTGTTGAAACTTTGATTAATTATTAAAAACAGTATTTATTTAAAAATAAAAATCTTCTGTCACCCCAGACCACAAAACCAGTCTTAAGTAGCACAGGTGTATTTGTAGCAAAAGCCAAAAATACATTGTATTTTTCTTTAATGCCAAAAATCATTACACTCTAAAAAAAAAAAAATATATATATATATATATATATATCACAATTTGTCGAGTCAACTTAAAATACTTTGTTACCCTGCTGCCTTAAAATTTTAAGTTCAGTCAACTGAGATAAGTTTAGAAAACTTTAAATGTTATGCTGTACTAAGTGACAACGTAGATATTTGAGTTGACTTAACAAAAAAAATTGGTTTGTTAAACTTAAAAGCTGGGTAAGTAACCCAGCTGCCTTACAATTTTACACTGAATCAACTCAAATATCTAAGTTGTCACTTAGTACAACTTAACATTTCAAGTTGACTTAACTTTTTTGTTGAGTTGACTGAACTTAAAATTTTAAGTCAGCCAGGTAACAAATTATTTTAAGTTGACTCAACAAATTGTTTTTTACAGTGTATTAAGTAAAGTGTATATTAAGTAAAGATAAAGTTCCATGAAGGTATTTTGTACATTTCCTACCATAAATATATCAAAACTTAATGTTTGATTAGTAATATGCATTGCTGAGAACTTTATTTGGACAACTTTAAAGGCGATTTTCTCAAAATTTAGATTTTTTTCACCCTCAGATTCCAGATTTTCAAATTGTTGTATCTCGAACAAATATTGTCAGATTCTAATAAACCATACATCAGTGGAAAGATTATTTATTCAGCTTTCAGATGTATAAATCACAATTTAAAAAAATGGCCCTTATGACTGGTTTTGTGGTCCAGGGTCACAAATATCTTTACTGCTACTTTTGTCAATTTAATGCATCCTTGTTGAATAAAGGTAATAATTTCTTTTAAAGTGCTCCTATTATGTCATTTTAAAGGTTGCTAATATTGTTTTATGAGTCTCCTAATGTATGTACATGTATGCAAAGTCAAAAAACACTTTAGTTTTCTCCAAAAATAGATTTAATTTTACCCCATTTCTAAAGTAAATGACTCGTGCGAAGCAGTTCGAAAAATCAATCTTTCTAAACCCCTTCTTTCCGTGAGCCCTCACTGCTGTGATGTTGCAGTCCTTTATGATTGGTCTACCGCGTGTCGGAAAACGATACGCCCATTGCCATAACTAAATGACAGCCCTGGAGACTTGTCAATACGTAGAAAAGAGGGCATCGATTTTACCATACCAATTTGACCCGGAGTTTGACGATGAAGCGGTTGAAGTGGCTGATTGACAAGCTAGCACGGACTACCATGGGAAGTGCTCACAATTTGCTTATGTAAGTAAACCGGGCACACCTCTATGCTGTAAACTTCAACATTGTATAATGCATTAAGCGTGGAAAGCGCTGCGCTGGCCGCTGGGTTCAGTGCAGCCCTTCAGAGCGCAGCGCCAAAAGTTCAACTCATTTGCGTGCCAGTGGTGCGCTCCGCTGCGCGTGCACTTTGGTCGACGCAGGAACAAGCTGTCCTCGTGCGGCACAAGCAATTAAAATGAATAGGTTTCATAGCGCATCGCTTTCCGCATTCGGTGTGAAAGACGCTTTGTGCGCCATCCTTTATTATTACTCCAACTAATGAGACAGACAGACAGTCAAGCTGCATTAATCACAAATTGTCAGACTACAGTGGGTCCACAGCTGAACAACAGAACTACAGAAGCATGAGTTAGCCAGTTAGCATGACATGTGCAGGGTTGTTACACAACATAACATACACAACTACTTATTTTGAACGATTGCTAGAAAATACAATCTTTGTAGATTTACCTTTTGGAAGTGAATATAAAACAAATTTACTCTCACAGCGTAGGATACAGCGTCTTCTTGACATGAGGTAAACCACATGGAAATTTTACTGTGTTTGTGGGGGGGCAAGTTGTTTGCGACGTAGAATGTGGGCGGACATTATGCAGATATGTTACATCTTGACGTATCCACCTGATTCCGAGGGGCGCTACTGTAAAAAAAAAAACATGGGTACAACTTCCGGTGAGGCGGCAGTAGTCAGTGTTGGGGGTAACGCATTACAAGTAACGCGAGTTACGTAGTAATATTACTTTTTTCAAGTAACTAGTAAAGTAACGCATTACTTTTGAATTTCTAAGAAAATATTAAGAGTTACTTTTTTAAATAAGTAACACCAGTTACTTTTTCCCCATTTATTGATTGATAAGTCTCCTGTCGGGAAATTGGGTGTAAACATGATGTTACTGTATTCTAGACTAAATGTGAACATGCATTAATTCATCTCACTCACAAAAAACAGATACAGTATTCCTCAAAATGAATAAAAACAGTAAAATACAAACTCAGAATATGACGCAACCCTGCAATAATTAAACATGTTAAAGAAAACAAATATCCTTTATGTATTTAATACCATTTTATTAACCAGTGTCTTTGCAGCTGACTTTCGATGATGCAATTCAATCATACTAATGTAAGCAAAAATTAAATTAGATAAATCAACATTTGTGCTTCATTTTTTTTTATAGCCGAAGAGTGACCTCCTGCATAATTTTTTCAGCCAGAGATGAATTCATTTCACTTTTGGTGTAAAAGGGCTTTTACATTAGAATTGTTTTATATTAAAAACAAAGAAGCAAGCCCTGCCCACATTTAAAAAGTAACACAAAAGTAACGTAACTCATTACTTTCCATAAAAAGTAACTAAGTAACGTAATTTCAGTAACTTTTTCAGGGAGTAATGCAAAATTGTAATGCATTACTTTTAAAAGTAACTTTCCCCAACACTGGCAGTAGTAGTATACCAATGGTATTTTGTGTGCTAATTAGCGAGAGGCAGAGTGTTTTTCGGATCATTGTTTACCTTGTAAAGTTGCAAACCTTTATGTCATGATGTCATTACGGTGCTCAGGGACAACATGTGTTGTTCAAAGCTGTGCGAAGTTTGGATCGCTAAATCTTGAATGACTGTTAACTAGTGATGTGACATTTGAACCAAGACATCGGAGCTTGTGTTACGGGGTGTGCCAGATGAAGCCTCGATTCAAGGCTTGTGCTGTTAACGTAGAAATCACAAAAACCAGTGACAAACAAAGCCTCACTTTCTCTTCAGTCACGTGCGAGATTCACTGTCGGTTTAAACCCCCAGATCTTACTTATTCATTTTTATTTTTTAGTTCCCAGTCATACAATAATATGAGAAATACAAATTATTTCATAAAAATGTAATATTTGCCATATGCACTTCATGTGTACATTATTCGTCTGTTACATCAGATATTCGTTCTAGCATTTAATGCCACAGTTTAATGGGTAAATGTATTTATCAGAGACAAAAATTAAACAAACAAACATACAGACACACACTGTTAGACTGTGGTGACTGTGGTGAATGCTTCGTCCGACGGTGTTTCTTTCACATGCTTCTGGCTGCTTTATTTTTTGCTAACCACCAGATCGCGCTGTATCCGACTCACTTTAAGCTTTGAAACTTTTCCCAAAACGGTCAGATGAAATATCGGTGCTTTAAGAGGCTTCATTTGCCCATCACTACTGTCAGCTGTTGAATGAATGAGTGTTACGTCCCGCTTGTTTACTTCGAACCAGAAGATGCTCCCATTTTTGACGCAAGGGCTCATGGGGCGTAGGAAACTTGTGGATAGCCGTAACAGAATAAGATTCAAATTCCTGACGACTCGTTAAGGCGATTCTGAGCCGACTCTTTTTTTTGATAGACAATAACTTTATTTATCGTGCACTGTCGGCTTTACAACTTTGCAGGTAATGTATGTTCACATACAGCTACATGAAACACTACATGAAAGGTTATATTTGAAAAGGCATAATAGGAGCACTTTAAAAATCTCACTAATCCCAAACATTCATCAGTATTCTATATTATTTAAATAATAATAATTACAATAAATCACTAAAATTAATCACTGGTATTATTACAAAATGTCCTAATCTGTTAAATCACCTTAAAAAATAAATACTAATTAATTTAGGAAAAAATAGCTATTTAAAAGTAGAACTTATATAATTTATATAACACACACTAATGATTTAAAACAGCTGAAGTGCTATTATTCTACTCAGAAACTTTGTCACATCCTTAGATGTTGTTAGTTATTCCCCAGCATTGCTTTCTACATCTACTCTGGTCAATAGTAACTTTTTACCTCTGTTTCTCATTGTTATCAGTTGCACAACCCCATCAAGTACCAGAATGAAGCAGCAGAGAGAGGAGAGTCACGTGCTGAAGGGCGTGTGACTCACGTGCGGCGCCCCCGTGTCCTCAAACCCTCTCCTCCAATCTTTACCATTGACAAAACCAAAGACTTCAACTGCAGCGCGGCCACTCATCATCATAACCCTGCAGCACACAGCCACGGTTCAGTAGGAAAACTTGGCAACACGTTTTACTAAGGTTACTTCTGTTAACTTTAGTTAACTATATTAGATAACGTGAACTAACAATGAAAAATACTTCATCCTCATTATTTAAAAATTTTAACATTTAATAATGCATTTTAAAATGAAAAGTTGTGTGTGTTAAAGGAATAGTTCACCCAAAAATGAAAATTTGCTGCAAATGTGCTCATCCTCAGAACATCTATGATGTAGATGAGTTTGTTTCTTCATCAGATTTAGAGAACTGTAGCATTACATCACTGTCTCACCAATAGATCCTCTGTAGTGAATGGGTGCCGTCAGAATGAGAGTCCAAACAGCTGATAAAAACATCACAATAATCCAAAAGTAATCCACACCACTTTAGTCCATTAGTTAACATCTTGAGAAGACAAAAGCTGCGTGTTTGTAAGAAACAAATCCATCATTGTGACTTTTTTTTAAACTCCAGAACATTGCTTCCACCTAAAATTTGAGTCCATAATCCATATGAGCAGTGTAAAAGTCCATTTCCTGTCGTCTGTCACATCAAAATCCACCCACATTTTTGTTTTGGACTATTTTGGCTTGTAAACGGTGCTTCATCTGTGCAGATTTCTCTCCTGATTCAGACCAGACCACTTTTTTTTTACTGGATGAAGCATTATTATGGATTATGGACTTTATTTTAGTTAAAAACATCTTAATGATGGATTTGTTTCATCTTTTGTCTACATTGATGGAGTGAAGTAGTGTGGATTATTTGTGGATTATTGTGATGTTTTTATCAGTTCTTATTCTGACGGCACCCGTTCACTACAGAGGATCCACTGGTGAGCAAGTGATGCAATGCTACATTTCTCCAAACCTGATGAAAAAACAAACTCATTGTAATCTTGGATGGCCTGAGGGTAAATGTTCAGCAAATTTAAATTTTTGCATGAACTAATCCTTTAACATAAACTAACAATAAACATTGTAACAAAACTGTAAACATTTAATAATGGATTTTTAATTCAAAGTTGCATCCTGGTAAATACACAGAAAGTTTTAATTAAACATTTTAATATTTTAAAACTCTTATGTAAAGTGTATAAAAAATATTTAATATCGTGCACCACTTCAAATAAGTAATCAATTTCTGAATTTGCTGAATTTCCATTTATATTAAAATATTATTAGATTTACATGAAAAATTAATTTTTTCAATAATAAAAATGCAAAACCGAAGCATTTTCTCTGCTGCTTTCAGACTTTTTGAGGTCTTGTCACTGTTTTATTACGTGCCTCTTTTATTAATGTTCTCAATTTGCTTTCTGCTCCTTTGCTGATCCATCTTTCTTTACAAATTCTTATGTAACACTGTACAGAGGGAGGGTTTGCTAGTTTCCTTCGATTGCCATCTCCACGTGGAGGGTCCAGAAACGTGTGTTCGGTCGTGTGCATGTGCGAGGAAATGGGAGGGCGGACTGATTGAAATGGACCTCCTTTGATGGTATCACAAATCACAATTGAATTATCTCAAGCTATATTTGTATTTGTTTGTGTAGTCGAGTTATATCAATAGGAAGGGTTTGCACATCCTAACACTATTATTAAGCTATAAATACCATGCAAAACTAAGATTAGGCCTATTGAGCATTATTAAATGATCATTGTCTAGAGGCGCACCAAACAGCCTTGCCACCATCTGAATAAATCCTCAAGGCAGATGACATCAACAACAACAATTTTATATCAAGGATGTTGCGTTTCTGAGAGGAGAGAGGGGACAGGAATGAGCGAAAGAGAGCGAGGGAGGAATATGAGCATGTCGGTCCATGTGACTCATGTGTACGTATCCTGAGTACGTCAAATGATGTGACTTAAAAACCATTTCAGTCCCATTTTAGTCACAGAGCACCATCTTTCCCAGAGCACTTATATGAAATCAACAGACATTACGTATCACATAAACAAAAAAAATATTGCTTTTCTGTATGCTTAGCGCGCAGCACAGATGGGTGTTTTTAATCAGTGTCACATTGACCTAAACGTCAGTCTTTGACATAGCAGAAGAAATAAACTCATCTCAACCTCTCTCTCATACGCTTGGAAAATGTGATCATCCTGAAAGCATTTGGAAGTTATCATATCGGAAACAAGTGCTGTTTTTAAAAGAATAGTTCCCCCTCAGGCCATCCAAGATATAGATGAGTTTGTTTCTTCATCAGATTTGGAGAAATGCAGCATTGCATCACTTGCTCACCAACGGATCCTCTGCGGTGAATGGGTGCCGTCAGAATGAGGATCCAAACAGCTGATAAAAAGTAATCCACACCACTCCAGTCCATCAGTTAACAACTTGAGAAGCAAAAAGCTGTGTGTTTGTAAGAAACAAATCCATCAAGACGTTTTTAACTAAATTACGAGTCCATAATCCATAATAACGCTTCCTTCAGTGAAAAAGTTGTCTGTCAAATCATAATCCACGCACGTGTTTGTTTAAAGCTGTTTTGGCTTGTAAACAGTGCTTGATCTGTGCAGATTTCCCTAATTCAGACCAGACCACTTTTTCACTAGGAAGTTTTATTATGGACATGAAAGCAATGGTTTGTTACAAACATGCAGCTTTTGGCTTCTCAAGATGTTAACTGATCGATATACACTATGCCATACACTGTAGAAATAGTAGTTCTGGATGTAGGGGAGCGCGGGGCACAAACTAACTCGGGGTTAGTTGTAACACACATGGTTTAAATATTTCCACACACGCTAGCATAACCAAATTTACAGTATTTACTAGTTGCCATAGCAACACTATACAGAGAAAAAAGTGCAGCAAAATCCAAAAGCCTTTTGAAAATATTGCTGAATATTTATTTCACCATAATTCCTGTCACGCTGAGGAACATTGTAACGCTGCGTTACAATCTGCCCCGCTACTATTAAACTATGCTATTCTATGACATTAGCGATGTCATTTTCACTATTTACTTTTATGGATTTGAATAAGAAACCACAAGAAACATGTGAATAAAGACTGACAATTGATGTTTAATGTTCAGAAATCATTATTTCTAGAAATGTAAAGCATTTTGGCTCGTTTATGTGTCTGGTGTTCTATGAGAGCTGTGTTTGGAGGGAGGGGAGTGTTTTTCTGAATGTCTGAATGTGTTTCATCTATTTACGCACACTGTTTTGAACTATACTGTATAGCTGTGTTTTACGATCATAGCCGTCCCACGCACGGTTTTTAAGCTGTCATATGGTCATGTTACAACGTGCCCCTCACAAGTTACAATGTACCCCACCTACAGGGCATGTTGTCACATTTCACTTCCTTTCTTTTGAGGTAAAAAATGAAAAACGTATACATTGCAATTTTAAAACAAAGCGACATATTTGTACTAGACAAGTGTGAATTAATGTGGATAAATAATTATGCTCTGAACCTCACGTGGATTTACACAAACTGAGAAATTCAAAACGTGTTAGGATGTGTACAACACTTTGAGCCAGACAGACTTTCTCATGCTATGTTGTTACCATATTCAGTGAGATTAAAGTTTAAAGATAAAAGCTTAGTAATTGGCCAAAATTGGTCTTAGATTTTGCTGCATGTGCAAAACAACAGAAATCAAATAGACATGGGAGTGGTAGACTGCGCTTAAAGCTGTGTTTGTAATTCTGGTTTAAGAGCCAGCAGAAGAATACATATTTACTTTGCCGATTTATTACACATAAGTAAACATGAGGAAGAAAAATCATAAGTTGGTGTTTCCAATGTGCAACGTGTTTCTGCTGCAATGTATAATGCAAGTAATCATTTATTTATTGGAATATGTAGATTTTTATATTCTCTTTTTTCTTTATTTTATTATTAACACATATTAGTTACATTATTAAAATCAGAAGTTGTATCTGTTAATATTAATGTTAATAACTAACAAATTAATAATTAATTAATTATTAATTAATTGTTCATTGTAAGTTAATTTATGTGTGACCTTTGAACTAACATGAATAAACCATGAATTAACAACTGTATTTCAATTAACTAATTCACAAAGATTAATAAATATCATAATAGATGTAAATGTAAATAATATTAGATTTATATAAATATATATATATATATATATATATTTTAAACTAAGCAACTCTTATGTAAGACTATTTTAATAGAAATATTTATATATTTATTTATATTTATATATATTTAAATCTAATATTATTTAAATTTACATCTGTCACCTAAATTTACATCTAAATGTTATTTTATGTAATTGTTAATGAAACAGAACCTATGGCAAAGTGTACTCATTTTTACAAATAAAAAATTGTATTTTAGTAAATGCTGTAAAAAACATTTTGTTGAGTCAACTTAAAATAATTTGTTACCTGGCTGCCTTAAAATTTTAAGTTCAGTAAACTCAAAAAAAGTTTATTCAGCTTGAAATGTTAAATTATACTAAGTGACAACTTAGATATTTGAGTTGAATCAACTTAAAATTTTAAGGGT
The DNA here is from genome assembly GCA_012976165.1 of Labeo catla. Lineage (NCBI taxonomy): Eukaryota > Metazoa > Chordata > Actinopteri > Cypriniformes > Cyprinidae > Labeo > Labeo catla. The sequence continues at coordinate 1,595,895 of VONZ01000052.1, read as the reverse complement.
TTCTTACCCATCTGTTAAGTTTAGCAGACACAAATATCTAAGATGTTACTTAGTACAACTTAACATTTCAAGTTGACTAAACTTATTTTAGTTGACTGAACTTAACATTTTAGGGCAACAGGGTAACAAATTATTTTAAGCTGACTCAACAAATTGTTTTTTATTTTTTACAGTGTAGACATATTGTTAGCTTGTGTTAACTAATGTAGTCAACTAGTGTTATCAGATCAAACTGTAAAGTGTTACTGAAGAGAAACCATCATGGTGAAACATGATAATGTGTCTCTGTGTGTGATTACGTGCAAGTGTGTGCATGTTATTATTTTCATAAATCTGTGCAGTGATGGATATTTTCTTGTCTGTGTTACAGTTGCCTTCTGGTTGCAATTGTTTATCTGTTCCTCCAGACAGTGGAAGTGAATATCAGCTGTATGGGTGTGTGTGGGTGTGTGTGTGTATCTGGGTGTGTGCATTTGTGAATATGTGTGTGTGTGTGTGTTTAGTATCACTGACAGCTGGAGGCCAGTCACTTATCTAATGACCCAGAGAAATGAAGCACAGGCTGCTTTCTGCCAGTGACCTTGCCTTGGTACAACAGATTGTCGACAACCATCCTACACCCACCCACACACACACAGACTGCTTAAAAAACAAATATTATCAACCTACATCCATTAATAAATGCTCATTTGTGTAAATATGTCAAACAACCAGCAGATCCTTGAGAAAAAGAAGGATGCTTAAAAAAATTACTTACTATGTATATAAAAAGAACATACTTAAGTGTGAACCGAACATAATGTTTTCAGGCACTTATGTGCATGTTATTTACAATTAAATATAAATGTATTATAGTTTGCATTTATATTAAATGCATTTAGTTGACACACTTAAAGGAGAAGTCCACTTCCAAAACAACAAATCACAAATAATTTACTGACCCCCTTGTCATCCAAGATGCTCATGTCTTTCTGTCTTCAGTCGTAAAGATATTATGGTTTTTGAGGACAACATTTCAGGATTTTTCTGAACTTCCAAAATGTAGTTTAAATGCAGCTTCAAAGGCTCTAAATGATCCCAGCTGAGGAAGAAGGGTCTAATCTAGCGAAACGATCGCTAATTTTTTTCGAAAAATAAAAATTATACTTTTTAAGCACAAAAGCTCGTGTAGCATAGGATCTGGGATGTGCGTTCACGATGCTACGAATTAGAGATGGGTCGTTCTTGAACGATTCGTTCATTCTAAACAAATCTTTAATGTGACTCGGGAAGAGCGAGTGATTCGTTTAGTCGTGCATGCGCAACATCCTGTTAGGTTCTGTACTGGAATTAGTTCACCTGTTTTGAGTCTTTGATTTTTTCGAGTCGTTCGTTCATCTTATAGGGCTGTCACATGATGAATGAACGACTCAAACCCGAAAACTTGTCAGATAAGAGGTGAGGTGAGCTAATCATAGACTAAAGACCCAGTTAAACAATGAATGAATCTTTTCTGTTTCTTATAGCATTATAGTTTTGTCTTGTTTGTAGTGTGATCAACGTTTGTGTAAGCAGTAGATGTGTTAGGGAAGTAACAATTTTAATTATATTTTGCTAAAATGAACGAAATAACTCGAAAAAAGATTAGTTCATTTTTCTGAACGAGACTCAAAGGTCCGAGTTGGTAAAATGATCCGAACTTCCCATCACGTGTAAGTTCATCGTCTGTGTACTGAGTTTGGCGGAAAACTCCATCTTATTTTCTCCTACAACTTAAGAGGAGGACATCATTGTACCTTTTGGTTTGTAAACAGCATTTGACTTACTTGCACTTTCTTAGTCTTTGCTCGTTCGCTTTGTAAACACTGGGTCTGTAGTTCCGTCTAAGTTCCGCGTGACCTTTCGACATGATTCAATAGTAAGTGGTATTGTGGACGCGCATCCCAGAATCTGTGCTACACAGGCTTTTGTGCTTAAAAAGTAAAAAAAAAAAAAAATATTTTCAGAAAAAATGACTGATCGTTTCACTAGATAAGATCCTTCTTCCTTGGCTGGGATCGTTTAGAGCCTTTGAAGCCACATTAAACTACATTTTGGAAGTTCAAACTTGGCCACCAATGGCAATTATATGCAGAAAAATCCTGAAATGTTTTCCTCAAAAAACATAATTTCTTTACGACTGAAGACAGAAAGACATGAACATCTTGGATGACAAGGGGGTGAGTGCATTATTTATGAATTGTTGTTCTGGAAGTGGACTTCTCCTTTAAATAGAACTTAAGCACCGACAAGCGTTTATGCTAAACTAAAATATACTTGTCATATTGAAACGTGTACATCATGTATTTAAATGTTTTAAAATGTGAAATTATGAAGTTAAAATTTAGCACATTTAAAATATATTAACTTACGAATAACACACCACAGCTAACATTTTTATTAAGTACTTTACATGTGCTCTACAAGTGTAGTTTTCTAAAGCACAACAAAGGATTATGAAAACATAATGATTTAAAATGTACTTAAGTAAAGCAAAACATATACTTTGAAGTTTTTGTAACATGCATTTTAAAAAAATCACTTTTTTAAATCACACATTTAAAAAAAAAGTGTGTTAAGTCATAAGTGTCTCTGTAAGTTGCTTAAGTGGGTTTTTATTTCATTAATATTATATTATCTGCAAATACAGTTTTTGGGGTAACACTTCATTTTAAGGTGTCCTTGTTACACATCTTACATGTTCTTACTATTATAATAGCAAATTAATTCTGCATAATTACATGCCAGTAACCCTAAAATGAATCCTAATCTTAACCATATAGTAAGTACATGTAGATTATTAATATTACTCAGTACTTAAATGTATAATTACACGTAACAAGGACACCTTAAAATAAAGTGTAACTGTTTTTGGTAACACTTGTAACAGTGTCCTTGTTACAAATGTTACATGTACTTACTATAATACAGTACAGACATCTTTAAAGTGTTTTTTTTTTTTAATATACTTTTAAAATTTGAAGTGCAGGATAAGCACACATTAATTAAATTAAGCACATGTCTGAGTGGTAAACTACATGAAATGTACGTCAGTCTGTCTGGAAGAGCAACACCATCAGCACAATCCATAATTCCTGTTGTGAATCAGCCACCTCTCTGTTACCAGCAATTATCCAGGAACAAGAGTCTGATAATAGCTGTGATCATCTCTCAAAAGGAACACATGCTGTCATTCAGTACAGTCCTGTCTGTGGATTTATGATCTATGGATAGTTACTGAGACCATCTGACATGGTCATATTATGTATTATTTGATTATTTATTCTAACTCCGTTTATACACTTAATACAGTTGTTTTGCATAAAAAAAAACATAAGTTTTTCATGACCATTTGTGGCCAGTTGTTGCATCACTTGCTCACCAGTGGTTCCTCTGCAGTGAATGGGTGCCGTCAGAATGAGAGTTCAAACAGTTGATAAAAACATAATAATAATCCACACCACTCCAGTCCATTAGTTAACATCTTGAGAAGACAAAAGCTGCATGTTTGTAAGAAACAAATCCATCAAGATGTTTTTAACTAAAATCTATAATCCATAATAACACTTCCTCCAGACCAAGTGGCCTAGTCTGAATCAGGGGAGAAATCTGCACAGTTCAAGCACAGTTTACAAGCCAAAACAGCTCTAAACAAATATGTAGCTGGATTTTGATGTGAGAGACAACAGGAGATGGACTTTTTCACTGGAGGAAGCGTTATTATGGATTATAGATTATATATATTTTAGTTAAAAAAGAACTGAATGATAGATTTGTTTCTTACAAAACACAACTTTTGTCCTTTCAAGATGTTAACGGATGAACTGGAGTGGTGTGGGTTACTTGTGGATCATTGTGATGTTTTTATCAGCTGTTTGGACTCTTATTCTGACGGCACCCATTCACTGCAGAGGATCCATTGGTGAACAAGTGATAAAATGTTACATTTCTCCAAATCTGATGAAGAAACAAACTCATCTAAATCTTGGATGACCTGAGTGTGAACACATTTTCAGCACATTTTCATTTTTACTTGAATTATTTTATATATGTGCCTTTTTTGCATGTAAAATGAGCACGTAAGGTCTATCTTGCATCACATGCACAATGGTGGTTTGCTGTAGGGTCTTTCTTTAATAATACACTGTGATTAATTCACAAAAGTTTTAAAAGCTTTAACAAATGAAGAGTTCAGATGCAAAAGCCTCTAAATCCATCTGACGTATTTCTTTAAAATGAGCATTTCTTTCTGGGTACTTTGTATATGTTTCTATGTAAGTACTGGTACCTCTGATTGGGCTGAGGCTGGAATTTAGCGAATTTGAAGTAAAAGTATTTGATGGACGTGTACTATGTGTCAGGAACATTCACTCAGTATCATTATCTCCTTTTTGACAGAGATGGCTTTTAGCTGGTTTTGCATCTGAACTCTTCAAATACACTCATTCTTTCTTAAAATGGTGTTGGATATATATCTTCAGGCTCAACACTCATCAATCACAGGACAGGATGAGTTATGTTGATTTGTGGGTGTTGAATGTGGGTGGTTGTGTATTAATGTTTTGACTTCTGAATTTTTCTGGGGTTTTTTTTTGTTTTTTTGCAGCTTATATAAAAGGTCTTTATTCATTCGGGACGGATGTTTGCCTTGGCTGTAGTCAATATCAAGCCTATTTACCATGATTCCTCATGACTTAAAGGTCAAGTTAAGTATCATTTTTGTGGAACTACATTGCAGGCAGCGTTTATTAGAAAGAAGCAGCGTGTAGTAATGTGCAAAGTCGTTGTTAGGTCTGTTTTTATTTCTCTACAGTATGTGAATGTTGTCATCATACTTCAAACCTTTGATCAGTTGCCAGTGCTTCAGAAGAAGAGCAATACGTGCAGTGAGCTTCTCCAGATGTTCTTTGAAGAGAGATGACTTTTACAGCTTTACATTCACACAGACAGATACTGTGACTGTACACATTCAGCTATAGAGTCACACATGGATGTGTGTGTGTGTTTGAGTGTGTGTGTGCGTTTGAGATGGGCGGAGCCTCTGTTTTGTCGTCAGCTCTCTACTGTTAGCGTAACTGATAGAGTTCTGCCGCACAGGAATGCCAAGTGCTCTGTAATCGAGACTCTTCAGATAAGACTCCATCATCAGCACAGCCACTGATTTGAACAGTGCCAAGAACACATGACTTTATCCTTGAAATGTTTGGCCTTTAAAATATTGCTTTTAAAATGAATTTAAAAAACTTAAAATGTATTATTATATCTATATATACAAATATACACTGCCAGTCAAAAGTTTTTTAACAGAATCATTTTTTTTATGTTTTTTAAAGAAGTCTCTTCTGCTCACCAAGCCTGCATTTATTTGATCTAAGTACAGCAAAAACAGTAATATTGTGAAATATTTTTACTATTTAAAATATCTGTTTCCTATTTAAATATATTTTGATATCTAATTTATTTCTGTGATAAAAGCTACATTTTCCGCTTTATTACTCCAGTCTTCAGTATCACATGATTCTTCAGAAATCATTCTAATATGCTGATTTGCTGTTATTATTATTATTATTATTATCACTATTTAAACCAACTGAGTACATTTTTAATAGTAAAAGCTTTAAAGTCTAGTAACATTATACACTATATGATTCAAAAGCTTGGAGTCAGTAATATACATATTTTTTAAAATATGAATTATAGAAATGAATACTTTTATTTAGCAAGGATGCTTTAAATTGATCAAAAGTGATGATAAAGACACTTATAATGTTACAAAAGATTTCTGTTTCAGATAAATGAACCGAACTTTCTGAACTCTATTCATCAAAAAAAAAAATTTGAAAAAAATTGAAAAAAATTCTACTCATCTGTTTTCAACACAATAATAATAATAATAATAATAATAATAATAATAAATGTTTTTGGGCAGAAAATGAGAGTAGTAGAATGATTGCTGACGGATCATGTGATTGGAGTAAATTTAGCTTTGAAATCATAGAAAAATTACATTTTCAAATTTATTCAAATAGAAATCAGTTATATTAAATAGTTAAAATATTTAATAATTTTACAGTTTTTGCTGTACTTGTATATGGTGGTGTATATGTTTTGTAAAGAAGTCTCTTATGCTCATCAAAGCTGAGTTTATTTGATCAAAATGTTATTACGATGTAAAATAATGTTTTCTGTTTTAATATACATTAAAATGTAATTTATTCCTGTGATCAAAGCTGAATTTTCAGCATCATTACTCCAGTCTTCAGTGTCACGTGATCATTCAGAAATCATTCTAATATGCTGATTTATTATCAGTGATGGAAACAGCTGTGTTGCTGTTATATCAGGATCCTTTGATGAAAAACAAAAAACAGCATTTATTTAAAATAAAAAATAATTTCTAACAATATGCACGCTGTATCATTATTTGGCAGCACAACTGTTTCCATCACTGATAATTAATCAGCATATTAGAATGATTTCTGAATGATCACGTGACACTGAAGACTGGAGAAATGATGCTGAAAATTCAGCATTGATCACAGTAAATAAATTATATTTTAAAGTATATTCAAATAGAAACCATTATTTTATATTATAAAAACATTTAGCAATTTAACAGTTTTTTTCTGTATTTTTGATCAAATAAACACAGGCTTGATGAGCAGAAGAGTGTTTAAAAAACATTGCAAGTCTTACCGATCCCAAACTTTTGAACAGCAGTGTATATATTTACTGAAAATATCACTGACCTATTTTTTGTTTTTTTAAATTGCCTGGCCTAGTTTTTATTTTGTTTCTTCTGTTTCTTATCATTGTCTTTCCATCTGCAGAATCATGTCTAGTCATTGTAACAGAATAAACAAGCAGATCTCAGCACAGCTGTTCAAAAAGCATTCATAGCAATCAGAGAACAATGTCTTCAGCCAATTATTCATCTTCCTAATGCCATATCAGAACATGTTTCTTGCATCCTGATCAAAATCATCTGTGACTTTATTTTTGCACGCTCCAGTTTCTGATAAACTCGTTGTTACTTACTTTACTGTTCTCCTTTTAATGCCATCTGTCATTTTTCTCTTTAACAGGCACCGTAAGCTCATTTGTACTCGCTCGTTTATCAAAAAATGGGTTGGCATGAATTAAATATGTGTTGTTGATGTATAAAATGAGTACACTGCTCATTCAAAACAGGCTGGACCGCTGTGAACCGGTTCAGGACAAATGTAAACAACCAGAGGGTAAAATGAATGAAAGATGCAACAAACATTCAGTGAACTCGGATAAACCGTGGCACTTTTTTCAAATGAGCGTGTTTTACTAATGCGCCAGGCCTTGTTGTTGTAGTATGAGCACATGTTATTCATCGTTTGTGCGTATGCGTTAACCGAATTGTGTCTGCAGTGACAGACACTCGCCCGGAAGGCCTCGTGATCGAGCTAATGTTCGCTTTATGTCTTCGTGATTGAGATCGCTAGCAATTATCGGGTGTGAAAAACAGCTTATCAGAAGCTAAAAATACAGCTATGCTATAGAACATACAAGCTATTGGTTTATGGATCCACTGGCTTGATTTGTCATTTGTGGTCCGGACAGGAAACCCACATTCATTCATGCAGTTCATTATCTGATCCCGGGAAGCGTCTGAATGGATATCGATGTGTTTTAGGTCCGCCTTAATTCGTGACATCTTGGGCTTGAACAATGGAAAAAAGACATTTTAAGTGTTGCATTTCATAATTAGCCTGGGTTTAAAATCATAGCTGTAATCTTGGACAGTTCTTCTCGCCTTTTTTTGTTTTGTGAGATTGAATCTTCATATATTTTGCACATTTCTCTTGTTGGTTTTTGAGTTTGAGGGCGTATCATACAACCTACTGCTTCATTTGAGACACAGTGCACTAAAGTGATACTCTTTCATTAATATTTCAAATTTATTTGATATGAAATATAATTATATTAAATAATATTATATATTTATTTTTTATATTTTCTTGTTGACAGTAACATCTATAACATGCATTCAATATTTTGTATATTTTATATTAAATTAATTTATTTTAGTTAAAGTTTTAGTCAATTTGTTGTGTTTTTGTCATTTTGTCATTCATAGATGTTTATTTAAAGAAGTGACAGATCTTTTTTTCCAAATCTGTCTTTTGAAAAAACATTATGAATAAATAAATAAATAAATAACATGCATGAATGACGTGTTGACAATAACATTTATAACATGCATTATATATTTTGTATATTTTATATTTTCTAAATTAAAGTGTATTTTAGTTAAAGTTTTAGTAATTTTGTTTTTTAGTGTGTGTTTTTGTCATTTTTAAAATATGTATATAAATGTTTATGTATGTGTTAGTTGTATTTATTTTGGTTAAACTGAATGAACATGAGAAATAAGCTAAAGTAAAAAAAGGTTTTAATAAGCTTATTAATAATTATGAAAAACAATTATTTATTTATTTATTTTTTCTTATTATTTAATTTTTTTTCAGTTAAAATTTATTTATTATTTATTAAAGACATTTTTGTATTTTTTATAGTTTTAGTTTTAGTTGACTACAATAACCTATTTTATTACAGCCAATTTTACTACTTTTTCTCAAATTATAATAATGATTTGGTCCATAACTTAAATTTTGATGTAATTTTAATCAAAAATATTTATTTTCTCAAAGACAAAAACATGCAAAGTTAAAAGGATTATTTATAATAAAGACTTTATCAATATATTTTTTATATTAACATAAGTCAAAATATTACTTACTGTTAGTCAATATAATATTTGTTTGACTTTTTGAACTTAATTTCACAATAAACAAAATCTAAATTAGCTTTTATATAAAAAGAATTTTCACTTAAGATAAAACTTGCAAACAGTTGTCAGCCAATGTTTATTTTATTTTATTTTATTTTATTTTTTTGAAAGACCTTAATGTTTATTGTGATGTGTTATAGACACACCAGAAAAATGAATAAAACCTATAATAATTTCTACTATATTATTTAACTATTTTCTTCTAGGCATTATTTCTTTTAACTTTTTATTTATTTATTAATTTATTTATTCATTTAAATTCATTCGAACAAAACACGTATACATTTTTTTTTTTTCTCTTCGTTTCTCTTTTTCCAGTGTATCTGGTTTCACCAACAATCTTCTCTTTGGCAGTTTGATATTAAAGTTGAATTATGAGCATTTGAATAAAAACATAATTTGGATTCCTGAGGCTTTTATGATGATGCGATGAGGCCAAGGAGTCGTTTGTGTGGATGGAGACACGTCAGGGTGTTTTATAAATAAAAAGCAAGGAATACAGTGCAGGGTTAGACCTTAACAAGTATTAAGCAGTGAATCAGAGAAAAGCTATTTATTTGTGGCCACATTAATCATCGCTCCATGGTTACAGTTTAACAGAAACACGTTCTGCGAAACAAAACCCCTATTTATCATTTTGTTGTGAAAACAAAGTTATTACAGCTAGTGTTGCATTCGAAGAATAAGGGAAAATTTAATGTTTATGTTGTGAGAGCTCAGTTTACAGCACTGAAGTATCATGTTTGTGGAGACAGAGAGAATTTTGTAAATAAGAAATATTAGGCACTTTAAGTAAGGAATGAACAATATTTATTCAAATACAACTTGAATCAACAACATTCCAAAGTTTTGAATAAGTATGTTGAATAAATAAATCTAAATCTGACGTAAATAAATCTACAACATGCATTTATTTATTTATTTTAATGCATGTTATAAATTATTATGTTATAGATATTTTTTAATTTCATGCATTTTATTTAAGTACAGTTTTGCTCAGATTGAAAATTGAAAAAATATAACTAATACTCTAGTTATGCATGACATAATTTATACACTGTGCACCAGCACCATTTTACTAAACTGCAACTAAAACAACAAATAAAAAAATTAAAAAATCACTTGTTGACAATAACATCTATAACATTTATTTGTTTATTTATTTGTTTATTTATTTATTTTAATGCATGTTATAGATTATTACGTTATAGATTTTTTTAAAATTTCATGCATTTCATCTTAGCAGATGCAGCATGGCAGTAAGTTTTGCACAGACTGTCGTTATAAATAAAAAAATAAATAAATAAAAAATCTATGTTGTATGACATAATTTATACACTTTGCACCAGCGCCATTATACTGAACCGCAACTAAAATAATAAATAAATAAATGCATGAATCACTTGTTGACAATAACATCTATAACATTTATTAATCTATTTATTAATGTATTTGAATGCATGTTATAGATTATTATGTTATAGATATATATATTTTTTTTTAATTGATGCATTTCATCTTAGTAGATGCAGCATGGCAGTAAATTTTGCACAGATTGTCTTTATAAATAAAAAATATAAATAATAATCTAGTTATGCATGACAATTTATACACTGTGCACCAGCACCATTATACTGAACGGCAACTTAAAAATAAATAAATAAATAAATAAATAAATCACTTGTTGACAATAATATCTATAACATTTATTTATTTTTTTATTTAAATGTATGAATCACTTGTTGACAATAACATCTATAACATGCATTTACTTATTTATTTATTTATTTTAATGCATGTTATAGTTTATTATGTTATAGATATTTTTTAAATCCATGCATTTCAACTAAATACCTAATTTTTTATTTTATTTATATTTTATTTTAGCTAGATGCTAAGGCAACATTTCTTGCATTTAAAACTGAAGTACTAAAATAACAAAAACTAAAATGTAAATAAAATTAACCAAAATATTAAGAAATATTAAAAATGAATAATAAAAAACACAAAATGAACTTACTTACAATACAATTAAAAAGAAAACTGAAAAATATAAAACAGATAATAAAAATTAATAAAAATCTAATTCAAAGTATTAATAAAAGCTATATTACCATCTCATTTTTACTAAAACAGCACAGCTGTGCACTCCTAAAATAATTCGGACATTTTATTTGTAAGCAGATGAAAAAAGTGACTGTTCTTTGTGTAATCACACAAGTAAATGCGAATAAATGTTGAATTTATTAAGTCTGACCAGAGACCTGATGCAGGATTTCATCATCATTTTTTTCCCCCATTTATTTTCTCAGTTGTTCATTGATCTGCATTGCATAACACAGCTCCTCACTGCATTCATCCAAAGTTTTAACTTCCTTTAAATCAAATAAATACTAAGAAAAACCGCTGGTATTTGTAAATCAGCCTCAGGGTTGCTTATCGAGCCGTTAAACTGATATTAGCTGTGCCTGAATATGTTTGGCAGCAGGACGAGCTCATGACAGGAGTATTTCGTCAGATTATCGTCAGTGATGAGTGTGTTTGATCTCAGTGATGCTGGATGGACCGATTCCATCATAAATGTCCATATCATGAGCTGTATTAAGCACAGGGTGTAGGACGACAGAGAATGAGTCACGCAGGGCTTTCCTCCGCTGGTGGAGAGTTACGTTTGTTCCATTCCTTTGGGGGTTATGGAGACATATGGTAGTACAATACTCATTCATTTGACGGATCGATATATAAACATGGCAAACACACATGTGTGAATGCACACGCATAAGACGCCTCTGCTGGGACGTCACTCTGAGAAATCTGCAATCTGCTCAAGTCACATGCATTAGATCTGGACTCGGACCAGAAACACACACATGCACTGAATCTGTTTTTAGATGCAGGATATCTCTAGCCAATGTCGTCTCTTCTCTTCTCTTCTCTTCTGTAATGAATGTTATGCAATGTATTATTGTTGGAGGGGTGGTATATGTTATAATAATTCATTTTATTAATTATTTAATTTGTAAATCTGTGAACTCATAATAATAATAATAATAATAATAATAATAATAATAATACATTCTTTTTAAGAAAATAATTAATATCATTATCTAATAATAAAAATATTTAATAATAATAATTAGTAATTAATAGTAGTACTAGAAGTATAATTGCTGTTATAATAATACAGTGTATTATTATTGGTGGTGGTGGCTTTTGTTATTAATTTTGTTATTAATTAATAATTTCATTAGCCAATATGTTTGTTATTAAATACATTTTAGACAATAAATTGCAATGTTGGTGTTAACTAATAATATTATTTAATGATAATAATGTACATATATATTTTAAAATAATTAATTATATTATTATTACCAGCTCTTTGTGATACTCTTTGAACATATATTGTAATGACTGTTATAACAATGTAATATATTATTATTGTTGGTGTTTTTATTATTATTAATTTTATTAATTCATTATTTAATTAGTCAATTAATGCATTAATGATGATGATGGTGATGATGATAATAATATTAATAAAATAAATAATAATAATAATAATTTTATTATAACAATGTTATAACAATGTAATGTATTATTATTATTATTGGTGTTTTTATTATTATTATAAATTTCATTAATTAATCATTTAATAATGCATTATTGATGATGATTGAGATGATGGTAATAATAATAATAATATATATATATATATATATATATATATATATATATATATGTATTATATTTAAAAAATAATATATATTAAAATAGAAAAATAAAATTTTAAAAATTTGTATTTTTTTACAAATTTTGTATGTATACAAATGGTAGGATATCCAAGGTACACATTTCTAGCAACTGTGCATTTAATTCTCATATTGTATTTTTAGAAAGTTCTGGAATATTTTTCCTCTCCCCAAATTTGTCACTACCGAAACACAATAATATAATTTAATAAGATGGGTTACACTGACCTTTAAAGATTTTGCTTACATCATCCTACATATACATATACACCGACCAAAATTATAAACGCAACACTTTTGTTTTTGCCCCCATTTTTCATGAGCTGAACTCAAAGATCTAAGACTTTTTCTATGTACACAAAAGGCTTATTTCTTGTTTAAATCTGTGTTAGTGAGCACTTCTCCTTTGCTGAGATAATCCATCCACCTCACAGGTGTGGCATATCAAGTTGTTGATTAGACAGCATGATTATTGCACAGGTGTGCCTTAGGCTGGTCACAATAAAAAGCCACTCTAAAATGTGCAGTTTTACTGTATTGGGGGGGTCTGGGGGGGTTCGAAAACCAGTCAGTACACCTGGTGTGATCACCATTTGCCTCATGCAGTGCAACACATCTCCTTCGCATAGAGTTGATCAGGTTGTTGATTGTGGCCTGTGGAATGCTGGTCCACTCCTCTTCAATGGCTGTGCGAAGTTGCTGGATATTGACAGGAACTGGAACACGCTGTCGTACAGAGCATCCCAAACATGCTCAATGGGTGACATGTCCAGTGAGTATGCTGGCCATGCAAGAACTGGGATGTTTTCAGCTTCCAGGAATTGTGTACAGATCCTTGCAACATGGGGCCGTGCATTATCATGCTGCAACATGAGGTGATGGTCGTGGATGAATGGCACAACAATGGGCCTCAGGATCTTGTCACGGTATCTCTGTGCATTCAAAATGCCATTAATAAAATGCACCTGTGTTCGTTGTCCATAACATACACCTGCCTATACCATAACCCCACCGCCACCATGGGCCACTTGATCACAACGTTAACACCAGCAAACCGCTCACCCACACGACGCCATACACGCTGTCTGCCATCTGCCCTGTACAGTGAAAACCGGGATTCATCCGTGAAGAGAACACCTCTCCAAAGTGCCAGACGCCATCGAATGTGAGCATTTGCCCACTTGAGTCAGTTGCGACGATGAACTGCAGTCAGGTCGAGACCCAGATGAGGACGACGAGCATGCGGATGAGCTTCCCTGAGATGGTTTCTGACAGTTTGTGCAGAAATTTTTTGGTTATGCAAACTGGTTGTTGCAGCAGCTGTCCGGGTGGCTGGTCTCAGATGATCTTGGAGGTGAAGATGCTGGATGTGGAGGTCCTGGGCTGGTGTGGTTACACGTGGTCTGCAGTTGTGAGGCTGGTTGGATGTACTGACAAATTCTCTGAAATGCCTTTGGAGACGGCTTATGGTAGAGAAATTAACATTTAATGGACTCTTTTCACAAGACCGTGATGACGCGTTTCAACGGTCATCATAATCATAAATCCTTGAAAGTTTTTCATGTTTTGATTTTTTTTAAAAATATATGCACATTTATAACACTATACTATATTTGTATTATCTCACCTTTTCATTAAGTTACAAAAAAAAACTAGTTAATGCTATGCAAGGGTGTTTCTAATGCAGAGTCTATAGGAGGATTAAGTAACAAGTAACTATTTAATTAAGTAACAATTACAATTTTAACAATATTTCATGTGTGATTTATGAGATCTGTTATTATGTATTTTGAATTAAAATCTTGGTAAAAGACATAAAGTTGATCATACTGATTTGAAACTTAAGGATTCATTAGTTTGAATATACAATGAACCAAACACTATCATAACATCTTAGATGGTAATTCAATATGCTTTATTTTTGACAAAACATCCCATGTTTCGGTCGTGACAGCACATTTTCAGTAGTGACAATAATGTTTTGGTAGCGACCACATCACATTACAGAATTTTCACCCACATACTAAAACTCTACTAAAACATAGTAAACACTAACACAAAACTGTACTAGAATTTTGCTTATTTCCCCCAAATAAAGAATTATTTTCCTTTTTGTTATTACTGGAACAATGACACATTTCGATCATGACTGTTACAGTAGTGACAATTTTAGATACTTTTCAGCCCAGCTCAAAGATCCTAATCAGCGATATTTTATTTATTTATTTTTTTTAAAAAAACAACAATTAAATAAAATGCAAAAAAAAAAAAAAATTCTACATCATTTTCATAAATTGAAATTTAGGGATTAGGATTTGGGATAGCCACCTCCCAATTGAAAGTACAGACTAAATGATGATTTTACATATATTAAGCTTACTGATATTTACAATATTGTTATTGTGTTTTTTTGTTTATGGGACAGCAGTTTGCTCCAATTCTGTAGAATGACCCATATACAGTGAGCCAGTCATTATCAAAGAGATACAAGAGCCGACATCAAAACAGGTTTTATTCAGGGATAATGAGGATCTGATTGTACATTATCTCCTACCTAAATGCCATTTTGTCATTTTAATCACTTAGATTAATGTGCTCTTCACTGTTTGGCGATAGTGGAGCTGCTCTACTTTAAGACTCACGCACACACACACACACACATCAGCTTGTTGTTTATGCTAGACTTTCACAGCTGACAACATAAATGTATTGATTTTATTTCTTCACATCCCGCCTTGGGTAGTTTCCCCTCTGCATAATTTATGCCGTTTCCACCACAGGAAAGTTCCACCGCCTGATTTCTGCTGATAGACGCTATTATTATTATAACAAAAACTTCAATAGAGTGTGCACTTCATTCTGTTTTCTCAATCAAAATTTCATGAAGTAAACAAACATTCATTGTGAACACAAAGTTCTTCAGAACGATGTGTGAATCAGAGGCGTACATGCTCGCGGCTCGACAGACTCATTCATTGGTGTTTCTGGGTCTGTGTTTCACGGGTCAGTGGAAGGGTGTTATTAATCAGAGCATTTATTTATTTAACAATGCATTTGTTTAGATTGAAATCTCCATTGATAAGAGTGATCAGTTCGCACTGGCTGCTGCTTCATGTTCGGCTCACTCAGGGTGTTTTTCGATCTTGAGTAAATGCTGTGCCTGTGTGACTCCAGGTGTGTGCTTATTTTATTGCATTACGGTTTGTGTTATTATAATCAGTGCTGTCAGACGCCGTCTCTGATCACAAACATGACGCAAGGCCAGAGCATCCTCTTCAGCTCAGTTACAGCTGACCTGTTTGTGTTACTGTGTGTGTGTGTGTGTGTGTGTGTGCATTCTGATAAACACTCAAAAAAAGCCTTAAGTTGTACAAATGCATGATGATGATGCTGTGATCACTTCGGACTGTGGATGAAGTTTCCTTTTCTCTTATGTCTCTTCTTTGTCCAAATTGTAATTGTAGCCCATTCTGGTTTTGTTGTTTTTTCCTTATTGAGTATGTTCAGGCATAACTGAATCTACAGAGAAGGAGCCATCTACACTCAACACTATATGCAGTGCTTTACAAAAGTATTCAGACCCCTACATTTCCTCACATTTGGTTATGCTGCAGCCTTAAACTGCTTTATTTTCACATCAATGTAAACATTTGATTTGTGATAACTATGTAGAAATAATAAAAAAGAAACTGGAATAATTACATTGCATAAGTATTCAGACTCTAAACTCAGTATTTAAATCCAGGTGATAATTACACTCTCATTCTTTTTAGTTATGATAATCTATTCATCCATCCATCGTTCATTAATTCATTCATCATCCATCTATTCATAAAACCATCCATCCATCATCTGCCTATCAGTTTATTATCCATCCATTTCATCCATTCATCCATTCATCATCCATCTTCCATCTATCCATAAAACCATCCATAAATCCATCATCTGTCCATCCATTATCCATTTATTCATCAGTCCATAAAACCATCCATAAATCCATCCATCACTCATCCATTCACCCATCCATCCATTTATTATCCATTTATCCATCCATCCATCAATTCATCATTCGTCCATTCATCATCCATCTATCCATAAATCCATCCATCCAAACATCAATCCATCTATTACCCATCCATTAATCATTCATTCATTCATCATCCATTTATCCATAAAACCATCTATAAATATATCCATCCATTACTCATCCATTCACCCATCCATCCATTATCCATTTATCATCCATCCATCCAAGCATCTGTCTGCCATTCATCCATTCATCTATCTATACATAAACCCATCCATCTATCAATCATCCATCCATCCGTCCATCATTTATTCATTCGTCATCCAGTCATCCGTCCATCATTTATCCTTTCATCATCCATATATCCATAAATATATCCATCCATCCATCCAGTCATCCATCCATCATCCATCCATTCATCATCCATCAATAAATCTATCCATCCATCCATCCATCCAGTCATCCAATCATCATCCATCCATTCATCATCCATCAATAATTCATCCTCATTCATCATTTATTCATTCACATCCAGTCATCCGCCCATCATTTATCCTTTCATCATCCATATATCCATAAATCTACCATCCATCCATCCCAGTCATCCATCCATCATCCATCCATTCATCATCCATCTATCAATAAATTCTATCCATCCATCCATCCATTCATCATCCATCCATGCATCCAATCATCCATCCATCATTCATCCATTCATCTATCTATCTATCCATAAATCCATCCATCTATCAATCATCCATCCATCCGTCTTATTCATTCATCATCTTATTTTCATCCATCCATTCATCCATTATTCATCCATTCATCATCCATCTATCCATAAATCCATCCATCCATGACCCATTCATTAATCATTCATTCCTTTATCATCCATCTATCCATAAAAGCATCCATAAATATATCGATCACTCATCTATTCACCCATCTATCCATTATCCATTTTTCCATATATCCATCCATCCATCCATCCAGTCATCCATCCATCCAGTCATCCATCCATCCCATCATTCATCCAGTCATCTATCTATCCATAAATCCATCCATCATCCATCCATCCATTATTTATCCATTCATCATCCATCTATCCATAAATCCATCCATCCATCCATCCAGTCATCCGTCCATCATTTATCCATTCATCATCCATCTATCCATAAATCCATCCATAAATATATATCCATCATTTATCCATTCACCCATCCATCCATTATCTATTTATCCATCCATGCATCCAATCATCCATCCATCATTCATCCATTCATCATCCATCTATCCATAAAACCATCCATAATTATATCGTTCACTCATCTATTCACCCATCCATCCATTATCCATTTATCCATATATCCATCCATCCATCCATCCATCCAGTCATCCATCCATCATTCATCCAGTCATCTATCTATCCATAAATCCATCCATCAATCCATCTGTCCATCATTAGTCCATTCATCTATCTATCCATATATCCATCCACCTATTAATCAATCAATCAATCAGTCATCCATCCATCCAATCATCCATCCATCATTCAACCTCTGGGGTCGAAAAACGCGCTGGTGTGGTTTGTGGCAGTTTTTCTGATAACGCCAAAAAAAAGAGTTCAATTACTCCGTCATTTTTGATCATACAGATAAGAGCAATACATCAATCGAATCTGTAAGGAGTCTACTTTTATTTGTGTATACGTTCATACATTCATCAATCCATCATTCATCCATCCATCCAAACTGTAATTTATATATGAAGAACCTTTTTGCAAAAACAGATTTTTTTTTAATTTTCAAAAGTCATGTTTTCTGCTATGTTATCATGTTATTATTGTGTTTTATTGTGTTAGTTAGCAGTATTTTTTTTTTACCTCATCAAAATAACCCAACTGCAGTTTGATTGACATTAATTGGAATGCACAACGAAAAAACATGGTTTTTGAAAATTGTTAAAAAGAAAGTTAAATAAACTCTTCATATTATAAATTTGTTATCGAAAAATATTATGGGAATCCCAGATGGGAACTTAAACTTCCTAATGCATCAACATAATGCATTATGCAAAGACATAAATAATGTGTTCATTTAACAGGTGACTGGTACATAGAATTGGGTGAGTCCCGATCATTTAATTTTATTGTTGGAAATGACAAAAGGAAAAACATCTTTTGTTTCTTTTTTGAAAACAGCTATGCTTCTGAATGCACACGCCCCTGGCAGCAGCACATGAATGCATGTGCATGAGGACTGTGGCCTGTTTTTACAGATAAGGTGAAAATTCATGCTGTAGTCAGGGAAAGCCGGAGTGAAAATTTTCCACGTTACGTGAGCGTGCTGTTACTCCCAGGTCAAAACCTATTGCTCGAGAGCATCAAATAACTCTGGCAGTTATGAATTACGGTGACATTGTCACGCGCCGCACAGATGAGAAACGTGCCATTGGAAGTTATTATACTGCTACAGAGCATGACACACAACAATAGCGATGAAAAACCCCTCTGAACATGTGCGTGTGCTGCAGACTCACAACAACAGACACATACGCACTTATGCACTTTCATATTCATGATCTTCAGCTTCTCCAACATCTGCCTGGTTTCAGGAGCTGTGCTCCTCGTCCAATCAGAAACACAGATGGCTCATTATTCAAGGAAACTGCTCCTTTTATCAAAGTTTATTAGTTCAAAATTTATGCATTAAGTCCTTACTGCCTCTCACTGAACAAATTACTGCATTAGAAGTACACTCCATCCTTCATAAGTATCACTCCATGTTTGTAACATCCTTCAGCGTGAGACAAATCTGAAAATCGTGACAACAGAGCCTGTAAACACACGAGGGGGGGATTCACTAGGAACCAGATGCATTTGATGACAACAACTAGTGCTGGTTCACTAAAAAGGTCCTATTAGTTAAAGGAATAGTTCATCAAAAAAGTTAAATTTGCTGAAAATGTGCTCTTCCAAGATGTAGATGAGTTTGTTTCGTCATCAGATTTGGAGAACTGTAGCATTTCTGCACTTGTTCACCAATGAATCCTCTGAAGTGAATGGGTGCCGTCAGAATTAGAGTCCAAACAGCTGATAAAAACATCACAATAATCCACAAGTAATCCACACCACTCCAGTTGTTGTGTGTTTTTAAGAAACTAATCCATCAGTAAGATGTTTTTAACTAAAATACAAGTCCATAATAACGCTTCCTCCAGTGAAAAAGTGGTCTGAATCAGGAGAGAAATCTGCACAGATCAAGCACCGTTTACAAGCCAAAACAGTCCAAACAGCTCTAAACAAATATGTAGCTGGATTTTGATGTGAGAGACAACAGGAGACAGACTTTTACACTAGAGAAGCATTATTATGGATTATGCACTTGTAAGCCAAAAGCAACATTTAAAGTTTAAAACATCTTAATGTTGGATTTGTTTCTTACAAACACAGTTTTTTTTTTTGGCTTAATAACATATTAACTGAAGGACTGGAGTGGTGTGGATTACTTGTGGATTGTTGTGATGTTTTTATCAGCTGTTTGGACTCTCATTCTGACGGCACCCATTCACTGCAGAGGATCCATTGGTGAGCAAGTGTTGCTTATTCCTTTAAAAGTATTGTTAGTTCATGGTAACTAATGCAGTTAATTAATGGTAACACATTTCAATAAGGTTTCATTAGTTAAGTCTATTAGTTAACATGAACTAACAATACAAATATTTCTAAATCATTTATTTTTCTTAGTTAATATTAATTTCAACATTTACTAACACATTACTTAATCAAAAATATCTGTTAATATTATATTATATCATATTAATAGACCTGAGCTACCATGAACTAACAATGAACAGTTTTTTTTAATAACGTTAAAAAATAATAATAAATATTGCAAATGCAAATATTACTTAACTCATGGGATTTTATTGTAAAACAAAGTAATTTCAACACATTTAGCACCTGTTTAACATGGATTTCAGCTGCTTTGTCAATAAGATGCACGTTTTTAGTTGAAATATCACATAAAAGTGTCACAATTTAGTGGTGTAAACTTTTACTCGCCACAGTAGCATTTTCCCACACTATAGCCATTTTTCATTGTTACTGATTAACACGTTCAGATGTTATACTGAGAACTCAACGCAGGTTTGATTTGTTGTGTGAATTGTAGAGTTTTTCTCATTGCTTTGTGTGCCATAAACAGTGCAATAAACCGTTTTATAAGCTGTCACAATTTAAGGGAAGGGATTTGAGAGCGCTTTTGAAATTTGTAAGCATTATAAATCATGATTAACGATGCTTGCTGAGACAAACACATGATCTTTAGTATTACACTTAGTAGCTTCATAACTAAATAATAGCTTATGTTATTCTGCTTATTGAGCAGAGGTGTGCTAATACTTATAATTTTAAGTAGACAAATGGTCATAAAAATTCTTACAGAAGGAATAAACTCAAAATCACCCGAAACACTTCAAAATGTTGAAAAATACAGTTCGTATCTATCTAAACCTTAACCTGTCAACCAAAGTATGTAAACCTAAAGCAAAAGTGTGTGTATAAACCCAAAAGTGATCTACAGTGTCTCTCCTTTTGTTTCATTTCATTTCCCTGTATCTTATTGTGATAAATTTGTGATTCTATAAATCATCTGACATGAAAAGTGTTTTCCCAGAATGACCCCAAAAGTGCCACACAATACTGCTGACCTCACCGTGAGGAACATTGTTAATCCACATAATTTATTATGGGAATGACTTCAACAGTGAACAACCTGAAAAAACACCAATTAATTACACATAACAATATGAAACACAGAGAAATCCTCTGGCTTTGAAGAGCCAGCATAATTGACATATATACTAAATATTTAATATAAATTAAGTTGCCACGTTTTCACAAATGTTGCGTTAAAACAACAACAACAACAACAACAACAAAAAAACATGTTGCTTGAAGCAGGCCTATCGTAGTTACATAAAACAAACAAACAAAAAAAACATTAAAAAAAAAAGTTTATTACTTGAAACAAAATAGACTGTAAATAAAATAAAACAGAATAGAATAGAATATTGTGTATGTGTATAGTAAAAATATAATATAATCCAAAAAAACTGTGTTAGTTGAAATAAAATACACTTTAAATGAGATTAAATAAATATGTAATAACATATAATGTAATATAATAAAATGTTATTACATAAATTATATATATATATATATATAATATAAAAACTGTATTACATGAAATACAATAAACTTTAAATGAAAAATTAATATAATATAATTTAATACTTGAAATTAAATAAACTTTAGATGAGATAAAATAAAAAAATAAATGTGTAATACCATATAATATAATAAAATGTTATTAAATAAATAAAATAAATATTACTAAAATATATAATATAATATAATACTTGAAATAAAATAAACCTTAAATAAGATGAAATAAATATGTAATAACATAATGTAATCTAATAAAATATTATTTTTTAATTCTTTCTTTTATTTCATGTAATATGTTATATATATATATATATATATATAATCCATAAAAACTGTATTACATTAACTAAAATAAATTTTAACTGACAATATAATATAATATAATATATTATATTTTATAAAATCCATAAAACCTATAAAAATAAAATAAACTATTAATAAAATAAATAAATAAATAAATATAACACAATAAAACAATAGGTCAAATTAAAACTGAAATAAAAATGTATTAATATATATATATAGATAGATAGATAGATAGATAGATAGGTAGATATAGATGGCTAGATAGATATAGAAAATGAAAAATGGTGACACAATCAAGACTTATTTTCTGGCAGAGCTAACGAGGATCGATTTTCACCGTCTGTCCTGTTATTTTGTATTTACCGTAGGTCTCATCAGTCATTTTTCCTTTCGTCCAGGCAAAGTGTGTCTAACAACATGATTTATTGAGCATTTTATGGTTTATTTGCTTGCATTTCTGTAGTATTTGCGCACAGGTATGCCATTTCCTGGAAGGTGTTCTCAAAACCTGCCGAGTTACATATGAGATCCGATCGGCTTCATGTGGAAGTTTAAGGGTCAGTCTGTTGACAGTGACAGTTCCCAAACAAATCACAGGATCCGTTAGACCACTTGGCCAACATCAGCGTGTTTGTCTCGGAGGATATGA
Source organism: Labeo catla (assembly GCA_012976165.1). NCBI lineage: Eukaryota > Metazoa > Chordata > Actinopteri > Cypriniformes > Cyprinidae > Labeo > Labeo catla. The sequence continues at coordinate 1,573,089 of VONZ01000052.1, read as the reverse complement.
GTCAGTTAATTATCGTGGCTTTCGGTAAACGATTATAATGATTCTCTTATCAGCATTCTAGAGAAGCTCCACTCTGGAAACTGAGTGCTGTGTGCACAGGTCTGTCACGTGACCCGGCGCAGCGCTCTGATTGGACGGCCACAGCCAGCGACTCCCATTCCGTCGTAAAGCAGACAAACAGACAGAGGACATCAACAGAAAAATGCCTGGAAAGTAACAAGCTGATGTTTTTTCTCTTGTTCCTTCTAGGCTTTTCTTCTAGTAAACAATTGATGTTTTCCTGGTATCTCAGTAGATCATAGTTTCTCGCTGTCCAAGCCATGTCAAATGAACGTTTATTTATTATGTTCACAAAAATCCATGGAATCAGGGCTGCACTTGGTGTAGTTTGACTTCTGGCAGTCAACTGTTATTTCTGCAATCACAACAATCTCAAGACTTTTCTGCTCACCAATGCTGATTAAAAATACAGAAAAATACAGTAATATTGTGAAATATTATTACAATATAAAATAGCTGTTTTCTATGTGAATAAAAGTTTAAATGTAATTTATTCCAGTAATCAAAAGCTGAATTTTCAGCATCATTACTCCAGTCTTCAGTGATCTTTCAGAAATCATTCTAATATGCTGATATGCAATATTACAAACATTTCTGATTATTAGCAATGTTGAAAACAGTTGTGCAGCCCAAATGTTTTGTGAAAACCATAATACATTTTATTTTTCAGTATATTTGGATGAATAGAAAGCTCAAAAGAACAGCATTTATTTGAAATAGAAATGATTTGTTGCATTATAAATGTATCTACTGTCACTTTTGATCAATTTAAAGTGTCTTTGCTGAATAAAAAATATTAATTTGATTCAGCAGCAGAACTGTTTTTAACATGAATAAAATCAGAAATGTCAATGAAGACTGCCACAGGCTAAAACAAATAAATAAAAAGGTAACTGCAACTTTTTATTTCACAGTTCTGTGTTGAAAAGACACAATTCTGACTGTCTGAATTTCTTTTTTTTTCAAAGTCAGAATTGGGAGATATAAACTCACCAAAATGTCACAGTTGCCTTTTTTAATTTTTTATCCCTTGGTGGAAACAAGATTTCATAATCAGTAGATTAAAAATCTAATTTAATGATTTTAAATGCAATTTTAAGCAAACAAATACCAGTGTTATTTTACTATCATTAGGGTACTGTTTTAGTTTATTATTAATAAATATATTTTTTATTTTTATATTTTCTGGTTTCATTTTAATTTTACTTTACTAGTTTTTTTTTTTTTTTTTTTTTTTTTTTTTTGTCATTTTGTATTAGTTTTAGTTATTTTTTTATGACTTTACTTTTTAATAATTTTAGTTTCAGGTTTTGTTTTAATCATTTTAGTATTTTGTATATCAGAGTAAACTGAACGAAAAATAAGTTTATTGTTTTTATATTTTATTTCAATTTTTTAAATATTTTTTTAATTAACCCTGAAACATTAATTAATCTAAACACTTATTTGCTTTATCAAGGTAAATGCACTTATAAAAGATGGGGATCATGTGACACTGAAGACTGGGGTAATGATGCTGAAAATTCAGCTTTGATCTCAGAAATAAATTACATTTTAACATATATTCACATAGAAAACAGTTCATTTAAGTTCTAATAATATTTAAGAATTTTTATAAGATTTTCGATCAAATAAATGCAGCCTTGGTGAGCAGAAGAGACTTCAAAAACATTTGCAAATTCTAATTATTAAACAGACTTCTGGTCAGTATTATCTACAGTATGCACAGAGAAAAAAACATTTTTTTTTTCCTCATAAAGCAGTTGTATCCAGCAGGACAGTCCAGTGAAATGTTTGCCAGAAGAGTCTTACGCAAATTCCTACATTTCATAACCCCGCAGGGATTCACAGAGCTATGACGCATTTGGCCTCCGCAGTCCTCATTTTCTTTCTGTCTCTCTTTCTCTGGCAAACTACAGCAAGTCATTGCCGGTGTTTCTGTCTTTAGCTGAATCAGATGCTGCTCCACATCTCAGCTGCAGGTATTTGTGGCACAATTCTGGAGGAGTATAACAACACCTCTGTTAGTAAGCCAAAAAGAGAAAGAATGTTTGAATTTAGTGATTTTTTTATTTTGGAAAAATCATAACAATATATACACATTCTATATATTTGTATATGTAAGAACTGAGACCTATGAAATAAAGTACCTTTAATTTTTTATACACCTTTTAGCTCCACAACACCTTGTTTTTCTGGATCAAATGGGTTGCAAATGACCTTTCATGTTGGTGTTTTTCAATATCTACCATGCATTCAGTTGAATGTGGTGTTGTTGGTTTATTTCTGCGTGCACTTTCTCTATCTGCGCTGCATGTCGGTGTAGCATAATATTAATAGCCTGGACGTATAAAGAAGTGAAGCTGTTGCTAAGGAAGAAAGAAAGTGTCTGTAAAGAATCGTGAGGCTCAAACCGAGAAACTTTTCCAAATACTGTGCATGCTAAAGTGTGTCAGCTCATCTTTCTGTTTTATCTGCGCACTTCGCAAATGAGATTGTAGCACGAGGTCGTTTTGATACAGCGTCACAAGGAAACATAAGAAAGAGCCTTTCAGAGCATGAAAGAGAGATGTTCGTTCTGCTCTTAACATGCCATAAAATGCTTTTAAACTAAATTGTTTAATTTAGAAAAGCGAGCGAAAGGCAAGCTGGGAAACTCCACTGACAGTCTGCGTGCACAGGTCAGAGGTCATGACCTCACTTCCTCGCTTTAACTACAGCGCAACTGGGATCATTTACCCCAAACAGATCCCAGGGGTGTTTTTTAAAATTCTGATGTAAAATAAAGTATTAGGAATGCTAATTATAGAAGTTTCTGCAACATTTTATCTCACAATTCTGTTTAAAAGACACAATTCTGACCTTTTTTCTCACAATGGATGCAAGATTTAAAGAAGTTCACTTCCAGAACAAAAGTTTACAGATAATGTACTCAACCCCTTGTCATCCAAGATGTTCATGTCTTTTTTTCTTCAGTTGTAAAGAAATTATGTTTTTTGATGAAAACATTTCAGGATTTTTCTCCATATAATGGACTGATATGGTGCCCTGATTTTGAAATGCAGCTTCAAACGATCCCAAATGCGGTTGTAAACGATCCCAGTTGAGGAAAAAAGGGTCTTGTCTAGCGAAACGACCGGTTATTTTCATTAAAAAAATACAGTTGAAATACTTTTTAATCTCAAACGCTCGTCTTTTCTTGCTCTGCCTGAACTCTGTGTATTCTGGCTCAAGACAGTTAGTGTATGTCGAAAAACTCCAGTCGTATTTTCTCCCTCAACTTCAAAAATCATTTCAAAATCATCCTACATCACTGCAGAAGAACAGACACAGTGTTTGCAAAGTGAACATGCAAAGAACACCTCAACCAAAAAGGTAAAACAGTGATATATGGTGATTTTGAAGTTGAGGGAGAACATGAGATGGGAGTTTTTCCACATACAATAACTGTCATGAACCGGAACAAACACAGATTAAGACAAGATGAGCGTTTGACATTAAAAAGTATGTAAATTGTATTATTTTTATTAAAACAACGGATCGTTTCGCTAGATAAGACCCTTCTTTCTCGGCTGGGATTGTTTACAACTGCATTTGTGATCGTTTGAAGCCGCATTTAAACTGCATTTTGGAAGTTCAAACTCGGGGCACCATATCAGTCCATTATATGGAGAAAAATGCAGAAATGTTTTCCTCAAAAAATAATTTCTTTATGACTTAAGAAAGAAAGACATGAACATCTTGGATTACATGGGGTGAGTACATTATCTGTCAATTTTTGTTCTGGAAATGGACTTCTCCTTTAAAGTCAGAATTGGAAGATATAAACTTACAAAAATGTCACAATTACTTTTAAAAAAAAAAATGTTATTCCTTGGTAGAAACAAGACTCCATAATTAGTAGATTAAAAATGTAATTTAATGGTTTAAGTGCATTTTTTAACACTATGGTTACTATCATTGAGATACTGTTATAGTTTTTTATTAATAAATGTATTTTTTTTTTCATTTAATTTTAGTTACAGTTTTATTACTTTTGATAAAATATAAATATTTTATAACAATGTAAATTATTTATTATTAACTTTTAATAAACTTTTAATTATTAACTTAATACATCCTTGGTGAATTAAAGTATTAATTTCTTAAAAAAAAAAAAAAAAAAAAAAAAGTACTGACCCCAAACTTTTGAATGGTAGTGTATATATCTAGTATATTTATTATATATATATTTTAATGACCATAGTTTTTAATCATTTTTGTTTCAGGTTTAGTTTTAGTCATTATAGTTGTAATAATTTGTAAATGTGATATTCCAAAGGAATTATTATTTTCGCTTTGATTAAAGAGTAAACTAACCAACTGTTTATTTAGTGGGTAATGTCTTTATGCTCATGGGTTGTAATTAGAACGAGGGTCCTGCGTGACGTACAAATAAATATACCCGTATGCTCCCACAGTGTGTCTGGAGCGCAATAAAGCTTAATGCGTTGTCTCAACCAGTCATCACGTCTCAGTCTATTTACAGAAACAAGTTATTACAATAGTATTTTGTATTTCAGGGTAAACGAAAAATAAGTTTATTGTTGTTATATTTTATTTCAGATTTTAATTGTTTTGTTTTAGTTTTAATTAAACCTGAGACATTCAATAACCTTAATAAACACATATTTGCTATATGAAAGTAAATGCACCTATAATTTTAAAAAAGCATAAAAATGCAAGGAAAATATTTTAGTCTCCATATGTGACCCTGGACCACAAAACCAGTCTTAAGTAGCACGGGTATATTTGTAGCAATAGCCAAAATTACACTGCATGAGTCAAAATTATTTATTTTATGCCAAAAATCATTAGGATATTAAATAAAGATCATGTTTCAAGAAGATATTTTGTAAACGTTCTACTGTAAATATATCAAAACTACATTTTTGATTGGTAATATGCATTGCTAAGATCTTAATTTGCACAACTTTAAAGGCGATTTTCTCAATATTTTGATTTTATTTTATTTTATTTTATTATTTTTTTTGCACTCTCAGATTACAGTTTTAAAATATCTGTATCTCGACCAAATATTGTCCTATCCTAACAATAGCATACATCAATGGAAAGCTTATTTATTCAGCTTTCAGGTAATGTATATATTTCAATATCCAAAAATGGACACTTATGACTGGTTTTGTGGTCCAGGGTCACATATAATGATGCAATATTCAAAAGAGAATGGTGGCTGTTCGTTAGAGTTTATCCCAATAAGGACAGTGAGGAGCGATGGCTTGAATGTATCTGTAAGAGTTTACTGTTTTCTACATATAATGTGACTCTTTTGACTCCAGGCCTCTGCTGACAGTGTTCAGAGCGGTGTGAATGTCAGTATTTCCCCCCATTCATTCCCCTAGGGATTTTCAACATTTCTCCCATACAGAGTCATAAACCAAATCAGCCAGCCCTGTGAGAAATCACAACTAACTTTGATTTGAAGCAAAACATTTGAAGCAGATAACGTTTCCAAAGAAACAAAATAATCATCATATAAAGCATTGCATTTGACGTTAGCTAAGGAAGGGTAGTGATTTTGACAATAAAAAACGAATTTAGAAATTAAATGGAAGCATATATCACTACTCAACAATCTCAGAGCTCTAACTGTACTGTTGTCCATTTATCTACTGACACACCTCCGCGTTTAAAGAAACCAAATCTTGAGAACGCCTCACTGCGTGTCGATTCTGCTGCAGGACGCAGCGCCACCTCATGTTCCTCTGGAACCCTAAGCTGAGCGATGCATTTTAAGACTGACCTATAATTACATGTATATGGCAGCGTATCTATATTAACATGCTTCATGATGCTTACATTTTACTAAGCCATTCAAATAATCATGTACATTTTAATGCATTAGCGTCAGATTCTTAACTTCAGCCTTGGTTCAAGTTAGCTTTTGTGCAATATTTGTGACCCTGGACCACAAAACCACTCATGAGGGTCAAACTGAAATTTAAATAATAAATAAGCTTTCCACTAATGTATGGTTTGTTAGGATAGGACAATATTTGGCTGAGATACAACTGTATGAAAATCTGTAATCTGAGGGTGCAAAAAAATCAAAATATTGAGAAAGTCACCTTTAAAGTTGTCCAAATGAAGATCTTAGCAATGCATATTAATAAAAAATTAAGTTTTTATATATTTACAGTAGCAAATGTACTAAACATCTTCATGGAACATGATTTTTACTTAGTAAACTAGGGATTTTAGCATAAAAGACAAATAATTTTGACCCATACAATGTATTTTTGGCTATTCCTACAAATATACCCGTGCTACTTGTGACTGGTTTTGTGGTCCAGGGTCACATTTAGTTAATAATCATAAAAACGTTTTCCTTATTTGAAATAAAATTAATTTGAACTCTAAATGAAATATATATGGGTCAAAGACGAAAAAGGGTTTAAGCATAAAAACAAGTTTAATGCTGCTTTAAACTGCTGTTGTTTTTCCAAAAAAAAAATTTAAAAAATAAAATAAATAAATAAATATATATATATATTTTTTTGTTTTAATTTAATTGCATTTTTGTTTTGGTTTTTCTGAACAAAAAATAAATATCATACATTTTTTTCTCCTAATTTACAGAAGGCACCAACTAAAAAATGTCATTCAGTGCAACAATCTTGTCAGGCATATTTACAACAAAAAACAATTTGTGACATATTAAAAGACAAATTACTTTCAACCTGAATACTAATTAGTTGTAATTCTACATTTTTAAAATTTGCCACTATATAAGTTTTGCCCATTTGTCAATATTTTTTTTTACTAATTTACAGTTTTTTTCAGTCGCTTTGGTGCATTTCTCAGATCAGAAATGAAACTCTCAAAACTACTTGTTCAACCTCCACATCATCTAGTCACTTGTGCACATCATAATAGCAGTTTCTCATTCTTTTGAACAAGTTGCGATTGCTTTGGTACATTCATACAATTGATTAGGTACATTTGTCTGCGTTTTCCTACATTATCTGTTTCTAGTGTCATGTTGCTCAAAATGTATTATATAGTTCTCTGTGCAATAGTCTTAACCCTCAAAACATCTAGTCATTAGTTCATGGTATAAGTCATTAAATGCAAAATGGTTGATATAGTTGTCATAAACTGTCAAGTATATTTTCTACACATTCCTGTTAGTCTAATTGTAAATTTGCCATGCATTGTGCAGGTGAATCTTGACTTTCACCAATAAGGGAATGTAGATTAAACAATAACAAACCAGTTCTCTGAAATTCCTCATTCAGTGCTGTATGCAAAAGCAAAGTTCTGCCTAAGGGGTGATTCCTGTGTTTGCCTTTCTAATTTTGTATTTTCGCTTTTGTGCATCTGTCATGTACAAACATCTGACAGACATCAGTTTTACATACACTCTAAATCATAAACATCTTACAGTAAAGACATCTAATAAAAGTCTATTTGACCCCTGGTAGGAAACGTGCAGATGAGCGAACACTCTAAAAAATAAATCTTGCAGATGTAAATGTAGATGTAAAATAGACGTCTTAGTGATGTACGTGTACTATCAAGGATATTTCTTTTTCTTGTCTATCACAATGACTCCATAGTGTGTTTTTTCTTTTCTTTTTTCTTTTTTTTTTTGTCCTATCCAGTCTCTTTCAATCAATATCTCACATACAGTAATGTGTACATTTGTACTTTTGAAATGGATATATGGCACACATAAGAATTGCAGCCTTCTGCATTTCAATACAGTAACTGTCATGCAAACTATTGCTATAGTTTACATCAGGTAATGCTAATAGAGTACACTGTTTGATTGACAACATGACTAAGCATTTTGACTATCTTGTTTGTGAACAATGACACAAGGACTTTTCATTCTGATGGCACTGATATGTTCATTGAAATGCATACTTACTTTTGATAGATGAACTAAAGATTTTGAGTAAGTTACAGGCTTTTGCAGGTAATCCATTGTTTTGTGCTGTTTGTACAAATTGTTTCGAGAAATTCACATACTTCTTTGCAAATGTTAAGGATGATTTGAGAAATGCACCAAAGCGACTGAGAAAAACTGTAAAACACAATACAATTTAATATGCTCCCTTGTTCTTTTATATTTTAGAAAGTCAGAATAAGCATGTTGTTTGAATGTTTACATAAATATTGTTTCACTAAATGACAATGTAACATTATTTCAACCAAATTTTGACATTTTATTCTCCAAAACCTTATTTGAAACCTTAAAAGTAGACACTTTACTTACATTTAATGAGCTTTCTATGGATATAAAATCACTTTTGTAAATTTCTTTTGATGTTTAACATCTGATTTTTTTTTTAAATAAAAATCCTTTCAGCTAATTGTCAAGGCAACATTTCTCATTTTCATTTGGTTTAACTTGACATACTGAAACTAAAATGTAAATAATGCTTAAAAACATTTATTATTTAAAAATAATAATAATAATAATAATAATATGTTATACAACAAAATGACTAAAACATTAAGATTAAACTAAAAACTAAACACAAAAACTATAAAAACATTGTTTTGATGACAGATGTTTCCAATAAAAACTCAAGCCCTTGGTTTGAGGTGTCATTCTTTATTAAACCATCTGTGATTTTATATATATATAGTCTTCCAAACTGTGACAAACACATTAAATCTTGACAATAGAGCACCAAGAACATAAATGGTCATTAACAAGATGACTAACAATATGCATTTACTTTTCACATTTATGACACAACTGAACACATCTGCGTCTCTCTCCCAGAAAATGTGTCACTGAAATCAACAAATGACTGAAACAAGACTAAAATCAGTCAGTTTGCTGAAAAGTACAAAGTAGTTCAAGTACATTATTTAACATGACAATTTCAAGCAGCTGTGGTGGGTGATATAATGTGTTAAAGTCAACATCACACATGCATATTATGAGTATTCAGAAAATGAGGACTTTTGAGTGTTCACAAACATTTTGATCATCTATGATATACACATATTTTGTTTCATTTCATTAGAATTTTTTTTAATATGTATTTTCCCCAAAAATAGACTTTGTTCCTTGCATAAAGTAGTTTGATGTGAAAAGCCCTGCAGTATTTTTTTTGTCAATACCACTGCTGGAACATTTACATAATCTTTGTAATTATGTATGCTTCATCAATCAATTTCAGGTTTTTGCACTTTATTAATTCTATAATAAACCACTTCATTACTCCTGCAGGAAAAGAGTCTTTAAAACTATCAATAACTGTTAAAACACATTACATAAAGGTAAAATTATTTTTAAAAAAGTAAAATGATTCATTCAAACACAAAGCCAATAAATGTAGTCCCTTCTATTAAACAGATGAACTCTAAATTAAAACACTAAAGAAATACTGTTGATAACGATGAAAACACAATGCTTTGGCAATGGCTTTTGTGTTCATGGCTATTTATTTTCAGCACATTTTTGTGCTTTAATGCCAAAGACACTGAGTGAACTAATTAATATTCATGTTGTAACTTCACATCTAAATGAAAATTGACAAATTACTTCATGGCACAAAGCACAACAAATCTCTATTTAGAGATTTTTAAGAACAAAAGCAAGCACAGAAAATAGTGTGTCTGATGTTTGGCTGAGAAATACAGCACTAATGTGCTGCAAACAAAAAAAGGTCTCCTGTTTAATAGTTCAGCCTTCAGGATGAGATGATCAACTCCTGGACATGTGCATAAGATCATGTCAACGCCTTTAAAGAAATAGCTCACTCAAAAAAGAAAATTTGCTGAAAATGTGCTCACCCTCAGGCTACCCGAGATGTAGATGAGTTTGTTTCTTCATCAGATTTGGAGAAATGTAGCATTGCATCACTTGCTCATCAATGGATCCTCTGTAGTGAATGGGTGCCGTCAGAATGAGAGTCCAAACAGCTGATAAAACCATCACAATAATCCGTAAGTAATTCACACCACTCCAGTCCATCTTGAAAAGACAAAAGCTGAATGTCTGTAAGAAACAAATCCATTATTAAGACATTTTTAACTACAGTTCGAGTCCATAATCCATAATAACGCTTTTCAGTGAAAAAGCCATCTGGTTTGAATCAGGAGAAAAAATATGCACAGAGGAAGCACCGTTTACAAGCCAAAACAACTCTAAACAAATATGTTGGATTTTGATGTAAGAGACAACAGAAGATGGACTTTTTCACTGGAGGAAGCTTTATAATGGAATGTGGACTCGTATTTTAGTTAAAAACGTCTTGATGGATGTGTTTCATACAAACACTGATGTAGTGGTGTGGATTACTTGAGGATTATTGTGATGTTTTTATCAGCTGTTTGGACTCTCATTCTGACGGCACCCATTCACTACAGGTTTCCACTGGTGAGCAAGTGATGCAATGTTGCATTTCTCCAAATCTGATGAAGAAACATACTCTTGTACATCTTGGCACATTTTCAGAAATTTTTGGTGAATTATTTATTTAAATTTAACTCAATGCAACACCTTTCAGACTGTTTAAACCATCATTTACAGCTTGTTCGGACTAATGAAAGTACTAAAAATTAAGTTTGTTTTAAGCATGCATATTTTAGATTTAAGAATTAGTTATACTTTGCTGCCATTCCTGATCTCCGTATCCTACACCTCTGATAAGATCAGCTTATAAAAAAATGATAACCAACTGCAAACAGTGTTTTTTCCCCTAACCTTTTTTACAAATCTGTTACGTCGTATTTGCCAATCTCATGATCTCTTGTTGACTCTCATGATGAAATGCATGAATCACATCATTATCTCAGTGATTGAGCTTTATGTCTCGAGAGACGAGATGTCTGTGATTATCAAGAGCAATGAACTTTAAACATCCTTTCATCAGCTTTTCTTGCAGTACTTGTAAATGTCATCTGTAAGATTACATTTTGTTTGTTTGTTCTTATAAATGGATGATAAACCCTGTTTTAAAACCATACAAAGTTATTGTGATTGAGTCAGTAAGCAGTGTTTCAAAACTCATGCATGAGACAAAAGCATTTAAGTCTAAAGTAATGAACTTTTAATTGCACTAGATTATTAAAACTTTGGGGTCACTAAGATTTTAGTTTTTAATATTTATTTATTAATTTGAAAGAAAGTAATACTTTTCCTTAGCAAGAATGCATTACATTGATCAAAAGCAAAGTTGTTTAGAAAGTTAATAAAAGAATTCTGTTTTAAATAAATGCCATTCCTTTGAACTTTCTATTCATCTGTGAATCCTGACAAATAAAATGTACCAGTTTCTACAAAAATATTGGGCAGCACATCTGTTTTCAACATTGAAAATAATCAGATTTTTTTTTGAGCAGCAAATCAGCATATTAGAATGATTTCTGAATTTCTTCATGTTTTTTTTTTTAAGTCTCTTCTGCTCACCAAGGCTGCAATAATTTGATCAAGAACATTTTAAAAATGTGAAATATTATTACAATTTAAAATATGTTTTCTATATGAATATATAGTAAAATAAAATTTATTTCTGTGATCAAAGCTGATTTTTATCATCATTACTCCAGTCTTCGGTGTCACATGATCCTTCAGAAAGCATTTTAATATGCCGATTTGTTTTTGAAGAAACATTTCTGATTATTATCAATGATAAAAACAGTTCCGCTGATTCATATTTTTCATGGAAACTGTGACGTTTTATTTTTCAGGATTGTCTGATGAATAGAAAGTTCAAAAGAACAGTATTTATTTAATATAGAAATCTTTTGTAACATCATAAATGTCTTTACTGTCACTTTTGATTAATTTAATGCATGCTTTATTGAATGCACACAACCAGTCAAAAGTTTTTGAACAGTAAGATTTTTAAAGAACAGATGTTTTTCTCTTCTGCTCACCAAGCCTGCATTTATTTGATCCAAAGTAGAGTGAAAACAGGAAAATTTTGAAATATTTTTTTATTATTTAAAATAGCTGCTTTTTATTTGAATATATTTTAAAATGTAATTTATTTCTGTGATCAAAGCTGAATTTTCATCATCATTACTCCAGTCTTCAGTGTCACATGATTCTTCAGTAAATCATTCTAATATGCCGATTTGCTGCTCAACAAACATTTATTATTATTATTATTATTATTATTATTATAGTTTAGTAGATTTTTTCAGGATTCTTTGATGAACAGAAAGATCCAAAGATCAGGATTTATCTAAAACAAAAAGCTTTTGTAACATTATACACTACACCATTCAAAAGCTTGGGGTCAGTATAATTTTTTTTTTTTAAGAAATTATTTAATTAAAACTTTTCTTTAGCAAGGATGCTTTAAACTTAAAAGTGATGATAAAGATTTATAATGTTACAAAAGATTTCTATTTCAGATAAATGCTGTTCTTCTGAAATTTCTGTTCATCAAAGAATTCTTTTAAGCTGTTTTTAACATAATAATAAATGTTTTTTGAACAGCAATCAGAATATTAGAATGATTTCTGAAGGATCATGTGACTGGAGTAATGATGCTAAAAAGTCAGTTTTGAAATCACAGGAATAAATTACATTTTAAAATATATAAAAATAGAAAAATAGAAAATAGTAATTTTAAATTGTAAAACTATTTCAGAATTTTACTATTTTTCCTGTATTATGGACCAAATAAATGAAGGCTTGGTGAGCAGAAGAGACTTTTTAAAAAATATTAAAAATCTTACTGTTCAAAAACTTTTGACTGGTCGTGTATTTCAAAAATATATACTACAACCGGTAGTTTATGCTTGTTTATCAGCTAGACACAACAAAAGGTTATGCACTTTCCAAAGCCATAAACCAAAACACCTGTCCTTAATGCATAAAAAAAAGTTTATTAAAAGATTCATTCCAAACTAATAATAAAGTATGAATCGAAATGATGCCCTGATTAAAAAACAACTAATAACTACATGTGCTCACAGCGTCCTCTAGTGTCCACAGTGGTACATGTCCAAAAACACAGTACATGAGCTCAACATACAGAGATCTGGTTTTGTTTTTACGGCCAGATCCCGTCTGCTAGTGACTCTCACAACAGCCTTATTAAACGACATGAAACGATAAACATGCATTGTGTTCTCCCTGAATTAAAGCTATCATAATAAATTAAATATGTTGCTGTACTCCCTCTAGAATGAGAAAACCAGTGGAAAATCTTAGTGAGTTTCACAGCTGCATGCTTAAGTTTGCATGTGCATATGTGCGCAAATAACATTGAAATTGTTTCTAGAAAGATCCCATTCGAGTCTGAGGTTGAAGGCAGTTTATGCTTGATGTAAACGATGGATTTCAAGTCCTCAGTAAAAGCACAATTAACAATAAAACAATGCTAAAAGTCTCACATGAAAGACTGAATCCGTTTTGCATTTGCAGTATGTATAAAAACACTTATGTTTTTTGCACCCTTGTCAATAATTAAACGTTTTTACAGAGTAATATTGAATATGAGGGCTGATACAGGATTTGTTTACCCATCAAAGCACAGCTTGTCATCTCTGGCATTACGAGCACGATGGGATGTTTTTTTTACTGGCGTTTGCTCTCTAGCACTCCCCTCCAGTCGTCGGCCCAGGACTGAAGGCGCCTCTGGGATGGACATGGCGGCAGGTGCTTGTTGTGGCAGGCGGTGAACAGGATGTGCTCCCAGGACGGATTGGGCTCCACACCTTCGGCGGAAAAACACAAATATGTCGTTTCTCCAGAGCTTATTGGGCGTGATGTGGGTCAGGAGCGGCAAACGGGCTCTTACTCACCGAGGATATCAGGTTTGTCATCGATGAGGAGGTCTCCGGTCACTATAGTCTTGTCTCTGGTCAAGATGATCTGCTCCAGGAACTCAGGGCCCAGATGTTTCTCTACCCAGGCATACTGAGGACAAACACACTTCATGAGAGGAAACCATGGAAACAGGCGGAAAACGCACTGAAATCTGGTACAGACAATGGAGCAGTCACATTACTGGGAGTGTGGCGAAAGCAGGATTTCAGCAGTCTGAGAACATTCATTTATTTGCATCGTAAATTTGATTATTTAACAGTAATTAACCTTATAGTGAAGATGAAAACATGAAAAACTGCAAAAATGTGTTTTTAACAAATATAGATATATTATGATAAGTACAGATATATTAGATCAAAAGTTTCTGAACAGTAAGATTTTTAATGTTTTTTTTTAAAGAAATGTCTTCTGCTCATCAAGCCTGGATTTATTTGATCTGAAGTACAGCTACAGTAAAATTATGAAATATTTTTACTATTTAAAATAAGTGCTTTCTATGTGAATATCTGTAAAAATGTAATTTATTTCTGTGATCAAAGCTGCATTTTCAGCATCATTACTCCAGTCTTCAGTGTCACATGATCCTTCAAGAAATATTTATTTTTTATTATTACTATTATTATTATTATTATTATTATCAAAATTAAAAAGAGTTAAGTACATTTTTTTCAAGATTTTTTAATGAATAGAAAGATCGAAGATCAGCATTTATCTGAAATAAAAAGCTTTTGTAACGTTATACACTATACCATTTAATAGCTTGGAGTCAGTATAATTTTTTTTTTTTTTTTTTTTTGGGGGAAAGAACTATAGAATTTAATACTGTTATTTAGCAAGGATGCTTTAAATTGATCAAAAGTGATGATAAAGACATTTATAATGATACAAAGGGTTTCTATTTCAGATAAATGCTGTTCTTCTGGAATTTCTATTCATCAAAGAAACCTGAAAAAAAAATTATACTCGGCTGTTTTCAACATAATAATAATAATAATAATAATAATAATAATAATAATAAATGTTTTTTGAGCAGCAAATCAGAATACTAGAATGATTTCTATGATCATGTGACTGGAGTAGTGATGCTAAAAAAATCAGCTTTGAAATCACAAAAATAAATTATATTTGAAAATATATTTGAATAGAAAAGAGTCATTTTAAATTGTAAAAATATATTTACGTTTTACTGTTTTTGCTGTACTTTGGATCTTTAAAAACATTAAAATCTTAGTAAAAAATAAATCAAATTAAGTTAATTAAATATAGAGTAAATTCTTACTCTATATTTATTTTTATATGTTTATATAAGTGTAAGTGTATATTGGGTATTTTTCATCTTTACTATAAGATTACTACAAGATATTTCACTATAAGATGTTTAAATTACTGTTAAACAAATAAATGAAGGATTAAAAAAACAATAATTAGATGATCCCACACTTTTGAACATCACTGTATATAATATCTTATTTTCAACAAACTCCCAGCAATGTGACTACTTAATTTACATATGTTAATGTATAAAAAATGCATAAAATAAATGACAAATGACATAAAATAAATGATACAATTTTTTTTTTCCACTCAGAAGGCTCAACAGGAAAACAAATAACAGATAACCAAAAACAAATAAAAAAAGAAAAACAAAACAAAACAAAACAAAACAAAAAAAACTTACAAATGTACAAACATATACATAAAATAATTATTCATAAAAAAAGAATTATATTAATTTATATAAAACAATTACATAAAATTATATAAAATAATTATTAATATAACAATTTATTTAAACCTGGAAATAGATAGAAAAATATCTAGAAATATACAGAAACATTCAAGAAAGGTTATTGTGTAAAATATTCCAGATTCTGCTCTATTTTAGGTCACTAATTAAATATGTAAATTAACAAACACTGATTAAGTGAGCAGCACTGAGCAGCAGTTCTGTTAAATTATTTTTTTCCTAAAGTCTAAAGAAATGATAGTAAATTAATAGTTTTATTTTTTGTATTATAAGGACAGCTGTATCACACTTACATTTTTTACTTTATGCTGCCTAAAAATATAAAATAAAAATTATAATTCTAAAGAGGTGTGTTGATATCAGTGTATTTCACTTAAAGTTAATTAAAAATAAACATAATTTATTTTACTTTGTCCTTGTTACATAAATAAGCACTGAGTCAATAAATTAACAACATGTAATTACTATAGGTTCAGGTTTAAGGTTTGTGCTTGGTTTTGTGTTAATTGCTTTGTCATTACACATAATTAACTGTTATTAAGGACACACTGAAATAAAGAAATGAAACCAAGAGGTAATTCGTGTTACTGTTCTGATTCTAACTGACTAAGTCTACCTTTTTATAACTGACCAATGTTGAAGAAAACTAATTCGCTGACTAACTTATTAAGACTAGTCTAAGCAGTTTATGCATCTGGCCTCTGTTCTCAGACTTTGGACCTTACTGTACACATAATCAATCAATAAATCAACCAGAACAAAGTCTATCTGTAAATGAAGCTCAAGCTCAGTTTAAAGCAATCTTACCTTCTCATATGGACAGTAGCTGTAATGTTTTATTGGACTGGTGCAAATGAAGACATCTGTACTGGGTGAAGGAAAGAGAAACTAAGCAAGAGTCATTTTTACAACTAGTAATATGCAAACCAAACATTTACTCAATTACTAGCTGTGCTTATCAGTCTCTTATGCAAGACGGGTGGTTTATAATAGGGTAAATTAGGTCACAGAGACAGTATTTGATTCTTTGACTGTAATTTACTGTGACGATCACACAAACATAGCAACACGTGAAATGAATCACAGAACAACAATACAATGTCCCACAGACAGTGGCTTAAATTATTCAATGTTTTGTAAAGTCAAAGCTCTGGTTGAACTTACTTCTCCATCTTGGACATCTCCTTCACCGCCTCCACTCCACCAGGAAGAGGATCCAGCTCCATGAAGAAGTTTTTGGACTCCCAAATGCTGATGGCCTTTTCCTGCAGTCAATGCGAACTCTGATTATCTTCATTCAGCATGTAAAACGTGTTCATCATTACGCTTTAAAAACATCTTTGTTCCCATCCACTGAACTTGTCACAACAATTTCAGTCATATTTAATAATAATAATAATATTTAATAATATACAGTTGAAGTCAAAAGTTTACATTCACCTTGCAGAATCTGCCAAATTTTAATTATTTTACCACAATTAGAGAGATTATACAAATGCGTGTTATTTAGTATTGACTTGAATAAGATATTTCACATAAAAGACATTTACATTTAGTCCACAAGACAAAATAATAGTTGAATTTATAAAAACGACCCTGTTCGAAAGTTTACATATGCTTGATTCTTAATACTGTGTTGTTCCCCGAATGATCCACAGCTGTGTTTTTTGTTTAGTGATAGTTGTTCCCGAGTCCCTTGTTAGTCATGAACAGTTAAACTGCTGCTGTTCTTCAGAAAAATCCTTCCGTTCCCACAAATTGTTTTTTTAGCATTTTTATGTATTTGAATCCGTTCCAACAATGACTGTATGATTTTGAGATCCATCTTTTCACACTGAGGACAACTGAGGGACTCATATGCAACTATTACAGAAAGTTCAAATGCTCACTGATGCTCCAGAGGGAAAAAACAATGCATTAGGAGCCGGGGGTGAAAACTTTTGAACAGAATGAAGATGAGTAGCCTACATTTTTCTTATTTTGCTTAAATATCATATATATTTTTTTTTAATGTAGTACTGTCCTTCAGAAGCTACAGAAGATACTTACATACTTCCCAGCAGACAAAATAAGTTCAATTTACCCTGATCTTAAAATTCCAAAAGTTTTCACCCCCCAGCTCTTAATGCATGGTTTTTCTTTCTGGAGCATCAGTGAGTGTTTGAACCTTCTGTAATAGTTGCATATGAGTCCCATAGTTGTCCTCAGTGTGAAAAGATGAATCTCAAAATCATACCGTCATTGTTCGAAAGGGTTCAAATACAAAAATGCTGAAAAAAACCAAAGAATTTGTGGGAGCTGAAAGATTTTTCTGAAGAACAGCAGGCAGTTTAACTGTTCAGGACAAACAAGGGACTCATGAACAACTATCACTAAACAAAAAAAAACACAGCTGTGGATCATTCAGGTAACAACACAGTATTAAGAACCAATGCAAACTTTTGAAGGCTTTTTTTTTTTTATAAATTCAACTATTATTTTGTCTTGTGGACTATATGTAAACATCTTCCATGTGAAATATCTTATTCAGGTCAGTACTAAATAAAAAATAACATGCATTTTATAAGATCTCTCTTATTTTGGTAAAATAATTGACATTTTGCAGATTCTGCAGGGCATGTAAACTTTTGACCTCAGCTGTAATATTTTAATTTATTATACTAATATTTTAATTTTAACATACAGGCAGCTCACTACCCCGCTGAGGAAAAAAAAGTAATAATCCAGTCTAGGATGGTTCACTGGTTTTGTCTGGATTCATCTGATCTCACAATCAGGCTAAATTGTATCAGCTGGTGTAGCTGGAAAGCTGGTCTCCTAGTTTAACCAGCTTACGAAATACCTCAAACCTTCCTAAAATTAACCAACAGACCGGTCTGTGTGGTTTAGGATACCAGCAAAACCAGTTTAGATTTAAACTCTACACAGCCTACTGTATTATACTTGATATATAAGTTTCTAAAAACAATCAAAACATTGATGAAACTACACAATCTACTTCATGTCATCTGTCCTCTATCATGTCATGTAAATGTAAGAATAACTGCAGAACACTTAATGGACTGAAGCAGATTGGCTTTACTTGATTCTCCATGAATTAAGTCTCAAATTCTGATCATCAGGATCTTTTGAGGAACATTTGTTTCCAGAAAGTTTACTTTCACTGTTCCTCAGTGGAGGAATGATCTTCACAAGCCTCCAAAACATCTCACATGTTTATTTGTTGATCTCTCAATCATAATTGCATTGCATTATATGTTTGGATCATTTCAATATCATCTTACTAAAACATGTTATTAGAGATAAAGAGTGACAACTGATATTTAGATCATTTTATGTAAGTATTTGCTATATTTCAAATATCTCATTGATTTATAATAATATATATTGATTATATATATAATATATATTGATTTATATAATATAATACATCTTCACTAAACTGCATATTTCTACTCCGTTTGGGCCTCCTACAATTTTTACCTCACTATATCAGACTATATGAGCCTAATATGATACAACTTTTTATATATATTTTGTCTAAAGGCTTAACAAATAATCTCCTGTTGTGTTTCCAAACACACACACACTTACACACAGGTCACTCCTCATTTCTCCATACTGTGTGGACACCCAGAATCCTCTTCTGTCCTCTAAAGATATAAATGGCTCGGTGGGAAACTTCTGCTTGTACTTCTTTAAAAATCCTCCCTCGAAGTCCGCGATCACCCCGTCCATGTCCACCAGAACCCGCAGTCTCCGTTTATTATCCGTGCTCATGCTCGCGCTGCACCGATAGTGAAAGTACATCGAGGAAGTGCTTCTCTCGACCCATTTTACGATCCTCGGTAGTAGAGTCATGATAAACCTCCGTAAACCCGTCCGAATCTGTCGTGGTCACTCGGCAGTGTGCATGAACTCATATGAAGGGGCTGTTTTGTGGCAGGATGAGGCTGATTGTGTTAGCTCATCTCATTCTGTCGGCTCTCTATTGTTTTGCACATTGTAAACGCGTTTGTTGCGGGTCTTTTGTTGCTTTCTGTGAGGTCAGAGGGTCTCATGTTTTTCCAGCGGTCGCTGGTGTTGAATTGCAGTGTTGACCTCCCCTTTCTGCATTTGTTTACAGCTGTGCAAATGCCTGCGTATCTCAAACGCAAGCCTATGAATGAAATGTTTGCGAAGTGAAGCCCATTACTGGTACTGTAGGGTGTTTACGTTCTCAGAATCATGCTGAAATCTAGTGGCTATTTCTGATTTGCAATATCACGAAAAATACTCAACTCGAGATTACTAACAAAGAGGGAGATCACACACTCGTAAATTCTTCCCCCCACCGGAACCACTTCCCATACAGTCGAGTTCCGGAAGTAAACACCGCATTCATTTTCTCCATTGGGGAATTGATTTTGACCTTATAAACTATTAAAGATAGACCTACTGTGAGCTAAGTGGATGTTAATCGATGCTATATGCTTCTGATGAAGCCACCAGCCCGTATTATTTCGACTTCGTTTAAATAATCGTGTTTAATAGCGGAGACCCTGGTGAAAAACTACATTTCCTATGATTCCCATACAAGCAAGAGGCGCCAAAACTCATACACAGAAACTTCACAAATATTCCATACACATTTTGCAGTAAACGTAATAATGTTCTATATACGCACAATGATCATCTCTGTAATAATTTTATACTTCTGTATCGTTTTTAACTCCATTACGTCATTGTAATTCTTTCCCTTATCAAAGCCTTTAAGTTTACAGTATTTTACTTAAGTCTTTTGTCTGATTTTCAAATACTTTTTTGGTTCGAATCAAAGTTTGTAATGTTGTGATTCACCTCGTAGCTGCTTGGTGTGGTTCAGGGCTTATAAATGCTAGACAGACATCCCTAAGGGCAAATGAATAGGAAAAATACTCCCGGAACCAAGAAAGAAGTTTAATGGAAGCTTATTTCAGTGCCTAGTAAGAAGTCCTACAAAATCTTTTGATGATGCATATAGTATGGAAACACTCCAAATAATACGTTTTTTTTTTTTTTTTTACAATATATAGCACATGGACATAGCCTTTTGTAGCTTGTTTTGCTGTTTCATATTGCAAATTAGTGTGTCTTACCATGTTATTTTAATGTATTATCTTAATTAAGAGTACAGTGGTACGTAGTACAAACAGTTTTACTGTTTACCCACGTTGTTATTCTCATTATTTCCCAATAGTGGCTAATGAACCGGAAGTCTCGCCCATAGGTTTACTTCCGCGTTGAAGAAAATGGTTGATACATGGCCAAATTAAATATCATCTTTTTTTCTGTAAGCAAAGTGAAACAAATTGTTATTTGTAGCTATCGCCATGCTTATTTTTTCTAAAAATAAAATACTAATCCATAATGCATTAAATTATTATGTAACAGGTTTTTTTGTTTGTTTGTTTGTTTGTTTTTAAATTTGCTAAGATTTCCAAGTACTAATTTCTCGGAAGCTTTGAAGATGATCATCTCTCCATTCAGAGTATCTTTGTTTTGCACCGGAAGAAATACTGACACGTTCCTTTTATTTCTTAAAGATACATGTCCATTTCAAATGCAAAATCCTGTGATCTTTTGACGTAAATAAAACGTTTACCTTTAAATACATAATAGATATGCGTTTGTGTAGTGCAATATTAAAACATAATTTAAAAAAAAATATCATTTGCTTTCCAGAGACGCATCTCAGGAAAGATCCTGTGCCTGAGATCTCGTGGAATCTGAGCTGTCACTCAAACCTCGCGATATTTGTATGTCGTTGGCGGCTGAGGGCCCGTCCCTTCTGTACTGGAGACCTGCTTCTGACATTTGAATGAAAAACATCCTCCTAAAAGCGCAAAACAATGGCTTCGGCTCTGGAGCAGTTCGTGAATAATGTGCGGCAACTCTCCGCTCAAGGTAGCGCCTTTTACACGGTTCTTGAACGCTCAGGCTAACGAATACATGGGCTAACTAGCTTAATGCTAAAAGCCGTTAGCGCGATAGCATGCTAGTTGTTTATATTTCAGGCAGTAACACATGGCATTTGTTTATCTTATTCTGTTTGTCCAACTGAAAATAAAAAATCAAATGCTGTGGAATAATCACACATTAAAGCTTCTGTCTGAACCGCTTAGCTTTTACAGCAGTGAAGTGACTGAACGTGTCATGTTAGCTGAGTCATTTATAAAATATGGTATAAATGACCACCATAACAATGTTATTCTGAGTTTCTCAGTCATGTAAATCAATTTTCAATAAGAAGAGAGGCTATCATCGCTCAAAAAAACAAATATGAGACCTTGACTTCCTGTTTATTTGCATTAAACTGGTGTGAAATCATGTTTTCATTCATAATGATGTGTTTCTCAGGTCAGATGACTCAACTATGTGAGCTGATCAATAAAAGCGGGGAGCTTCTGGCCAAGAATCTCTCTCATCTGGACACTGTTCTTGGAGCGTTGGACATCCAAGAGCATTCCCTCGGTGTTTTAGCTGTTTTGTAAGTCAATGACTTGTTGATTCACAGTGGATAAACCTTTAACATCCATTTTAAAAAACGGTGATGTCTTTTAACTCTTTTGCAGGTTTGTGAAGTTTTCCATGCCAAACATCCCTGATTTTGAGACCCTGTTTTCCCAAGTCCAACTCTTCATCAGCACCTGCAACGGAGAGCACATCCGATACGCTACAGACACATGTATGAAAACACTACAGAGGTATCAAGGCAACATTTTCATAGTACTGTTTAATCTGTGCTAACGGGTTTTGTTTTTTACTCCTTGTACAGTTGCTGGTCTGTGCCACCAGTTGACAAACGCCCTTGTAGAAAGAAAACAGGCAAGTGTCGCTCGATCATTTTGAAGTTGTTATATTTAAATGATGAAACTGACATTAAGTTTTCTACTTCACAGCCTTTGCGTGGTATAAGTATACTTAAACAGGCCATAGACAAGATGCAGATGAACACAAACCAGCTTACCTCAGTGCATGCAGACCTGTGTCAAGTGAGTATGAAAGCAGAACCGCTTAAGAGCTGTGAAAAATCAGTGGGATGTCATTTGGTGTTATTACAGATTTTTAAGTTGTTACAGATAATTAAAGGAACAGTTCACCCAAAAAATGCCACCAGGCCATCCACAAATGCTTGTTTCTTCATCAGATTTTGAAGAAATGTACCTCACTTGTTTATCAATGGATCCTCTGCAGTGAATGGGTGTCGTCAAAATGAGGCTTCAAACAGCTGATAAAAACATTACAATAATCCACAAGTAATCCACACCACTCCAGTCCATCAATTAACATCTTATGAAGCCAAAAGCTGCATGTTTTTAAGAAACAAATCCATCATTAAGATGTTTTTAACTAAAATACGAGTCCATAATCCATAATAACGCTTCCTCCAGTGAAAAAGTGGTCTGGTCTAAATCTGCACAGATCAAGAACTGTTTACGGTCCAAAACAGCTCTAACAAATATGTGGCTGGATTTTGATTTGAGGGGACAACAGAAGATGGACCTTTTTACTTGAGGAAGCATTATTATGGATTATGGACTCATATTTAGGCCGAAAGCAAGGTTTGAAGTTAAAAACACCTTAATGATGGATTTGTTTCTTATGAACATTCAGCTTTTGTTTTCACAAGATGTTAACCGATGGACTGGAGTGGTGTGGATTATTGTGATGTTTTTGTTAGCTGTTTGGACTCTCATTCTGAAGGCACCCATTCACTGCAAGTTTCTTAACAGCAACTACAGGGAATACACAGCCCTATATAACACTGTATTAATTGAAAATAATATGATTTAATTTCTAATAATTGTATTATTTAGTACCAGGAAATCCCCTCTAAATACAAAGTAATAAAGAATAAATATTATTGAAAAATATAGTCCAAAAGTCTTTTACCCACAGACGATCACAGATGTGATGAATGCCAGAGGGTTAAATGGTCTTCATGGTTTAATGTTTATTGTGTAAGTAATGATTCGGTTCTGTGTTTACAGTTATGCCTATTAGCGAAGTGCTTCAAACCTGCAGTCCCATTCCTGGAGTTAGACATGATGGATATTTGCAAGGAGAACGGAGCGTATGATGCAAAGCACTTTCTATGTTATTACTACTATGGAGGCATGATCTACACGGGTCTGAAGAACTTTGAACGGGCGCTGTATTTTTTCGAACAGGTATTTATTTTTTGTACAGTTTTACTTCTGGTATTGCTTGGACAATAAAGCTAAAAACGTTTTATATGATGGCCTTTTGACGATATTCAGTATTTGTTCAAAACTCTATTTGTTATTTATATATATATTTTTGGATTTATTTATTTTTTTTATTTTAAAAATAATTTTACTAAACAGAAATTATGGCCTAGTATATTCAGAATATTTAAAGCAGGAAAAAAAACTATGAAAATCTACTTAAAAAAATAATCTAGGCATGTTTTTCATAAAATGAAAATGGTCATTTAATCATTTTAAGTTTTATGCATCACAATACACAACAGTATTTATCTACATACTAAAACATTGGACATACATGACATATCATCAATTAATGGCATGAATGAATCCGAATTGATTCCTTGAGATGAACTGATTCACAAAAATGAATTAAATTCTGTTTTTGCTGTTAAGTCTTAATGATCACATAAAAAGCACATTACAATCATTGTAATTAATTGTAATTCACAATTAATAAATTAACAGCAAAACAGAATTTCATTATTGTCAATCAGTTAATCTCAGTGAATGAATTTTGATTAATTAGTGCCATCACTTAATTTAATTTAATTTAAATCAAATGTTTTTGAATTAATCAAATGTTTTAGTATTTTGATGCATGGAACTCAAAATGATTACATTTTACTGTTTATTTAGTGAAAACATCCCTAGATTATTCTAGTTATACTATAATTCTACTTATTTTGAAAGTAGTAATCAATAAATATATTGTAAATATCTAGATTGTTTTTCCATCTTCATGTCTAATTTCCCAATAAATGAGCATTCATTCTACTCTTAACATTAAGAAAGTGGTTCTATCTATCCTAACCTTTTTTGATATTTAACATATCCTGATATTTGTGTTCTGAAATGGTTTAGGTTAATGTTTTGAATTAATATGAGTGTTTTGAATTATTTTGAATTACATTGGTTATTGATTATTTTGTATGTTGATTTTAGTAAAAAAAAAAAAAATCTAGGTGTGTTTCACTAAATGAGCAGAAATATTTAATCATTTTGAGTTTCATGCATCAAAATACTAAAACATTTGATTAAATTAAAAACCAACTGATTTGATTAAATAAGGTGCTGGCACTAATAAATCAGAATTGATTCGTTAAAATGAACTGATTCACAATAATGAATCAAATTCTGTGTGGCTGTTCTTAAGTCATAAAGGAGATTTAATGAACAAATAAAAAGCACATTACAATCGTGATATTCACAATTATTGAATGGCATTACAAATATATTGTAAATATCCAGTATAATTTCCATCTTCAAAAATGTTTAATGTAAGAAGTACAACTCTAGTAAAAAAGCATGTTTTCACTAAATTAATATAAATATTTAATCATTTTGAGTGTATGCATCAAAATACATGGTATTAAACTAAATTTACCCACATACTAAACATATGTTTATTGACATCAACTTTGATTTGACTGACATTAATCGATGGCACTAATGAATCAGAATTGATTCACTGAGATGAACAGATTCACAAAAATAAATCAAATACTATTTTTACTGTTGAAGTCTTCATGAAAACTTTTTGACCATATAAAAAAAACACATCAAAATCATTGTGATATTCACAATTAATGAATGGCATTACAAATATATTGTAAATATCTAGTATAGTTTCCATCTTGTATTGTAATTGTAATTTCCCAGTAAATAACATCTATTCTACTTTTAGCACTAATAAAGTCTTTATGTCTATCTTTTATATTTCTGGATACGTAATGTATACTGATATTTGTGTATTGGTTCTGAAATGGTTTAAAAGTTTCTTTTTTTTTTGTTTTTTTTTTTAATTTATACACTACTATCAAAATGTTTAATGCAAAAAGTAAAATTCTAGTCAAAAAATAATCTAGGCATGGTTTAATGAACATTAATATTTAATTGTTTTGAGTTTTATGCATCAACATACTAAAA
Organism: Labeo catla; assembly: GCA_012976165.1. Classification (NCBI taxonomy): domain Eukaryota; kingdom Metazoa; phylum Chordata; class Actinopteri; order Cypriniformes; family Cyprinidae; genus Labeo; species Labeo catla. The sequence goes on along the minus strand of VONZ01000052.1, from coordinate 1,547,294 downwards.
TATTTGATTACATCAAAAATATTTGATTACATCAAAAACATTTGATTTGATTAAATATCATCAAGTAATGGCACTAATGAATCAGAATTGATTCATTGAGATGAACTGATTCACATAATAAATCAAATTCTGTTTTGCTGTTGAAGTCTTAAAGAAGACTTAATGAACAAGTAAAAAGCACATTACAATGGTGATATTCACAATTATTGAATGGCATTAAATATATTGTAAATATCCAGTATATTTTCCATCTTCATGTTTCATGAAAAATGTTTAATGTAAGAAGTACAACTCTAGTAAAAAGGATGTTTTCACTAAATGAACATAAATATTTAATCATTTTGAGTTTTATGCATCAAAATACATGGTATTAAACATCATTTACCTACATACTAAAACATTTGATTATTGTTAGAAACATTTGAATTTATTAAATATCATTGAGTGATGGCACTAATGAATCCGAATTGATTCAGTAAGAGGAACTGATTCACCAAAATGAATAAAATTCTGTTTCTGCTGTTCAAGTCTTCATGAAAACCTAATGATCAAATAAAAAGCACAATATAATGAATGTGATAGTCACAATTAATGCTATTAAAAAATTTGTAAATCTACAATATTTTCCATTTTCATGTCAGATGTCCTATTAAATAAACCTCCGTTTTGTCTGTTTTCAGGCAATAACCACTCCAGCAATGGCAGTCAGTCACATCATGTTAGAAGCATACAAGAAGTACATCCTGGTGTCTCTCATCCTTCACGGCAAAGTACAGCAGCTCCCCAAATACACATCACAGATCGTGGGCCGATTCATCAAGGTGAGTCATTCTGCCTTGACACCGTGGCTTCGGATTGACTGTAAAGACCTCGTAAGCTCATCGTGTTGTCTGTGTGTGTTTGTGCTGTAAAGCCCCTCAGTAACGCTTACCACGAGCTGGCTCAGGTCTACGCCACCAACAACCCCGCCGAGCTGCGCGCTCTGGTCAACAAACATAGCGAGACGTTTACACGAGACAACAACACCGGCCTGGTCAAACAATGCCTGTCCTCGCTCTACAAGAAAAACATTCAGAGGCTAACCAAGGTCTGAACTTACGCATATGACATCTTCTACATGTATTACAGCAATGAATTGTTAGTTGGTCAAGAGATTAGTTTTTTGATTTATTTATGAATGAGTCGTTGAATCATTGACTCACTTGAATCATTAAAAACACAGATTCATTCAGTAACGAATCACCACCAACAGTTTTTGCTGTCACTTTGATTTGAACTATTTTTGTTAACAAAAATACCAGATTAACCCTAATTTATGATCTAAATGTGTTTTTGTAAATTTGAGTTCAACTAAACAGAAACCGTAATCTCAGTTCGACTAAACCTATGGCAATCTCTGTTCTTGTGATTGCTAGACGTTCTTGACATTATCCTTACAAGACATGGCAAGTCGAGTTCAGCTCTCCGGTCCTCAAGAAGCCGAGAAATACGTCCTACATATGGTATGAAATCAGCCTCATGACATACAGATGCATTTTATATCTAAATCACTGGATGGTTCATACTTATTCAACATTTGAGGATGGTTGGTGCTCAAATCTTTCCTCTTTGGTCTCTCAGATCGAGGATGGAGAGATTTATGCAAGTATTAACCAGAAAGACGGCATGGTCTGTTTCCATGACAACCCAGAGAAATACAACAACCCTGCGATGCTCCACAAAATCGACCAAGAGGTTTGTCCTGATAAAACAGTGATTCGTTTTCTGCTAATGTACAAGAGAACAAGACCATGAAGCCTAAAATTAGAGACCAGAGAACAACATGCATTATATATTCACAGCCTCATTATTTTTATCTTCCTATTCATCATTTTTTCAAGGACATTTGAGAGAAATATTAATAACATGCATAGAAAATTCACTACATTATATAATGTTAAACAAATAATAGTCAGAAGATAATTAAATAATATAAATACCATAAAAAGGTAATATTTCAAAATATTAGATTTTTAAATAACTTTTTATATATTTTTTTGTTTTATTATAATACAATGAAATTAAATTTTATTGTAAAATCAGGATTGTGTTAGATTATTACAATTTAAGATAACTGTTTTCTTTTTCTATTTTATTATAACATAGCATAGTAATATAAATACAGTAATAACAGTAAAATTGTGAAATAAATTACAATTTAAAATAACTTTAAGATTTTTATTTATAACAATATATTATATAGTAAAAACATGAAATATTAAAATATTGTAAATTCATTAAAAACAGTAATATTCTGTGAGATTACTATTTAAAATTTCTTTTTTCTATTTTATTCTAACAAAATAGTAATAAGAATACAGTAATGACAGTAATATTGTGAAATAAATTACAATGTAAAATAAGTTTTCTATTTTTTGTTTTATTTGTTATAACAATATTATATATACAGTAAAGAATTAAAATATTATTCAGATTTAAAATAACCTAGTTTCTGTTTTTGTATTTTATTTTCTCTTTCTTATATTTCTTTTCTATTTATTTATATTTTGTAGTATTTAAATATATTATGTATTATTTAACTTTATTTTCAATTTGTTTTATTATAATATAATGAATTTATTATACTAAATTGTATAAATACAGTAAAACCAGTAATATTGTGAGATTTACCATTTAAAATAACTGTTTTCTTTTTTTCTATTTTATTATAACAAAATAGTAATATAAATACAGTAATGACAGTACAATTGTGAAATAAATTACAATTTAAACTAACATTTCTGTTTGTTATAACAATACTATATTGTATATACAGTTAAAACGTGAAATATTAAAATTTAAAATAACTTGTTTTCTGTTTTTGTATTTTATTTTCTATTTACATTTTTTTTCATTTACTTTTATTTTATAGTATTTAAAAATACATATATTAATAAACTTTATTTTCCATTTTTGTTTTATTATATATAAGGAAATTCTTATATAAGTAAAGACAGTAATATTGTGTGAGATTATTACAATTTAAAATAGCTGTTTTCTTTTTTCTGTTTTATTATAACATAAAATAGCAATATAAACACAGCCATAACAGTAATATTGTGAAATAAATTACAATTTAAAATAACTTTTCTAATTTTTGTTTTATTTGTTATAATGATATTATAAATACAGTACAAACACATGTGAAATACTACCATTTAAAATAGCTTTTTATTTTATGTTTTTGTATTTTATTTTCCACTTTTTTCAATTTTATAGTGTTTAAAAAAATATTATAAATTATTGAAAAGTTGTGGTGTTCAAAATCTAATTTTACTATGGCAGTGCACTGCAGGTTTTAGGATTTATGAAAAATGAAAAACATTTCTGATTCGATTTGCATTTGAAATACAATATAATGTTGATGCACCATTGATTTGTAATGCATTATATAATGACAGTCATGTAGTGTTAGCATTTAAAGACCTGACCTTTATTAGTCTATACTGACACATTTATACATTATTGTAGGGTTATTGAGCTTTATCCACTGATTTATCTCACTGTTATGTCTTTGACCCTGATGCAGATGCTGAAGTGTATAGAATTGGATGAAAAACTAAAGTCCATGGATCAAGAAATCACTGTAAACCCCCAGTTTGTGCAGAAGGTACTAGTTCGAACAAGCTCATGAATCACCAGTTCAATTACAGACTTAGGAAGGACAAGCTTTTATAACCAGGTCGTCTGTTCTCTCTTTCAGAGTATGGGAATGCAAGAGGATGACGTCGGCAGCAAGACGTCGAGCTACTCTTGAGGCCGTCGGGCGGATCGCTGCTTTGCCCACGTCCCCTTCCTCATCCCAAAGCTGGAAAACCGTCATGAGAGCAAAATCAGTTTGAATATGGACTATATCGGAGGAAAACATAATTGTGTGGAATGACCTTTTTTTTTTTTTGGTTCTGTCACAGCGCACCCTAAACAAGAACTTGTTTTTGTCAGTGTTTATTTATCAATGCTTGGTTGACATGCCACTGCATCATTTATGGTCATACAAATAAAGATACTGGACTCCTTTGTTCAAAAGAGTTGTGGACATTGCATTTGTATACTTGTCTTTATTGCAACACCACAATGATAATAAACCTTCCTAAGATCATTTGAACGGGTAGACGCATCAGCTGAATATTATGCCGTCTGCAAAATGTATCTTCGGGCTTGTCGTCTCCATTTAGCGCATTGACATTTATGTGATCTTTCGACGGCTCAAAGACTGACAGCTTCTCTAATTTCACACTCTTTCACCCAAAGACGGTTTCAACCTAACCGAATGATGCGTCGGTCGATCTAATGTTTCCTTCGCCCCAAAGCTGAACGTTGAGTGCCGTTCCTGCGGTGATTCAGCAGATGCGGCGACGTGGCTCGTGATGAAGGTGTTGCGCTGTTATTCCAGTCCTCTAGAGGTCTCTCATGTTTTGGGCTTTGCCATAAATAGATTACTCATCAAATACTTAGAAACTATGGCTACTGGAGGCTGGATTCCACGAAACTTGTTTAACCCCTGAATTAAAAGAGAATTATGGGAATGTGGTCTTGAAATATTATTTAGAAACAATTTACTTTGATTTTGCGGTGTAGCTACCAAATTACATGGTGAATTTAAGGTTTGTCTTGTTAAATTTAAATTAATTGTCTTGTAATATTTTTTCTAAGCAGTTAATTTGTCATTTTTCTGTGTCACTAACAAATTATATCATAAAATTGAGGGTTGTCTCGTTTATAAACAATTTATTAAAGCTATTGGGGTGATTCTTGAGAATAAAGTCTTTAAATATTCCTGTGTCACTGCTACATTAGATCATAAAATTAAAATTTGACTTGTAGAAATCTTAAATGTAATATTATTTATTTATAACAATTTATTGACGACTTATATTCCTCTGTCACTACCAAATCAAATCATATAATTGAGGGTTGTCTTAAATTGTAATTTTACTGAGGAAAAATGACTTCATTCTCTTGCAGTATTATTTATAAATAATCTATTGATGATATCGGGGTGTTTTTTGAGAGGAATGTCTTCCTCTGTCGCTACCAAAATAACATCATAAAATTGAGTGTTGTGTTGTTAAATTTAAATTTTACTGAGGAAAATAGGCTTCATTTTATTGCAGTATTATTTCTAAATAATTTATTAATGATATTGGGGTGTTTATTGATTTTATAATATTGTATATTCCTGTGTCACTATCACATTAGATCATAAAATGAGTGTATGTTGTTCAATTTCAGCTTATTTTCTTGTAATATAGGTTATAAACAATTCATTATAGATATTGGGACGTTTCTTGAGAGGAAAGTCTTTCTGTGTCACTACTAAATATATATCAAAATTTAAGTTTGTCTTGTTAAATAGGCTTCACTTCCTTACAATATTTTTTATAAACAATTTATTAAAGGTATTAGGGTGATTAAGGAAAAACAAAGTCTTGTATTCCTGTGTCACTGACACATTCAATCATAAAATTGAAGTTTGACTAGTTAAATTTTAAAGAAACTTACTTGTAATATTATTTATAAACAATTTATTGATGATTTTGGGGTGTTTTTCTTGAGAGGAATGTCATATTTCTCTGCCCCTACCAAATCGAATAATAAAATTGAGTGTTGTGTTGTTAAATTTAAATTTTACTGAGGAAAATAAGCTTTATTTTCTTGCAGTATTATTTATAAATAATGTATTGATGATATCGGGGTGTTTCTTGATTTTATAATATTGTATATTCCTGTGTCACTACGACATTAGATCATAAAATTGACATTTATGTTGTTAAATTTCAGTTTATTTTCTTGTAATATAACTTATAAACAATTCATTATAGATATGGGGATGTTTGAGAGGAATATCCTATATTTCTGTCACTATTAGATCATAAAATTGATGTTTATGTTGTTAAATTTCAGTTTATTTTCTTGTAATATTACTTATAAACAATTTATTTAAGTTTTTAGAGAGAGGAATGCCTTATATCATTGCGTCACGATTAAATAAGATCATAAAATTGAGTGTTGTGTTGTTAAATTTCAATTTTGCTGAGGAAAATAGGCTTAATTTTCTTGCAGTATTATTTATAAATAATTTATTGATGATATTGGGGTGTTTCTTGATTTTATAATATTGTAGATTCCTGTGTCACTACCCCATTAGATCATGAAATTGAGGTTTGTGTTGTTAAATTTCAGTTTATTTTCTTGTAATATGTTCTAAACAGTTCTTTATAGATATTAGGTTGTTTCCTAAGAAGAATTTCTGTGATATTTCACATTTGGATTATATAATGTCTTGTTAAATTCAAATAACTTTCTTGTAATATTGCTTATAAACAATTAATTTACTTTTTTTTTTTAAAGGAGTGCCTCATATTAGTGTGCCACTACCGAATTAGATCATAAAAATTGAGGTTTGTCTTGTTACATTTTAATTTAATAAAACTTATATATTATTTATAAATAACTTATTGATGGGGTGTTTCTTGAGAGGAATGTCTTATATTTCTCTGTCACTCCCAAAATTAAGTTTAATTTTAAATTAAACTTACATTTTTAATGAGGAAAATAGGCTTACTTTTTTTGCAGTATTATTCATAAACAATTTATTGGTATCAGGGAGTTTCTTGATTTTATAATATTGTATATTTCAATTTATTTTCTTGTAATATAACTTATAAACAATTCATTATAGATACTGGGATGTTTCTTGAGACAAATATCATATATTTCTGTCACTATTAAATCATATAATTGAGGTTTGTCTTGTTACATTTTAATTTACTTTACTGTAATACTACTTAGATACAATTAAGTTTTAAAGAGAGGAATGCCTCATAATATTGTGCCAACGACTAAATTAGATCATAAAATTGAGGTTTGTCTTGTTAAATTTCACTGCAAACAGGCTTCATTCTCTTTTAGCAAAACATAGGTTATATTTGTATTTTATTTTTGGGTCTTAGTGGTAAAAATGTCACTCTTATATGTAAACAACAACAGCATTTATGGTTCAATGGACCCACCAGTCCTGATTAAGTATTCTGCTTCCGTTTCCACCGATACTTACAATCAGCACGCACAGTTCTCCTTATAATACATGACGCTCCACTTCGATACTGCATCTCACACTCATGACAACATCGATTTCCAATTTCACAACTTGAATGCAGGTAGGCATGTGGACCGTGTGTTTTGTACTTGAATGACATAACCAACAAGAAAAGAAGGACCGACGCGAGGCGCGACCCCAGCCAATCACAGGCGCCCGTGCGGCGTACAAGTCTTTGAACAAAGACAAGCGTTCGCGCCAGCCAATCCGATTTCAGAGTTCTCGAAAGCGGGTGGGAGTTTAACGGAAATGGCACGCTCGTCGGCCAATGGCAGGCACGAACTACACGGCATCCGCCAATGGGCATTTAACATCGCAAGGATTGCGTCGCCCACGGTGCTCAGTTGAATTCCATTGCCGTCCATTAAAACAGCCGACTTGGAAAATACAATATCAAAGTGTGCTCAGTTTTACCACAGGCCGGCGTGCTTAATTGTCGTCAAGGATGACCTATTCATGCAGCGAGGGTATTGAGAAACGCTCCCCGCATGTGTAAGGCACGCATCTTCGACCCTGTCGTGGCTCGCTGCATTGCCTGGCAAAACGGAACAATTGGCGGATAATTCTCCTCGTGACTTCAGTTGAGCATATTTCATCGCTGAAATACAGAGGAACTCGAATGTGGTTTCTGTCATGAGTCCGGCCGGGTGCTCCCATGTGAACGGTTTCAAAGTGGACAACTGGAAGCAGAATCTGCGGGTCATATACCAGTGCTTTGTGTGGAGTGGCTCTGCCGAAACCAGGAAACGCAAGGTAAATAAAATACATCAGAGCCCAGTGGTGCAATGCATCGGCCCATCCTTCTCGATGCCAAGTCGCATTACTGTCTCAAACGCAAACGGATGTGTAATTCGCCAGGCTAACGTGATTTCTTTTCACCGAGGGATATGAATCCGCGTCCATCCCTATGTGCACGCAAGTGGATGCATTGGCTGGCCTGCGCAGACTCCTCATGCATTGCTCTCATAGGGCTGGACGTGGGGATGCTATTCCGCTAGCGATGTGGTCTTTTTTACTTTAATTACTCGTTTGGAGTGCGTGCCATTCGTGCCACACTTTCCCTGGATCTCACCGACACGTCTTCTGATGCAAAACGAGACTTGCCAGGCCTAAAATCATTGATTGCCCAACACGCGAATAGAGGTTTCAGTTTCACAGTTATCACGCATTTTCACTATTGTGTAGCACGGCTAACAAGTCATGTTAACTACCTAAACCTCAACATTTTAATACGTCCACTGTTAAAGCCATGATGGAGTCTGTGAGACAGTCGTTCTTTTGAGTCGGATCATTTCAGTGAATCGTTCGAACCGGTTTAAATGATTCGTCACAAACCGCACTGAATCGGCCGACGATTTATTTGAATCCAGAACGGTTTTTTCGAACAGCATCGACTCGAGAAGCTTTTATATCAACGTGGCTGACAAACCACTCAGCTAAATCCCTTTTTTACGAAATGAATTGGCTTCAACAAACCAGGAACATGTAGAATTTCAATAATGACTCTTATTAGTGTGCAACAGTCGGTTCCAGAAGTAAAAATCCTATTTGTTTCCACAGAGGAACTGATTTTTAACAACTACCTATAAACCATTGTAGACCAACCCACTTATTTTTTAGATTATAGTGTTTAACAGTGAGATCCCTAGTGGAAAAACTACATTACCCATGATTCTGCAGAAAATCTCCACCAATCAGAGAATAGAAACAGTAATTCGCAGCAAAGAACTCTAACGCCCACCTACTCCCTTATAATTTGTGCATAAATTTTGCAATAAACGTTAGAATATGCTCTTTCTGTGAACATAAATTAGTAGCTTAGTATTTATCTGTCGTCTTCAATTCACATATTCACCAAACTTTGTGCCTCATTAAAGCCATTAAGTTCACAGTCTCATACCTTTGTCTCTCTGTACAACTTTAAACTGTTTTTTTGCTTCAAATCAAAGACTGTAATGTTGTAAATCACATTATAGCTGGTTAGTTTGGTTCATGACTTATAACTCTTTAACAAAGATGTTTTTAAACTCAACTAGAACGTTTAGGCGTCTGTGTCAGGAACCACGATTGCACAAAGAACCTCTGATTCCTAAAGAATCATTGATTCATTATTTGTTTGAACCAGTTGAAGTGATTCGTCACAAACCGCACTGAATCGGCACGATTTATTAGAATCCAGGACCATTCTTAAAGAGCATGAACTCCAGAACCGTTTATATTAAAGTGGTTGACAAACCACTCAACTAAATCCCTTTTTTCTGAAATGAATTGGCTTCAACAGACCACAAACGCATAGAATTACAATAACGACTCTTTTTAGTAAAACTACGTTCGACTTTAGTGCAACAATCGGTTCCAGAAGTCAAAATCCCATTTGTTTTTTACACAGAGGAGCTGATTTTTAACAACTACCTATACGCTTCTATGGACAAACCTTCTTATTTTTTAGATTATAGTGTTAATAGCAATATCCCTAGTGAAAAACTACATTACCCATGATTCTGCAGAAAATTTCCACCAATCAGAGAACAGAAACAGTAAATCGCGGCAACAGAACTCTGACGCCCACCCCACTCCCATGAAGTACTTATAATATTTATATATTTATATGCATATTTTGTAATATACTCTTTCTAAATATGACCCTGGACCACAAAACCAGTCATAAGGGTCAATTTTTTAATAACTGAAATTTATATCATCTGAAAGCTGAATAAATGTTAGGATAGCGCAATATTTGGCCGAGATGCAACTATTTAAAAATCTGGAATCTGAGGGTGCATAAAAATTACAAAAATTACTAATCAAAAATTAAGTTTTGCTATATTTATGGTAGGAAATTTACAAAATATCTTCATAGAACATGATTTTTACTTAATATCCTAATGATTTTTGACATAAAATCAATAATGTTCACCTATGCAATGTATTTTTGGCTATTGCTACAAATATACCCGTGCTACTTAAGATTGGTTTTGTGGTCCAGGGTCACAAATGCATACAACAATTGTTTTATATTTATCTGTCGTTTTCAATTCACATACTCCCCAAGCTTTATGCCTCATTAAAGCCATTAAGTTCACAGTCTTTGTCTCTCTGTACGATTTTAAAATATTTTTTCCTTCAAATCAAAGTCTGTAATGACATATAACTCTTTAACATAGATATTTTTAAACCCAGGAACCATGTTTGTGCAAAGAACCGCTGATTCGTTATTCGATTTGAATAGCTTTGTTAAAGCAAAACGTTCGAAAGAATCAATTCACGATTCTTTTTTCAAAAGGACTGATTCAAGTCAGAAATGAGCCATAGTTCCATCATTTTCTATGATGGCAAAGCGTGTGGCATCAGATGACAGTTTAATAACTAACTATTCTCACCCAATCCGTCTCCCTCTGAAAAACAAAGAGTTATTTTGAAATGTGCATCATGATTCATTCGAATCAAATGTCACCCTCCATATGTGTGTCTCTTCTTGTGTTCTTCTGAAAGAAACGCCAGTCTCGCATGCTAGCCAGGTTGATACGTCCATAAAAATATTGATAAAAATCATTTTATGGACAAATCTTTGGTAGTAGGTCGTATTAATATAGGGTGAATGGCGTCATGGTGCCTCAAGTTACATCTGGTTCACTCAGGATTGCATGACTCATCGGCACAATTCAGGTCAAGTCAACAGAGTTTTATGAAGGATAATGTTTTCTGATTACATTATGTGTTATTCTTTAAGAAGGTGATGTTACATTTAGCTTAATTAATCACATTACTCATATCTCTAATACAGTCACAAACACTCAGAAGAGTTTTATTTCACTGCATGCATTGAGTTATTATTGCATGTTTTGTAGATGATTGTTCTGTACACTCAGTGGCACTTCTTTGAAATCCAGTTCTCTTTGGTAAACTGTAATTTAGGTTGCATTACACCACATCTGACCCATTAGACACACCCGCTATTCTCAGCATTACTATACTGTTTATTTAATGCCACGTTTAGACATGCTCAGCGGGACAAAATGTACTATAAGAAGGATTCACCCATCCTAGGTCACATTTAGCATGTAGTACTGACCGTAAGTTCTCAGAAACCAGATCTGGATCTGTCGAGCACAGGTGGGAAAGCGACCAGACTCGCCTTTCATCTGTTCGTTCGTAAGCGTGAAGGGACAATAGGAATATGAGGAGCTCAGTAAACGCTGGAGAGGCGTTCTGCCAGCGCGGCTCTGCTCGATCCCATCCCCCTGCTGCAGAACAACACGTACTGTGTGATGAAGGCCTTTGGATGCGTTTGCACCAGTGCATTGCCTGAGCTTCAGATGGCACACCCACAGATCGCTGACCGGCTGATGCGTATCGCTCACAATGCATACATATTGACTTGCTAGAAGTTACAATTACTGGTCTTGTAAAAATATCACTGTTTCTGTTGAATTTAGGGTTGCAATTCTTAAATTTAATGTGCACCAAGAAATGTTCAAACAAAATGGGTTTTATCTGTAGAAATGACACTTTTCAGCATTGCAAAATGCATCATTGAACGTTAAATCATTAATTTAACCAGTCTGGTGACAACTTTGAAACTCCTAAAGTGTTTCCACTTTTGTGTGCGATGTGCATCAGACGTTCATCCGACGGCCTGTGGGCGTGACGTCTGAGGCTGAGACTAAGCAATTGCAAGCTAGCTTTGAAACATAAGATCCCACCCTCCCTGCATAATCGGTCTCCAAAGCCACGCCTTCTCCAAAACACATGACCGTGCAGAGACAAGCCAGAGGCTAACCTGTTTTATAATGAGAGATGGCGTCAAAGCTGTGAGATTAGCTCATGTCTGATTTTCAACCAGCATAACAAAAATGTTTCTGAACCAATTCGCAGATATTTTTTAGAATTTAATATCCAACAACAAATGTTCAAACAAATGTTCTTTATCTTTTATAGAAATTACACTTTACCCATAGTGAAAAATAAATGTACTTCAATGTAGGCCTATTTAAAATAATTTATTTCATGCTAAGTGTACTACAGATACATTTACATATTGTGTAAATGTATACCCTGCTATTGTACTTTTAGTATACTAAACTGCTATATTTTAAAGTCTTCTAAATTGGAACAACTAATTTTGTACTTAATGCACTTTAATTGCGCAGAAGTAGTGCTGAAGTTCAAATAAAGATGTACTTGAGTGTATTTCATTGTGCTAAAGTGGAACTATTGCATAGGTGCACTTTAAATATTTTGCATGTAAAGACCAATATTATTTCAAGATCGTACAATTTTCATAAATAGTCACATTAAAACATTTTAGGCTTAATATTAGGAAATGTGCATTGTGCACAAGTAGTACTCCAAATAAAGTATGCAAAATGCATAAATGGGTGCATTTCCATTATAGATTTGCTCAACTTTTGTTTTATAAATGTTGATAAAAAAAACGGTTGCAAAATGACAGCGTTTCGATTAACCGATGTTATGCAATTAAAACAAATTTATTTCCTCTTGCGATAAGTCATGGCAAAGGATGTTGGTAGGTTTATGTATGTCAAAGCCACTGCACTAGCTATTAATTTATTAGTAGGAGACGTAGGCATCTATCTTTACAAAAGCAGTGAAGAAAAACATTTCCATTGCAGTTTTGCAATGTATTACTTTTTTGAATGGACTGAAAAACCACCTCATGCGAGCGTCATAACTTTTATGCGACAAATGGGAGTTTTTGCAAAATTGACACGTTTCCATTAGGCGTATTTTCTATTTGCAATTTCAGTTTGCGCAGTTGAAAGGGTAGGAAACGCAGCTACTGGCAAAGTCTTATGGACTTAAAACTGTTTTTTATTAGATGAATCAGCTTAAACGAACTAAACCAAGCGAACACATGACAAAAAAATATATATATATAAAAATAAATATTGTAAAAACATCACTAGGGTTGCAATTATTAAATGTAATGTCTATACATTACATTTATGTCATATATGTCATATAATCAGACAAAATTAGTTTTTTCCATAGAAATGACACTTGACAGCATTGCAAAATGCGTCTCTGACCATTTGATGCACATTGCTCATAAAATTGGAAAGCATTTGCAAAAACTGCAAGCTCCAGTTCAGATTGATTTACTTGTTTTTACAGTTACCATATTCATGAAAATACACAAGTTCTGTTAGATTTACAATTGCAATTATTAAAATTAATTGTGTAGCAACAAATGTTCAAAATGAGCTTATCTATAGAAATGACACTTTACAGCATTGCAAAATGCAAAATGCATTGTCAGTGTATGCCAAGAACAGTTTTTTCAAACCTGTTAACTGCTTTTTTTTTATTCAATTTATTTTATTTGCTTCAACAAAATGAATCAGATGAATACATGAAAAAATATAATGTAAATTTCATAAAACATTATTTCTTTTAGATTAAAGATTGCAATTATTAAACTGAATATGCAACAGCAAATATTAAAACATTTTTTCCCCATAGAAATGACACTTTACAGCATTTACAAAAAATGCAAAATTGGCAAAGTCTCTTGATTCAACAACTGATTTATATGAACTAAGAAGCATTTTTTTTTCCAAACCTGTTAATTGTTTATCAGTCATTTTTTATAAGATGAATCTGCATTAACAACCATATGAACACATAAAAAATACTAAAAATAGCATTACTTCTGTTAGATTTAGGGTTGCAATTAATGAATGTAATATCTAACAATAAATATTTAACCAAAATGTTTTACCCCCATAGAAATGACACTTTACAGCATTGAAAAATGCAAAATGCTGCTGCATAACTCTTAAAGACTTTTTAAAATCCCTGTGGGAAAAATACTTCTGTTGCACTCTATTCAGAGAAAACCTAAATTACTCATGAAAACTAATAAATAAATCATATCAGATTATATTGCAAAGTTTAAAAAAAAAAGCTGTTTTTAAGTTCACTTTCAGTTAACAACTTAAAATACTAGCTTAGCATAGTGCTAATTTGTTAAGATGGGCTTTTTTGATTAGTTTGGAGAAGATTCACAACATTCTCTAATTCAGATTTACTCGCCCTAAATGTCACACAGAAACACGGCAAACAGTGATTGGTCGCTTAGCTTGTCAATCAAGCAGTCTCATTCAGTCTAAGTGGGCGGTTCTTGTCAAAAATATGCAGAAAAATACACGGCCCGTCCTCTTTACAGCAAGCAGACGGGGTTCAGATTACCATGCAGTTTCACTAAGGTGGGTAGACGCCATTGAAAGCAGTATTATTAGCTGTAGTATTTTAAGTCGGCACAACTGACGAGTGTTTGTTGTGTAGTGAGTCAGATTACATGGATTATTCTGGATGCTTTCCGTCCCAGTCTCCCTCAGTCCTGAATCAGTAGATTCATAGATAAGCGTGCGATTGAGTTTTTGTGTTTTCAGCACCATTCTTGTGACTTGCTATAAATACGGGAGCTGTTGTACCATGTGATGAGCGCTAGAGACACCTGACGTCTCGTTCTGTTTTGCCCTATACTGATCCCTGCCGAGCTGCTTTATGAGTTTCACGTAGAGCGCGGCGTTGGCTTTGCTCAAACAGCAAGTGAACAGATCATTCATTACGTATGCAGAGACGCCTGCGGGCGTTTTCATTTATTTATTGTATGTGCTTGTATTCACCTAAGCTTAGCTTCACATCTCAGGCCCGGTTTACGCCCGCTTTCTGCCTCCGATTGTCCCTGAAGTGGGCAGAGATAACTGACGGTGTAAGCAGGACTAAATCGCTTTTTGATCTGATCACTGAAATCACATTTGGAGGTACAGTACATTGAATTTGTTGTGTGATTTGTACTGATGCGTCACAGACATCGGCAAACATCACTTTTAAAATGAAATAATAATAATAATAATAGTATGTGATTTGTATATTTTATTTAAAAATATTTAAATTAAATTATTTGCTTACAATTGTTTTTATGTAATTAAATTTTATGTGTGTTTTCTTGTCAGATAGGTAAAATTAAAAAGTGTTCCAGTAATTTTTACTATGGTATAGAAGTTTTACTGGTATTAGTACAGACCCTTGGCATTTTGCTTATTATTTTAAAAAGCTGCAAAAATATAATATTTTATATAAAAAAATTTTTTTTGTTTTTTTTAATATAATATATTTTTTGACCAATATCAATTAGTTTTTACATTTACATTACATTTTTAAATGTAGTATTTTTTGAGTGAAAATCTATTAATGTATAAATAATATAATATAAATAAATTTATAAAATGGCCAAATAAAATAATAAATAAAATTATATCTAAATATAGTTAGAATATTTTAAAAAGTGAAGTATAAAAATACTTATTTAATTTACTATATACACACACAAAATAATGTTATTAGTTAAACATATTATATATAATGCTTAATTTTTTTTTCTTTTACATTTTTGTTCAGTCAGAAAAAGCTGAAGTAAATACAAAATTAGTAGTTTTTACAGTTTTTATTCAGTCTTTTACAGTGCATGTAATTTTATATATAAAATAAAAATTAACAGTGATTTTTTTTTTTATTATTAAAATATTTAGTATTTATTTTTTACTGGCATCAAAATTACAGTACATGTCATTTATTTAATATATAATATCTATTAATATGTGTGTATATAAATAATGAAAATGAAATAATAAATACAAATATTATCTAAATATAGAATATTTTAAAAAGTGTGATTAAAAATTTATCTTACCCTGTATACACACACACAAAATGTTATTAATTATACATATTATATGTGTAATATTTTTTTTTTTTGTTTTTGTTTTTCAGTCAGAAAAAAGCTAAAGTAAATACAAAATTAATAGTCTTTTTTTGAAATAGATTTCTTTTTTACCTTTTTAAATAATACTTTTTTAAATAATTCTGAAATATCAATATTTTTAAATTAAAAAGTGAAGTATTATAAGTAAAATGTTGTTTTATTATTATTATTTTTATGATTTACTTTTATAGGTTTATGCAGTAATAAAAGTCTGAGACACTCCTCACCATCCAGAGACCTGTTCAGATGTACATTGGATGTACATTGTGATAATGAAAGTACACAACGCAATGATGACTTGATTTATTTCTGTCCATTACGTTTAACTAATGAGCATTTCATACTTAGTTTGCCAACAACACATCTGAGGGCCTGAAAACTGGCTTCCTTTTGAAAAATTGCACAACCAAAGTTCATCTAAGCCGTGGCAGTGATTAACACCGGCCTGCACTGAAGCTTGTCCAATTACTCGTATGGTCTTCATTTACCATTGAAAACTGTTTTTATAGGGCGGCTGTTCCACATTTATTCTGCATGTGAAGTTATACGGGCTTCCAGCTCGCCATCAATAATTAATTGAACCAGTGGGCCGTTTGTCATATCGATACACGCCTGCGTTTAATATATACGCTCCCACACGGTCCGCACGTCCCTCCAGAGCTTCAGCGGGGAAGGTGCGAGTCCGAAGCGCTCGACAGCAGGCCTCCGAGGAGTTTCTCGAGGCGTGGAGGATGTTTTAAATCAGGAAGACGGAGGAGAAGCAGCAATGTGACTCCAGGAGGAAGATAAAGGACTCGTGCTCCGCTACGGTTTTACCAGCTCATAATTCATAGCCTTACAAATGCTTAAACACTGCTTTTGTGACTTGAATACGAATCAAGATCGTTTGATCATTTTTATCCCAGGATGTTTTGTTCTCGGGTTTTTAGTGTGCGGTGGAGGAGGGCGGCTTTGTTCCGCGGGCATTAAAGATTACATTCAAGGCTGTACCGCAAACTGCAGAACACTGTTGGACTAATAAACAAGAAGCGGAGACTACTCATCTAACTATGATAAAATGCATTTTTCAGTAGCGTAAAATCAGCTTAGCTGGTTTAATTGTAATTTTTATTTGTTTTTTGAACGTTCTGATGCGCACAGCTTTATGGTCAGTTGTGTTAAGGAGATAATCAAACATATTTATTTATATTCATTCAGACAATTCAATTTCTTTATTTTTAATAAATATTTAATAAATATATTTATGTTTTCATTTTTTTAAACTTTACTTTTTTTTTTTCCTTTTTAATATTATTATATTAAAATATATAATTTCTACAAATCTATGTATGTAATATTTATTTATTTATTTATTTATTTATTTGTTTGTTTTTGTGGTAAATTCTAGAAATTTCTTTGAATAAATTAATTTATAAATATACAGTGCTGGGCAAACTGTATTTCGTTACTTATTACACATTACATGATTAAACATTTGTGAGTGGATGAAAAACAAAAAATTAATCAAATCACAAAAGTGTCAAATTAGAATAATTAACTCATTTTAAAATGAAAACAATTAAGATAAAATATGAAAAGTAAAAATACAAATTTTAAATTCTGAGGGAGAAAAAAGAATTTGGGCCATAGCAGGGCCTTATGAAATCGGTTTTATGTTTTTCCAAGTTTTCTCTCTTTTAATGGATAAAATATGAAATCAACAACATGTCTGATTAATTGAAATCATGAAACTTGCACAATTTAACAGCAATTTGCTAAAAGTTTAATAAAAATGACATTTTTTTTTAAGGCCCTATGAAATCAGTTTTATTTTTTTCCCCCAAATTTATTTATTAATTATTATTGTTATTTATTTATTTATTTATTTATTTTTCCAGTTTTTTTTTTTTTTTTTTCAGGATTCAGTTTTAATCTTTCTTGACTTTCTTTTAATGGTTAATTTATTAAAAGATATTAAACAAGAAACATGTCTGGTTAATTGAAATCATGAAACTTGCACAGTTTACTAAAAACAGCAATTTACTAAAAGTTTAACAAAATGTACGTTTTTACGGGCCTTGAAATCCGTTTTTATTTTCTCATTTAGTTTTATTTTTACCAAATTAATTTTCTGGATTCAAATACATTTTAATAATTAAATGCATCTCTAATTAAATGAACTTTATAAAGAATTAATTTATTTTTATTTAATTAATTAATTAATTTATTTATTTATTTATTTATTTTCAGAAATAATGTGTTCTGTAGCCTATTTACATTTTTCTGGCAAATAAATTCTGGTAAATATTTTTTTTTATAAATATTGGTAAATATTCCTTAATTGTGTGAAAAATCATGTAATCTGTTTAAAAAAAAAAAAATTAAAAATCAGGTAGTAATCAGTTACTACCCAGTGTGTATTAAATAACGTGTATTAAAAAAAATATTTATTTATTTATGTATGTATGTATTTATTTATTTATTTATTTATTTTATTAATTTATTTATTTTAAATGTAAATTGATCATGGTCTTTTTTTTTTTCATTTTGTTTCAGAATTATTCATCAATATTTTTAATTTAATTTATTATTTTTAGGTAACTTCAATGACTTTAGTAATATCTCGAGTAGCTCGAGTTCGTCTCTATCTCTGCTGCGGCTCCTAATGAGTGTTTTAATTGCAGAGAAGGGCTAGTCTGTGGGATTAAGTGTAATGACGCTCCACGTCTGCGCGTGCCGCGAACGTCCTTCCCATTCAGAAGCAGTCCTTCAGCAGAAGGGGACTCTGGGTAATTGACAGGCCCTCTCCGCTAATTGCGTTGTGGTGCTGCCTCCAGCTTTTTAGCATCGTTCTTCCACTCCCTGTGCGCCGGCTCACGTGCTGGCTCTCTTTCTCTCAGCTGATCTCATTTATTTAGCCTCCAGCAGGCTTATCGCAGTCCAGGCAGCTTAGAGGCGTTCACATCCCTCATCTGCATGTGTTTGAACTGTCATCCGTCCTTTATCATCAGCGCCGTTCCCTTTCTGTGTCTCGTTTTTGTTTCTCCTCTTTCATGTCTCTTGCCTCCCTTGATTCTCCTCATCACCCACATGCCTCCTACTACACTTGTGATCTTGGAAACACAGCAGCGAGCCGCCGATTGGATGCTCGGTTGCCGCAGAAACTGCGAGGGCCGACGTGATTGGCGGGTCGAAGCTGGTTTATATAGTCAAGGCCGATCACTGGGGTTATTGAGCCTTATGTAGCTTCTATTCCTAAGTCAGAAACCCCAGCTGTATGTTAAAAATATTATAATATTTAAAATGTATATAAAGTTATTCCAAACATAGTCAAATTTTAAAATATCGATACATAATATGTGCATTGTTACCTTAAAGTCTAATTTTAAATATATTTTAAACATTTTTATTTATATGAATTATTTGAAAATAGTCGTTGTTTGGGATATAGATATTTAGTTGCATTATAAATATTCAGTAATATATATATTTTTTTAAAATATTCATACAGAGTGCTATTTATTTACTTGAAGTAAATTTAGAAATAAAATATTAAATATAAATAAATATTTCAGGGCATTTTTTATTTTTGTTTAAGTATTAAAATAAAAATGAAAAAACTTTTGTTGTTTTTTTTTTTTTAAAACAAAAAAAACAACTAAATTGCTAAAACTGAAACTAAAATAAAAACTAAAATATAAAAATGCATACTAATTCAAAATATTAACAAATTGTAATCGGCGATATCAATCAATGCTACTTATTTAGCACTTGTACTAAACACCTCAATATAAAAACTAATATTTGGTACAATATAAGCACACTTTTACTGTATAAAGGATTTCTGTTTATTTTATTTTTTATTCTATTTCATTTATTGTTTTATAGCCAAAAATTTTGGTGCCTTTGGTGAAACCCCTTCTGACCTTAAATTGGTATATAATTTTTTTTTTTTTTTAATTGAGTATTTTATTTTATTTTATTTTATTTTTTTATTTTATTTTATGCAAAAATCTTCAGTCACCAAACTTTTGGTGCATCCCTATTGAAAAGGGAAAAACTCTTTTGACCTCAAATTTGCCTTTTTTATTTTTCATTTAAATATTTCATTTTATTTCATTTTTTATTTTATTGTTTTTCAAGGCAAAAATTTTCAGTCACCAAAATTTTGATGCATCCCTATTGAAAAGGGAAAAACTCTTTTGACCTCAAATTTGCCTTTTTTTTTATTGAGGAATTTTATTTTGTTTTTTTGTTTTGTTTTATTTTATTTTTTTTTAGTATTTTATTTTATTTTATTTTATGCAAAAATCTTCAGTCACCAAAATTGATGCATCGCTATTGAAAAGGGAAAAACTCTTTTGACCTCAAATTTGCCTTTTTATTTTTCATTTAGAAATTTTATTTTATTTTATTTTATTTTTTTATTTTATTATTTTCCAAGGCAAAAATTTTCAGTCACCAAAATTTTGATGCATCCCTATTGAAAATGAAAAACCCTTTTGACCTCAAATTGGTCTTTTTATTTTTTTTTTTTTTTATTTAATGAGGAATTTTGTTTTGTTTTTTGTTTTTTTTGTTTTTATTTTATTTTATTTTATTATATTTTATTTTCAGTCAGCAACATTTTTATGCGTCCCTATTGAAAACGAAATTGGCCCTTTTTATTTTTAATTGAGTGTTTATTTTTTGTTTTGTTTCATTTTTTTGTTTTGTTTTTGTGGCAAACATTTTCAGTCACCAAAATTTTGGTGCATCTCTGTTGAAAATGAAAAACCATTTTGATCTCAAATTGTTTTTTTTTTTTTTGTTTGTTTGTTTTATTGAGGAATTTGTTGCTTTAACATTTTTGGGTGGCATTTTGGTCCTGTTGGTCGGAGAGGGATTCTTACATAATGAACATGTAGTGACTTTCGGCCGGAGTGAAATAAAATGTGACAGACAGATTGATCTGATCACTGACTCACAAGTCGAAAAATGGCACCGGATCCGTCCCGCTCCCCTCAGTGCTCTGTTGATTCATCTGTGAGTCGCAGGCCTGCTTTACTCGGCGTGACAGTGCTGCTTTGTTGCTGGTCACGCTGGATCCGTCCAATCAGAGCGACTGGAGCTGGACTCTCGCTCTCTTTTGATGCCCGTTTTATTGAGTCAGCATCATGGTCTGGTTTCCGCAGCGTGCGGCTCTGGATAACAGAGGAGCCCTTCTCTTCATCCGCTCAGAGAAGCTGATGTCATCCTCCCTAAACCCAGTCCTGGAATTCAGTTCCGTTCTGATTCTGATTCATTTGCATGCAATTCACTAAAAAGATTCAGCTCATTCGAGTCATGAGTCACATGTTTTTGAATCAGATTACACTGGTTGCGTTGTATGTTTCCTTAAAGCACGTCAATTTTGTTGATTAATAACGGAGTCCAGACTGTGCAGTTTGTTTAGCGGGACGGGCAGTGTTGTGCAAATACACTTTCACACAGTTACAAAATAGTCATAGAGTAAGAGATTGATATTGGGATTTTATGTATTTTTGTCTGGATAATTCAAATGAAGATCTATGTTGATTAGAGAATCATTCATTTTACCTGTCGCATAATCAGCTAGTCAATCCACTAACTAGTTTAAAAAAAAAAGAAAATGTTGCACATCCTTAGTGATGACAAAATCCATTGTGTGGAAGTTTGGAAGTTTGCTTTGTCTGGTTTTATGCTGGTTTTTAATTCATTTTTTTTTATTATGTTTTTGTTTATGCCTATTTCTATTTTATTTTATTTAAATTTTATTTATACCTCCTAATTCTGCCCTGTTTTATTGAAATTAATTTTATTTTTCATTTAGTCCTATTATTATTATTTTAGATTTTTTGCGTTTTTATTTATCCCTCCTATTATAGTTATATTGTTTTGATTTTATGTATACGTTTTTTTTTATTCATTATTTTTATTTATGCTAATTTTGTTTTTATTTATTTATTTATTGCTATTCTATTTTGTTTTGTTTATTTTCATTTTATTTATACCTCCTATTTCTGCACCAATTTTATTTAAATTCATTTTTAATTTTCATTTATTCCTTTTTTTACATTTTTATTTATCACTCCGATTATAGTTATATTGTATTGTTTTTATTTATGCTGGTTTTTAATTCATTATTTTTTGTTTTTATTTATGCATATTTTGTTTTTGTTTTTTTAATTGTTGTTCTATTTTTTTTTTTTTTAATTGAATTTTATTTATACCTCCTATTTCTGCACCAATTTTATTTAAATTCATTTTAAATTTTCATTTATTCCTTTATTTACCTTTTTATTTGTCCCTCCTATTATAGTTATATTGTTTTGTTTTTATTTATGCTGGTTTTTAATTAATTATTTTTGTTTTTATTTATGCATTTTTTTTTATTTTTTTTTTATTTATTGTTGTTCTATTTTATATTTTTATTTTATTTTAATTTTATTTATACTTCCTATTTCTGCACTCTTTTATTTAAATAATTTTTTTATTTTTCATTTATTCCTTTTTTAACCTTTTTTTTTTTATCCGTCCTATTATAGTTATATTGTTTTGTTTTTATTTATTCCTCCTAATCATGTTATTTTTATATGAGTTTTATTTTTGTATTTTTATTTATCCTTCCAATTGTATCTTTTTTTTTTTTTAAATAATAATCTTTATCTGTCCTATTTTATTTTACTTATTTTCAGTTGTTTTTTATTATTATTTTTCAGATTTTATTTTATTGCATTATTATTTTGCATTTGTGTTTATTTTATTTATTTATTCTTTTTTTCATTTTATATATATTTTGAATTTTATTATTTCTTTTTTTTTTTCCTTGCAGGTGACTGCAGGCGTTTGGTGCCTCGTTGCCATTTTAAGGGTTTTCTGTTACAAATGTATGCCAGTGAGCTGCAAAAATAGCCTGTGTGTGTGCGTTCATGAATGTGGAGCCTGCAGTTGGTCTTGTAGGAGGAAGCTGATCCTTCTTGTCTTGTTCTTCAGCCCCACACCCCCGTCTCAGATGAGGTCCGGATCAATGCACCATCTCATTCAACATTACAGCATTAACAGCAGCAGGAGAGAGAGCGGAGAAGACCTGCTGACAGCACAGAGATGCTCTCCGTGTGGGACGTAGGACTGTAGGATGATAGAGAGAGTAGGAGACATCAGAGGATGGAGGAGCGCTGTAGATACAAAAAAGAAATGACGTGTGTAGAGCGTGATCAGGAGCTGTGGAAAGTCAGAGATGTTCAGAATGAAATGCTAGCGTTGGGTTTACTGCACGTGTATGTAGATCAAAAACACACGTTTTATGCAGTCGCAAACTTGCAGCTGATTACAGTGTGAAGCGTAGCTTGCATATAAGGTTAGTTTTTTTTATTTTTAGATGTTATTTTCATTTTATTATGTTTCTTGAAAACATACTTGCGTACCGTTTACACCATTTGCGTTAAAGTCACGATAAAACTGAAGTAGCAACAGATCTTTTCTTCCGTATTGTGACTTCAGTATGATAGATTATTTGAAAATGTAGGGTGGGGCTTGTTTTATGCATTGGTTGTTGATTGGCTGTTGAGATGTGGGCGTGGCTCTCAATAATGCATGAGCTTGAGCTTGTGGGGGCGGGGTTTGATGATTAAGGGGGCGTCTACAAAACACCATTTTTTACTAAAAACTGAAAACTTCACTTACATCTTCACATAAACTGCAAAAATCATTTGTAGTTCTAGCTGTTCACTTACATGAAATTGGAAAACTTTTAAAAACAGGTTTTAAAATGCAAGTTTACAGTTATTGTCTTCATATAAATTACAAAAATGTGAATTTGTGAAACGGTGACATCGTGTGTGCGTTTTAGGTGTTCACGTAGTGTTTCTTTACAAAGTGACATCGCCACCCACTGGCCTGATGTGTAATACAGCTCATTTTTTTATTTTTTTTTGTCGTTTTCGTGGATTTGTGTAAACAGGGATTGTTTTTACAACATGTCTGTACACAAAACATTTCAAAAACAACTTTTACATAGCAGCGAACTTGCATCTGATTACAGTGTGAAACGTAGCTTTTTCAGATGGTATTTGAATTTTCTCGTATTTTTGGGAAATACAATACTTGCGTACCATTTACACCATTTGCATTAAAGTCACGATGCAATGGAGGTAGCGACAGATCTTTTCTTCCATACTTCCATATTGTGAATATTATATTATATTTCTGTGTGGGTTATCGAAACAATGTAGGGTGGGGCTTGGTTTTGTGCATTGGTTTTATTTAACTGAATGCTTAAATGTGGGTGTGGCTTTCAATGGTGTATGCAGATGAGCGTGAGTTTGCGTGGGCGGGGTTTGATGACTAAGGGGCGCCTACAAAACCCCATTTTCCGCTAAAAATGGAAAACTTGATGCAGTTTGGCCACTCATTTACATGACGTTGATGTTTTTGGGGCCTGAAAATGGGTTTCAAAGTGCCTCTGCCACCTACTGGCCTGGCATGCATAATGCAGCATTTTCAGTTGTTTTTGTGGATCTGTGTGAACAGGGATCATTTTGACAATATCGTGTCTGTACAAAAACATTTTTAAAACGCACAGGAAAAACTTTGTTTTTAAAACTCAATTTTTTTTAAAGATTTTTTTTAACAGTAAAAAAACATGCACGGATGAATTGTTCGCAATAATATCTGTAATGCTGGCTTTTTCACTTTAAGTTTTTAAGTATTTTTTTATTATTTGTGAAATGATGTGACATCGCCACCTACTTGCCTGGCATATGTAATACCGTGTTTTTAGTTGTTTTTGCAGATTTCTGAACAGGGATTATTTTGACAACACTGTCGTCTGTACACAAAACTTTTTATTTATTTATTTATTTATTTTAACAATTAAAAATAATAAAATGAAACATGCACAGAAGATGAATTGCTCACGTTAAGACCTATAATGCATTTAAAAAAAAAAAAATAAAACTAGTTTTTAGTTGTTTTTGCGGATTTCTGAACGGGGATTGTTTTGATAACACTGCCGTCTAAACTCAAAACATTTTTTTTAACAATAAAAAAGAAAATTAAGCATGCACAGAAGATTCATTGCTTACAGTAAGATCTGTAATGCATTTAAAAAATAATTGAAACTTCTTTTTATTCAGACTTCAACATGTTCTGGCTTTTTTTTTTTTTTGTATTATTTGTGAAACGATTGTGAAACGATTATTTAAAAACACTGTTGTCTGTACCCAAAACTTTTTTTTTTTTTTAAACAATAAAAATAAACATGCACAGTTGAATTGCAGTTCTGTCCAACCCATGCATCGTTTACAAAAGAAAATGCAAACAAACTAAAATAATATTTTTATACACAAGCGATGCTAACATTTTTGCAAAAATATAACAATGTTCTAATATCATAAAATATCAGTGTTTTATATAAGATCATCTGGTGATGAATATCACTGGTGCTCACAAAGAATTCTTCACATTTTCACACAGTAATTTGTGAATGCAAATGAATTGCTCTTGCTGTAGAGCCTTTTGTACAGTTTACTGCCTACTATTCTTCAAAAATAGTATGTGGAACTGCATTGTGCAGTGCTACATGTTTCAAACACATTTTCACATGCTCTCATGTTGCACCCTTAATAAAAGCGATTATTTTTAATGCATGCAATTAAAAACAATGTCAAATTGTGGCTTTTGTCACTCCAGAAACTCTAGAAATTGCATTGCGTGTTACAGTATTGCATGCACTATTGCCTGTTCTCTAACACACATTTTAGCAGCTCTGCTGTTCCTACAGATCATATGCACACCACACACTGCAGAAGTGTGGTAGTATCTGGGCGTGGTGAAGCTGTGGATCTGGGTCGAGATGCTCAGTTGTCAAATGAAGCGTTTCTTTATGCTTCCCTATCATAACATGACCAGAACTTTTGAATATCATATTGCTGTAATGCTTAATGATATTAGCCTGTATTGCAGCTTGCCAAAAACATTAACAGTCCCGGCATGCTCTGGCGATTCCATAAAGATGTTTTGCTGCGCTCTTGTCTGTGTTTTTACACCGTATCGTATGTTTGCAGAGTTCACCTTACCGCAGGCCTGTCTCCCTCCACGTCTCTGATCGAATTACTCTGATGAAAGAAAGACAGACAAAACAAGGCCTTTCCTTTCTCTTTCTCTCTCTCTCTGTCACATCCGCAGGGCCTTTTGGTTTAATACTGGAAGATTAGTACGATTTCCCCTAATATTTTTGTCTCTATCATCTTTCAAATGTCCCTCGCTGGATTAGGGAACGGTGGCTTTTTATTAAAGCGATTGCAGTGAAAGGCAGCGCTCCAGTTGTGTCTGTGTTCTCGTCTCACCTGTCGTTTAGCGCCGCGGCGCTCCATTCACGCGGTAGATGATGCTTATTCTCAGTTGTCTGCCGGGTGGCGTGTCATCGGGGAATAGCGGAAGGGCGAGATGTGAAGCTGAAAATGGGGTCTCTACAAAAATAGCTAGTCTGGAGGTAAAAGCAGAGCGAACTGTTAAACACGGGATCTGAAAACAACACTAAAGTAGGTACCAAAGCATGAAATCGTCAGTGAGTGCATGTAGTGTTCTTGAGGTCGACTAGTCAAATCTGGTTTTTCTCTTTAGCTCTTTATTTTTTGCATTAATATTTTAAATTGACATGAAACAGAAATTGCAATCGTCTTTTCTGCTGTGATGCACATTCGAGTGAAACTGCTTCTTGAATTTAAAAAAAAAATGTAGGACGGGACTTGTTTTAATGTTTTTAGTGTTTGTTATAAATGATTTTTCTACGCATTTAATTTTTTAAATGCTTTTTATATTTACTATGTGAATTAAAAAAAAAAAATGTGCATGGATAAATAGGAACATTGACAATTCTTATTTATGTAATGTTGCAGTTTTGCAATTTTTATTGGGGAAATGTTGAGAGTAAAAATTGAGATTTAAGCCATTATTATTATTGACAGTATTTAACAAAGCAATATTTATGATAACCATTCACAAATTAAAATTTAGGCCTATTTTTTTTTTTTTTTTTGTGCGACTATACTTGAGAAATATAAAATCAATTATGTATTATATAGTAATAAATAATTTAATTCTGTTAATTTCATTTAATATATTAATAAATTTGTACATTATTAATAATTAAATTATTTAATATTATATAATTTATTATTTATATTATAATATAAAAAATATATAGTATGTAGTAATAAATTGCTTATTAAAAGTATTTTTTTACTTTTAAAATATTTATTTAATAATTAAATAAATGATGTAATATTATATATTCTAAAAAATAAATTTAATATTAAATTTATTTCTATTATAATATAAAAAATTAAAGAACTTATTTAATGTGTGTGTGTGTATAAAGTGTGTGTGTGTGTGTATGTATGTGTGTATGTATATACATACATTATATATATATATATATATATATATATATATATATATATATATATATATATATATATATATATATATATATATATTATGTATGTATGTATGTGTGTTTATAATTATATAGTATATATAATTATATATTATAATATATAATTTAATAAATACAAACATATACAAACAAAATGTTATTTTTAACTTTTTAAAAATTATTTTATTTAATATTAGTTGTTTAATATTATATAATTTATTATTAAATTAATTAATAAATCACTTGTTTTGAAAATGTATAGAACTTATTCAGTGTTTTATTTTATTTAATTTAAGTATTTTATTTAATAAATAAATTTAATGCTATACACTTTATCATTTATAAAATAAAAATATATTATTTTGAAATAAATAACTAATTTTATATATATTTTTTAAAATACATTTCATTAAATTCAATTTAATGTGATATAATTTATATTTACATTATAATATAAAAATATATTATGTAGTAAATTTAAATCACTTATTAAATAATTATGAAAAAAAAATATTTTATTTAATTAATTTTAATATGATATAACTTATTTATATTTTATTTTAAAGTTTAATTTATATATTACTGTTTTATAAGAATCATTAATGTCATTTTTGCATAGGTTAATTTCAGCTAAATGTAAAAGAAAGGTACAATGTAACTTTTAAATTCATATCTCTTTAAAGCATTGCTGCTGTAGCATCAATGTACCAGTTTTGTAAGAAACTCATCAAATTCAACAACAGGACACTGACCGTTTTGTGTTGTAGTTATTCATCTATTTACCCTTTTGAAGAGCTGTAATTGTTGTCCACATGTCGCTAAGAATGCCATCTTAAGAGGTTTCTCCATTAAGAAAATCAATGGGATTTTACTGCTGTGCTCTAATGAAGTAGTCGTTCAGACGTACATAAGTAAACACCTACATCTCTCTCTCTTTTCTTCCTAGGCGAAGTCATGTATATGTCACATGTGTGGAGCTCATCTAAATCGACTTCACTCCTGTCTCCATTGTGTGTTCTTCGGCTGCTTCAGCAAGAAACACATCCACGACCACGCCAAAAACAAGAGACACAACCTAGGTAAGATGCACAGACAGACTTACTCATACACATCTCTGCTTCTCCAAGGTAAGACTCGCTCCCACACAGACGCACGTCATTAGCAGAAAATAGAGCACATGAGCACGACTCGCGCGCACAACGCACAATCGCTGCAATTAAAAGTCAGATGGAGCCGGTAAATACTGGACGCAGTCATAGCGGGCCGTTCAGGACACTGTAGGAAGGATTTGAGATGCGTATTGAATACTGAACACACAGAGCTTCTGGTTTAATTGCACCAAATCTGTGGCCTTATATAATCGTTTTTATTTTTTAATTAAAATTTTAATGCTGAAAGCATGTCTAATCAATTGAATTAATCAAACTTGAACAACTTAGTAGTTTTTCTTTTTTCTTCTTTTTTTTGTGGGGGGGGTGGGGGATGGGGATACTTTAAAAAGATGTCTAATCAGTTCAATTCATAAAACCTTTTTTTGTTTTGTTTTTTACAAGAATATATATATATATATATATATATATATATATATAAATAAATGTCAATAATTAGGTCCTGTATTTTCTTTTTTTTTTCTGAAATTCTGTTATCTGCTTAAATTTCTGGATTTATTATTTTTAAAAATTAATTGCACAAGTAATACAAATCTTTCTTTTCATTATTTCTGATATATATTATTATTTAATAAAATGTAATAGTGTAAATGTTTTTTTCATTTAAATGTCTGGATTTATGATTTTAAAAAAAAGTTAAATACAAGTAATTGGGGCTTGTAAAAACCTTTTGATTTATTTCAGATATTTTTTTATTATTATTTCAGTCTTCATTTTATTTGGATTCTGTTTTAATGGTTTAAATAAAAGTAATAATTAAAAAGCATGTCAAATCAATTCAGTTAATAAAACTTTATCTTAATATTTTACATTTTTTTACAATTATATATTTATTTATTTATTAGTTGATTTATTAGTTGATGTACGAGTAATTGGTGCCTGCAAAAATCTTTTTAAATTATTAATTAATTAGTATAAAAAGTAATTAAATAATTAATAATTAAATAAAAAGTCTTTTATTTATGATTTAAAAAAAAAAAAAAAGATAAATACAAGTAATTGTAATTGTCTTTTGATTTATTTCAGAAATTTTATTATTTTGCACTTAATTTTTTTTGGATTCCGTTTTAATGGTTTAGTTAAATTAAGAATCGAAAATCATGTCGAATCAATTAATTTCATAAAACTTTAACTTAATAGTTTTTCATTACTTCCAGTAATATCATTTTTTTTAATTAAAAAAAAAAAAGTAATGTCAATGTGATTAGGTTTATATATATATATATATATATATTATTTTTTTTTTTTGTTTGTTTGTTTTTTTTTTGTTTAAATTGTTTAATTTATCAATCAAAGGCTTATCTAATCAGTCAAATTTAAAATCTAAAAATTGTATTTGATATTTTTTTGTCAATAATGTCAATAATTGGGGACTGCTTTTTTTACTGGAAATTTTGTTTCATTTTTTCTGTATTTATGATTTAATAAAATTATCGACATATAATTTGTTTATAAAATTATATTGTAGACAAATCATTAACAAATGAACTACTCTTTTAAAATGTAATCAAATTCACAGGACAACAGAGATTTACTGTGTAAATTAAAACATGGAAAAACGTTTATACATTAAATTCCATTTTTATGACTGGATTCTGCGTTTTCCGCATCAAAATCATAGTGCCCTACAAAACCCAGTTTCATATCTCATCAAAAGCTCCTCTGATCGTCCTCTCGAGCAAGAGGCAGCAAGTGCTGAGATCCGGCCGTGGATGTTTGGATGGGGTCTTGGATTTCTCCCAGCTCCTTAATGCATCGCTGGCATGTAATTATCCCCTCTGTTTTAATGAGGAAGGGTGCCACCCTCCGACAACAAACAAATAAGAAGCGCAAACAGACGGGAATGTGGGTAATTATAGCGTGCGAGGGGATAATAGTCCCTGACTCTGCGTGTGAATGTGTGACTCGCGGCGTTTGTTTCCAGCGGTGGCTTAGAGTTCATCACCCACCTGTTTCAGAGAGCTCGTTTGGAAAAACCCAAAATCTGAGCTTCACATGAGGAATTTAATGACTTTTACCTAGAGATACGGAGCTGCTGTCTCTATCTGCCATCCTTTGGGATTTCCTCTTGTGTAGTAAAAGAGGAAGGAACACCCATGATACAAGCAAATTGGAGAGCGTTACTTACGAGTTACATCTGATACGCTGATTATTTTAGAAGAAAATACCATTTCAATTTCAGAACTTCACATTTAATTCCTATTTATTATACTTAATTACCTAATTATCTATACCTATAATACTCCTTTTTACAAAAAATAATATAATATAATATAGTATAATATAATGTAATATAATATAGTATAATATAATATAATATATAGTATAGCATAATATAATATAATATAATATAGTATAACATAGTATAATATAGTATAGCACGGGGTGCCCAACCCTGTTCCTGGAGATCGACTTTCCTGCAGAGTTTAGTTCCAACCCTAATCAAATACACCTGTCTGTAATTATCAAGTGCTCCTTGAGATCCTAATTAGCTGGTTCAGGTGTGTTTGGGCAGGGTTGGAGCTGAACTCTGCAGGAAAGTTGATCTCCAGGACCAGGGTTGAGCACCCCTGGTATAGCATAACATAATATAATATAATATGTAGTATAGCATAGCATAGCATAACATAATAGAGTATAATATAATATAGTATAGTGTAACATAATAGTAGAGTATAGCGTAACATAACGTAATATAGTAAAGTATAGCCTAACATTATAGTATAACATAATATAGTATAGTGTATATAGTATAGTATAGTATATAGTAAAGTATAGCATTATAGCATAACATAATATAGTATAGTAGAGTGTAGCATAACATAACATAATATAGTATAACGTAATATAGTATAGCATAACATTATAGTACGACATACTATAGTGTAGCATAACATACTATAGTATAGTAGAGTATAGCACAACATAATATAGTATAGTATAACATAATAGTATAGTATAATGTAATATAGTATAGTAAAGTATAGCATAACATAGTATAGCATAACATAATGTAATATAGTATAGTATATCATAGTATAGTATAGCATAACACAATATAGTGTAGTATAACATAACATAACATAATATAATATAACATAATATAATACAGTATAATATAGTATAGCATAAACAACATAACATAAATGCCTATTTTGAAGCAGAAACATGCTGTTTTTGTGCATGTCTCTTTAAATACAAATGAGCTGCTGCTCCCCGCCCCCTTTTCCAGAATAGGGCTGTGCCTTTACAGCTCGTACATCAGATACACTACAAAAAAAAACTTTCATAATCCAAAAGCCATTAGGCTTTTATGGCTCAAATAGTCTGATATAGTGAGAAGTTCTTTTAATAATGAAGATTCATTTTTCCCAACTTTGTTGCATTTCTAAAGAGTTGCTGCTGCTTATGTGACTGAAAATTGCCAACTTATTAAATGTTTGCATGTTTACATGCACTAATTATCAATCATTTAGAACGAATCCACTCTGATTTTAAAAGTTCAGTTTGAACATTCTGGTCTAAATGATAAACTTTGCCGAAAAAACTGTCGCACACAATCTACTCCGTGACTGATTGCTAGTTTAGACTTTATCCAGTAAAAGGTCTTTTAGTGTAATTGTACAAATGTCCTCCTTCAGCTCGTTTTTCACGTGTCTTTCTGCTGTCAAATCTTTCTGATTTGTATCAAGTAAACACAAAAATAACCGCAGTCATATTTCCAGATGAACACTTACTGGACTGAAGCAGCTTGGCTTTACTTGATTCTCCATGAATCATTTTTAAGTCTCAAATCTGATCATCAGGATCTTTTGAGGATTGTTTGTTTCCAGAAGCTTTACTTTCACTGTTCCTCAGCGGAGGAATGATCTTCACAAGCCTCAAAAAGACCACACATCTTTTGAGGAAAGTTTATTTGTTCATCTCTCAATCATCATTGCATTGCATTAGATTTTTGGATCATTTCAGTCTCATCTTACTGACGACTGATATTTATATCATTGTAAGCAAGTATCTGCTATACTGTTATAAAGATCTCATTGATTTACATTACAAAAATCAGAATTTCAGTATATATCTGTATCAGCATCGGCCAAAATGAGTTGAAAAATATTGGAAAAATCCACTATTGTGCATCCCTAGTTAGCATGTTGAAATGCACTAATTATCAATCATTTAGAATGAAACCAATCTGATTCTTAAAGTTCTGCTTGAATGAAACCTAAACTTTTTTTCCTCACATATTGCAAATAAATGTTCCTCAAAAGATCCTAATCAGATTTGGGACCTTTTTTTAATAATATGTGGAGAATCAAGTAAAGTCGAGCTGCTTCAGTCCAGCTAAGAATATGCATGTATGATATGATATGCATGTATGAGTATCATATTTGGTCCATTAGGCTTTTATGGCTCAAATAGTCTGATATAATGAGAATATGTTGGTATAAATGACTTTAATATATAATTTGGTGCAGATGCTATTTATATGGAGAAAAAGACATGAAATTCTGAAATTTTTTTTTTTATTATTTTTTTTGTAATGTAAATCAGTGAGATCTTTATAACAGTATAGCAGATACTTGCTTAAAATAATATAAATATAAGTTGTTTGTAAGATGAGATTGAAATGATCCAAAAATCTAATGCAATGCAATGATGATTGAGAGATGAACAAATAAACGTTCCTCAAAAGATGTGAGATGTTTTGGAGGCTTGCGAGTCATTCCTCCACTGAGGAACAGTGAAAGTAAAGCTTGGAAACAAACAATCCTCAAAAGAGACTTAAAAACGATTCATGGAGAATCAAGTAAAGCCAAGCTGCTTTAGTCCAGTAAGTGTTCATCTGGAAATATGACTGCGGTTATTTTTATGTTTATTTGATACAAATCAGAAAGATTTGACAGCAGAAAGACACGTGAAGAACGAGCTGAAGGAGGACATTTGTACAATTACACTAAAAGACCTTTTACTGGATAAAGTCTAAACTAGCAATCAGACGACAGGCGTCACGGAGAAGGTTGTGTGCGACAGGTTTTTCGGCAAAGTTTATCATTTAGACCAGAATGTTCAAACTAAAATTTCAAAATCAGAGTGGATTCATTCTAAATGTAGGACTGGGAATCGATTCTAAAAAGAATCGATTCCTCGATTCCGAGGCGTTGGGAATCGAGAGCCGTTTTCAGTTCAGCAAAGCTAATCTATGGGCGCATCTCAAACGAAAAGCTGCATCATACGAAGGCTGCATATCTCGGCTGTTGTCATCAAACGTCGCTGAACGTCGATTCACGAAAATAAACTTAATGAAAAGAGTCAGTACTGAGCAAATCTGAATTTCAGGATGCACCTTTCCGTTGAGCATCCATTAATTTGCCTCTTACTCGCTAATAGTGATTAGAAGTCTGATTCGTTTCCACGAAAAGGTTCTTTCGGATGGATCGTTTTAATGAACCAGTTCAAAAAAGTTATTTTACAGTGGAACTGACTTATATTGTTCCTAATTTTGAGCACTGCACGACAGAATAGATCATGACGTGCTGTAGGGTATTAATCCTATTTCCATCTTTTAAAAAAAATGCTATTTCTTAACTTTTCTATCAGCCAATGAAATTCTGAAAGAAAACAAGAGCACACTGGCCAAGAGCGCATCTGACCGACAGATAAACCTCGAGCTGTTACATCAGTGTTGTTGTTAATGTTCTGGTTATTTTGTTTGTGTACAGTTTGTGCAAAGCATACTGTTGAAGTTAACATCATTGAGCTGAACTGTGCACGCCTTGTTCAGTTCATGCAATAAACGCATGTCCACTGCTGCGCTGTGGGCTGCGACTAATTTCATGGGCAATGTAGTAAAATTACAACTTAAATGCAGAAATGTATCATAATTTAAAAAAAAATAAAGCTTGATGTTATGATAAGGCTACTTTCTAAGACATGTATATCCTACACTCATGGCAAAATTAGGTTCCGCCGATCTTAAAAAAAACGAATCAAAAACAACGAGGAATCGATTCCAGAACCAGGAATTGGAATCGATTCCAAAATTTTCGGAATCTAACAGCCCTAATGATTGATAATTAGTGCATGTAAACATGCAAACGTTTAATAAGTTGGTGATTTTTCAGTTACATAAGCAGCAGCAACTCTTTAGAAATGCAACAAAGTTGAGAAATATTGATTTTTATGCAGATGAGCGATGATTCAACGCAGCGACTATCAAAAGAAAACATGATCTGAAGGCCAACTAGTGAACAGCATTTCAGAAACCCGACTTTCATTTATAAAAACTGCAGGTGTCAACAGAAATATCTGAATCCAGTCTCTTTCCATAAAGCAGCCGGCAGTGTTCGTCACAGATGGCCTGAGCGGCTCAAATCGGCCATGCTGACTCATAGTCTGCTTCTGTTGGACTTTGTCACCTGTTCAAGCATCTTTTATGTCTCTTGATGCACAACTGAAGTCTCTTGCCACTGATCCGGTGTGGTTTGTTCGACTCCAGGTGATGGTTTATCGCCACTCGTGCCCTAGGCGTCATAATTCGCCTGCGGCGTCGGCGATAGCTCGCGTTTCGCTGCGTTCCCAGGTGGCGTCGATACGTCGCTCCGTCTTAACACCCCGCGTGTGTGTCGAGTTCCCCTCGGAGTTTGATTGAACATTTAATTAGGTTAGGCTGCGTTCAAGGGATATCTGTGAATGAGCGCCGCTCCCGAGGAGGAAAACTGTGATTATTCTCCAAAGACGAACGGGGAGTAATTAAGTCTGAATGAGCCGGCTTCGGTTTTGCGCATCTCTGTTGTTCAGGTCTTTTTAGATGGCGTTTTGTTTTTCGTCCTCGTTGTTTTGTCGGCTCACACTTGTCAGGCTTGATCTCGGTGTTCTTTCCTCTTTTCCTGTGCTGGTTCCCATGGTTACCTGAAGGCCTGCTATGCTTTTGGTTTATTCATCTGATGTGTGTGTGCGCGTGCATCGTGCAACCCCGCCTCGTTTTCTTGTGCAACTTCTCTCTTTTCTGCTCGTCTAATATAAATACTGTAAGCCATCATGCATGAGAACACTTCCACTGTTGTAAAAATATTTTCAAATGCAATGCTTTACAATAGTGTCAAAGGTGTGATAAAACTGAAATAGTGACCGATCTTTTCTTCCGTATTATGAAGATGCCCCAATGAACAGAAATAATGTAGTCCCGGTTCGATCCACGAGTTGTTTTAGCAGAGAATTCCCAATTTAAAGCTCAAAGTTAACTCATTTTAGTAACTAGAGAGTTAATGTTTACACTGTTTTTATTGTACGCCACAATCACCATGGTAAAAGTAGTGATAAGAAAAGAAATCAGTAAAAAAAGTGTTAATAAAAAATTAAAATGGTAACACTTTAAGAACAATAAGGTAAAATTTTCAATATAAATTATCCAGTGTTATTTTAGTAACATGGATTAACTGTTATAGTTCTTGATGATATTTTGAATTAACACAATATATATATATAATGTGTGTGTATTTAATTTAATATAATTTTAATTAAACTTAATTTAGTGTGGTGTTAATATTTATTACAAAAACATTATTAACTTTATACTTTTATTGTATTTATTGTATTGCTATTTGTTTATTTGATTTATTACAAGATCATTAAAACACATATATATGTATGTGTGTGTGTGTATATGTGTGTGTATATATGTGTGTATATATGTGTGTGTGTGTGTGTATATATATATATATATATATATATATATATATATATATATATATATATATATATATATATATATATATATATATATATATATTATAATTTATTTATTTAATTATATATATATATATATATATAATATATCATCTGTTTTTTTTTTTTTGTTTTTTTTACTATATATTTATACTTTTTTCTTTTTTGTTGTATGTGCGGAAAAAAATATTTATTTAATTTGATTATTATTGGATTTAGTTATTTATTTATTACAATTTATTACATTTTGTTTATATAAACTAAAACCATAATAAATACAAATTTGCATTGCTTGGAAAAGAAGCAATGCAAATTTTTTTTTTTTTTTTTTTTTTTTTTTATTTTTAATATATTTGTATTTAATTTTATTATTTTTGGATTTTTATTTATTTTACAATTTAATACATTTATTTTGTTTATATAAACTAAAACCATAATAAATACAAATTACAAAATACAAAAGAAAAAAATATTTTTTGTTTTAAAATTATTTATTTTATTTTTAATATATTTGTATTTAAGTTTATTATTATTGTATTTATTTATTATTTATTTATTTATTTTGTATACGTTTCATAAAATAACAGGTATGATATCATTGGATTGTGGCTGTTACTATATGATATTATCGGCTAATATTATGTTACCCATTACATTTCATTGCACTTTAGTGCAAGATCATGAAAAGCATTTTCTTTGGCTTGCACTAATAAACCATAATCATGCACAATAAGACTAAGTACTTTTATTTAGAAAGCAAATAGGGTGAGTTTTGAGCAGATTTACCACATGCCTGTGCCGATTGTTAACGTCCTGCCAGTTGGACTGTCGTGCACAGTGAGACTTCTGTCCCTTTACAGCCACTGAAAATAGCCGTGCAAACATTCATCCGCTA
This sequence comes from Labeo catla, assembly GCA_012976165.1. Taxonomy (NCBI): domain Eukaryota; kingdom Metazoa; phylum Chordata; class Actinopteri; order Cypriniformes; family Cyprinidae; genus Labeo; species Labeo catla. The sequence goes on along the minus strand of VONZ01000052.1, from coordinate 1,510,160 downwards.
GTCTCTGCACTGAAAGCCACTAAAAGCCTCATAGTCGTCCGAGCACCTGTCGGCGGCTTGTGCCAGGCTGTGCATTAGTGTCGTGTCACAAATAGACGGCCGTCCCCGCTGCTCCGCTCCACCTGCGAACATTTAGTGCGTCTGTGTGAAACAGACCGTCGTCCGGTTGCCATGGGAACTGAAAAACAGGTATCGCCGCCGCAGACTCGGAGACAAGGAAGGATGCGGGCGAACGAGCGTTCGAGAGTGATAATTCATAAATAATACTCCTCATTCACAATTACAGGCCGCTGACAGGTCCACCTTGATATTGCGACGCTCGCCGTGACATTTCACAGAGGACACGATATTGTGGCACAAGCAGCGATGGATGTTTTCTGCGCTGCACCCTAATTATTATTCCCATCACTTATTAAAGGAGGCAGATTTGCTGCACTGCTTGCAATGTTTCCTTAATGCCTCATCCATATTTACAGGACAGATACGGGAAGATGCATACGTCAACTTCTCTGAAAGGTCTCTAATATGTTCCCGTGTTGTTGTTCTTCTCTCCTCATTCAGCTATAGACCTTTTGTATGGTGGAATATATTGCTTTGTGTGCCAAGACTACATATACGACAAAGACATGGAGCAGATTGCCAAAGAAGAACAAAGAAAAGCGTGGAAATTGCAAGGTAGGATCCCTCACCCCTTATGCATAATGTAGCTCAACTTGGCCTGTGGCGTAAGGGCCTGTTAATTCAGAAAATTAATGTTGGAGGCCGTTGTGTTGCGAGCCGCAGGAGGGCAAGAGTCTGTGTTTTGTTTCAGACGCTGATAAGGGCTTGTTTTGCTTTTGAATCTGCATAAGTGTGAGATGCAACAATCGTAAACTGAAATTTGCAGTTCCTAAAGGAAATGTTTGCAAGGCAGTAAAATAATAGCGGTCAGGTGTCATGTGAATAAAAAGCCTCATCAGAGCTGATTTTGTATGCAATTTTGTAAGCGAAAATGTATAAACACTGAACATTTTGCCAGTGTCAGTGGGTTTTTTTTTTTTTAAACAATTAAAATTTCTTGTCCCTCGTGTTGTTTTCCGGTCTTTTTAACCTGAAGAGGATTTTCTGTTTCCCAAAAATGCTAGTTAATGTTACTACATTGGACTAAAACTTACTGACTTTGCTCACACAGGATTTAACAACTTCACAAAAATGTAAGTATTTTTTTTTCCCCATGTTGTCATACTTACGGTGTTCCCATTCCAAAAAATGACCGGCCAACAAAACAAAATGCATATAAATTTCTTTTTATACTTATTAGGGATGCACGATATTATCGGCCAATTCCGATATTTCCAGTCCTTGATTCTGATTGGTTGAGCCACGTTCTAAACTGTTGTAAATGACTCTACAAACACACACCTTGGATTACGTTTGTGTGTTGCTCGGCAACCACTTTGTTGCAGCCGTAACCGTTTCTGAGGAACTACATTTTTTGGCGGAAGAATACTCTTTTTATTTATGTCAGTACACTTTATTTGCTCCGTTTTATTTGTGAAACCTTACTACGTATATGAAATAACCATTTCATAAAAGCAATAAGCCCTGTGAAGCCATGGTTTACAGTGAATTTATAACCGCTAAGAGGGTTTTAGGTCGCTGTGCCTAACAACGATCCTTAGCTGTTAAAAATTCACTGTAAACCAGGGATTCTTGGGGCTTATTGCTTTATTATAACAGCTGAGAGGCGCTGCTAAAACCCCTTTAGCTGTTATAAATTCACTGTAAACCATGGCTTCACGGGGCTCTTTTATGCTTTTATGAAACAATTATTCCATATACGTAGCAAGGTTTCACAAAATTCACATTCTTGAAGCAAAGTTGTGCCTAAATGGTGATTAGACTCACTGTTTTGGATCGCTGCATTTAATCTGAGATTGCACGAACAGAATGACGCGTTTATTATGTGGTGGAGTAAACAGTAATGGCATGTGGGGTTGCTGTTGGCCTACTTCTAATAAAATTAAGTACAATAAAGTACAATTAAGTAAAATACACAAATAACATTTAGACGATGTTTCTGATTAATAAAGCAGTAATTGATGTCATAAAATCATGAATATATTTTGATTTAAAGGATATAGCTTACATGAATAAAAAAAAAAATCACATGACACTTGTAAATTAAATAATTTTATATATACTGATTTATTCATTGTGTAATATGTTTGTTTTTTTTGTTTTTTTTTGTTTTTTTTAAGTATGAGCTCTAAAAGAGTTTCAGAATTTTTACAACTCCTTTGACTTTTTTCAGAATTGCGTCATTATTTTTTTTTTCCTCAGAATTGCGAGATATAAACTCACAATTACAAGTTACAAAGTCCAGCTCTGAGGAGAAATAAAGACTGATATGTTCACAGAATTGCGAGTTTATGGAAAAAAAAAAAAAAAAAACTAATTCTGAAAAAAAGTCAGAATTGTGAGTTTGTATCACACAACTCTGAGAAAAAAATATTGGGAGCTAAAAGTAGTATATATATATATATATATATATATATATATATACATAAATAAATATATATATATATATATATATATATATATATATATATATATATATATATATATATATATATATATATATATAAAAAATTTTTTTTATCATTTTTTTTATAATCTAGAAATGTTAGATCTTAAAATATTAAGGTTACCACAGCATTTTTCTGGGGGGGGGGAAAAATAACAAAAATGCAGCGATTGATATATAGTTTATTAATAGTGTTTTTTTTTTTGTTTTTTTTTTCTCCCCAAAGCTTCAATGTACTGGTATTATAAAAGAATTTTATTATCGTTTATTTAATTCTGACAAATAAGTTATTAATCATTAAAAATAATTAGCTTATATTTTCTGCACAGGAGAGACTCTTCCAAACAAAAGGAAATATATCGGTATCAGCACTGGCTATCTGCAAAAAAAGATATTGTCAAAAACCCAATATCATGCATCCCTAATACTTATTATTACTAAAAATTGTCTTCTATTATTATCAACTTGTATCTTTGAATTAGCACAGGTTTTGTATTTCTTTATAGAACTGATTTGAGTGGATTGAGTGGATGAACATTACAATGTTTTCACTCAAAAACTGAGGTGCATAAGCTCAGAGTAAATAAACTTTTAAAAATTTTAGACAAGCTATAAGTAGAAAATATACATTACTGTTCCAAAAATTTGAAAGAATATATGTGTATATATTTTTTAAGTCTCTTGTGCTGTCCGAAGCTGAATTTATTTGGTCAAAAGTACAGAAATATGAAATATTATTACAATTTAAAACAACTGTTTTCTATGTGAATATATATTAAAATGTAATTTATTCTTGTGATTTTCAGCATCATTACTCCAGTCTTCAGTGTCGCATGCTCCTTCAGAAATCATTCTGATATTTGCTGTTCAAGAAACATTTCTGATTATTATCAGTTATGCTGCTTGCATTTTCTATGCAAACCATGATGCATTTTTGTTTTGAGGATTCTTTGACTTCAAAAGAACAGCATTTATTTTGAATTAAACTCTTGTTGTTGCATAATAAAAGTCTTTACTGTTGCTTCGCATCAATTTGATGCATCTTTGCTGAATAAAAGTAAAGTGTAATGCTGTGCACATTCATAGGTTGCTACCTTTGAAATATAATGTGCAAATTCTCTAAAACATCAGGTATTGGAGAGAAATATTCGATGTGGGAGCCGACGAAGCGAGAGCTGGAGTTGCTGCGACACAACCCCAAACGAAGGAAAATTACAGCCAACTGCACCATAGGTAAGAACTTCATTTCCCACAGGCCACGTTTCTGAGCGATTTCTCTGAAAGCCTGCTCAATAACACAGCTCGGCTCTTAGTAGTTGATTAGGAGTCTGCCAAAACTCATCTGTATAAAACTAGTCGGTTCAAATGATTTCGTAGTAGTCGAGCGTCTAGAGACTGCAGGCTGCACCGGAGCCAAAGCGCTCTTTGTTTCTTGGCCACAAGTGCCATCAGTTTCGAACGTTTTCATCAGTTTTTGTGTGTGCATGCCATGACGGCGAGAGAATATAAGAGTCTCTCTGCACACAAATAAGGAGGGATGTGGACACTGGCCATTAGAGAAATAATCATTTTCCTCCTCGGCGCTTCGGCGTTCTCCCTTCTCTCATTTTCGCCTGTTTCCCCTCAGTCAGAGGGCCTGGCAGTGGAGTAATAGTGTTAAATGTCTGCACCACAGGCCCAGCGTAGGCGCTAAACGCCAGCCTCTCTCACACCCAGAGAAACGCACTAATGCGATTAGCCATATGAGAGCCGGAGCTGCCATTGATCATTTAGGACATAATATGGCCCATGTATGATGAATTCAGTAGGGTTATTGTGCGAGGTGGATCGCACGGCTGTTGGTTTACAGCCTCTCTTACACCCCGAGTAAACCGGAGGCGTGCGATGACACAACGAATCACGACGCAACAGCTTGAGGCTGCGTCTACTGGAAGTGTCAAAACATGTTCGTTAAAGACGCACCAATCAGCTGTGAGCTCGTTGCTCGACTTCAGAGACAGTAAAATGAAATATAATCATGTTTCAACCGCAAAATCATTTTGCACATTAGCAATTTTTTTTTAAACCAGTGGATTTCTATTCTAAAACAGCTAAGATTATAAACTGGGATCCAGTTCTTATTCATAAACAATTCAATGAAAACACAGACTGACTTTAAGTATAAAATACAGCACTGCAGTGTAGTCTTATAGCAAAACAAATGACACTTTTGAGGCAGTTCTTTTGAGTTGTTGTTTAGTGAATCAGAAACCTACAGCATAACCAGAGTAAGCACAAGCAACATAGACAGATGCTCAAGCTAATGACGCTTTTGAGTTTTCTTTATTGTAAACCGATTCCTGAACAAATGACTCAGAGTTCTGTTGAATCATAACCACACAGCACAACCAGAGTAGTCTGATTCTTAAGAAAATGACTCTTTTGAGCCAGTTTTTTTTAGTGATGTATTTCTAATCAAAAACATACGGGGCATACAGTGTTATCTAACTGATGCCTGAACAATTCTTTTGAGTTGTTGTTTAGTGAATCAAAAACCTACAGCATAACCAGAGTAGACTGATTCTTGAGTAAGTGACTCTTCTGAGCCAGTTCTTTATTGTGAATTAAAAACATTCTGCTCGACTAGTGTGTTTTGAACTGAATCCTGAATGAATGACTCCTTTGAGCTGGATCTTTTTTGTGAATCATACACAAAGCATATGCAACATAAACAGATTCTCAAGCTTATGACTCTTTTGAGTCTTCTTTATTGTAAACTGATTCCTGAACAAATGACTCTGAGTTCTATTGAATCATAACCACACAGCACAACCAGAGTTGTCTGATTCTTAAGAAAATGACTCTTTTGAGCCAGTTTTTTAGTGATGTATTTATAATCAAAACTGATTCCTGAATGAACAATTCTTTTGAGTTGTGTTTAGTGAATCAAAAACCTACAGATTCTTGAGTGACTTCTCTGAATCACAAGCATTTTGCTCAACTAGTGTGATTTGAACTGATTCCTGAACAGATGACTCTTTTATCGCTTGTTCTTTTTAGTGAATCATAACCAAAGCACAAGCAAGGGAGACATTTTCTCAAGCTAATGACTCTGAGTCGTCTTTATTGTGAACTGGAAACATACTGCTCAACTAATGTGTTTTTAGAGATTCAGAAATATGCAACGCATCCAGAGCACTTCGATTCTTGAGAAAATTATTATTTTAAATCATTTCATTACCTTGAATCAAAAAACACAGTATGACTGGACTGATCCAACCGACTCCTGAACGATTGACTTATTTGAGTAGGTTCTTTTTTTGTAAATCAGTACCATACAGCACAACCAGAGTAGTCCGATTCTTAAGCAAATGATTCTTTTGAGTCATTTCATTATCTTGAATCGAAAACACACTGCCTGACCAGACTGATCCAACCGATTCCTGAACAAATGACTCTTTTGAGTAGGTTCTTTTTAGTGAATCGCAAACACGCAGCACAACCAGTGTTATCCAACCTACTCCTTTAATGACACATTTGTTTTGTTCCAAGTGAATCTAATCCATGCAGCACAACCAGAGTAGTCAGATTCTAAAGCAAATTACTCTGGAATCAGTCTGAATCAGACAAATTAGACAGTGTTTTTGTTTTTTTTTGTTTTTTTTTTTTATTCAAAAATAAGCAGTATAAATACACTAGTCCAGTTCTTAAGCAAATGATTCTTTTGAGTTATTTCATTACCTTGAATCGAAAACACCCAGCGCAACTGGACTGATCCAACTGATTCCTGAACAAATGATTCTTTTGAGCTGATTCTTTAAAGTGAGTCAAAAACATACAGCACAACCAGAGTAGTCCAATTCTTAAGCAACTGACTCCGAGTCATTTCATTACTTTGAATCAAAAACACACAGCACAACTGGACTGATTCAAATGATTCCTGAACAAATGATTCTTATTAGCTGATTCTTTAAAGTGAATCAGAAACATACAGCACAACCAGAGTAGTCCAATTCTTAAGCAACTGACTCAAAGTCATTTCATTATTTTGAATCGAAAACACAGCATGACCAGACTGATCCAACTGATTCCTGAACAAATGATTCTCTTGAGCTGATTCTTTAAAGTGAATCAAAAACATGCAGCATGACCAGAGTAGTCCAATTCTTAAGCAACTGACTCCGAGACATTTCATTATTTTGAATCGAAAACACAGCATGACCAGACTGATCCAACTGATTCCTGAACTAATGACTCTTTTGAACTGGTTCTTTTTAGTGAATCATACACACAGCTTGCAACTTGTGTTTTGTTTTACTGTGAAATCTAAATTGTTTGTTTTTTAAATGGAGTATAGTTAAGGCTGACTATCTGAAATGAATGCCTAAAAACTCATGTAATGTTAGTTAAGTTGTTTTACATGATGCACACCCAATTTATTTTATGCAAGCAGTTTGTTTTTGGTGCGTGTGGATGCTCCGCTCTCGTCCAGCGTAGAAACGGTGTTGTTTGTGATGAGACTGAAGCGGGGGGTCGTTGTGAGCAGCGGTGTGTGAGTAGGATCAGGCGTGCATGCGATGTTCAGTCACTCGTGTGCATTAATAATACATTAGCACTTGAAAGCGCGAGGTGCCGCGGGAGGCGCTGGATGAGGCCGGACGCGTGTCTCTCTCTCCAGGTCTGCTCACGGTCGGCTACTCGTTTTGGTCGCCTCTTTGTCTCCGTCCCTCTTTTTAACTAAGCTCTGGAAAGCGTGAGGAGCAGATGTCTGAGAGCTGTAGATCTGGAGCGAGGCCAGTTGAAGACGTTTAGCCACCCTGTGAGAGCGCAGGCCTTCTGTCTGCTCGTCCCGCGGCTCACGGGCCTCCTGTAACCTGTCAAACTACGAGCGGGAGGGGAAACGCTGCCCACTTCAGCTCAGCGGGAGGAGACTCTGACTGACGGAGAGAAAGGCCTGCTGAGTTCAGCCATGCACAAGCTTCTGGGGTTATGCACTTCAGATCGGAGGAAATTTGCTTTGTGAAAATGCATTGGTTTGCTCAGTTTTAACAATGTGCACAAGCGCTCGACTGGAAACTTGGTTTATCAAACCCATATTATTGTATCTATGCAAGTTGTGCTGGCAGACGAAATTTTCTTATAGCCTAAGAACTCTGTCACCATTTGTTTTTGTTTTAGAAAAGTTATATAACCTTTTATATAATTTTTTTTTTTTTTTAATTTTCTAATTTTTTTTTTTTATCATTTGTTTCAATGTAGTCACCGGGTGAAGGCAAATAAATTAATTAATAAATTAATTAATCACTGGTACAGATGGTGATACAGTAAATGCAAAGTAAATGAATAAAAAGTTATGTTTCTTTTTTTTTATACATTATATATTACAAACACAATTACAAACTGTAAAATCGAAGTAAATAAAATATTGTTAATAATAATAATAATAATAATAATAATAAATAATAATAATAATATTAATAATACTTTATAAATCAGAAATCGTAATTAAAAAAGGTGATAACTATGATAAATGAATAAAATAATTTAGAAATAATAAATCACTAATGAAAACAGTGATAACTAAATTTAAAGTAACGAATAAAATTATTATACTGTTATTATTGCTATTAATATTTATTAATAATACATAAATAAACAGTAACAAATAACAGTAAATAATATAAAGTAAATTAATAATAATAATGTATTATCATTTCTCTTAATTACAATAATTGATGATACATTTTGTTATTATCATTACTGATATTATTCATATTTAATAATAATGAATTATAAATAATAGTTAATAAATAAAAGGTAAATAAAAAAATGATAACAGTAAATAATACAAAGTAAATTAATGTATTAACTAACTTTTTACTGTTTGTACATTTTAGTAATTTATCAATAATTATTATTATTATTATTATTATTATGAATTATAATTAATAGTAAATAAATAAACTGTAAATAATAAATAAAATATACCTTTTACTGTTTGTAAATTTTAGTAATTTATCAATAACAGCAACAACAAATAATAATAATAATAATAATAATAACAATTGTTTTTATTCATTTACTTTGTACTTTTTGTCAAATTTTGTAGTTATTATTTAATAATGAATTATAAATGGTAGTAAATAATAAATAAAAGGTATTATTATTATTATTATTGCGATTATTAATATTTAATAATTATAAATTTAAGTGAAAGTGTATCATTGTATATCATAATAATGTGTTAACTTTTATTTACTTTTTACAGTTTGTTCATTTTAGTAATTTCAATGGCTTATTATTATTATTATTATTAATAACAACAAAAAATGTTGTATTTATTCTTTTTGTAGTAATTTATTATTATTATGTTGTTGTTGTTGTTGTCTTTAGATTAGCAGGAAAAGCTAAAAAGTTTCAAATTTAAAACATTTTTAAAAATTAAAAAAATTATATTTAATTTCATAACCGTTACTGGTGATGAATCTTTGTATTGCATGTACTCCGCTACAAAATGACTCCGTGTTCATTCTTGTTTCTAACTCTTCCCATGTCGTCTCTTTCAGGTCTGAGGGGTTTGATAAATCTTGGGAACACATGCTTTATGAACTGCATTGTTCAAGCTCTCACACACACTCCGCTGCTGAGGGACTTCTTCCTGTCCGACAGGCACAAGTGTGAGATGCAGTCCAACTCCTGCCTCGTGTGTGAAATGTCTCAGCTCTTTCAAGAGGTGAGAGCTCAAACCACACACACACACACAGAGTGTCTTAAACCTTCTGTTACACACGTCATCCTTCTCTCTATTCGTCTGTCCTGTAGTTCTACTCGGGTCACCGTTCTCCTCACATTCCCTTCCGGTTGCTGCACCTCGTCTGGACTCACGCACGACACCTCGCCGGCTACGAGCAGCAGGACGCTCACGAGTTCCTCATCGCTGCTCTGGATGTGCTGCACAGACACTGCAAAGGTACTGCAGCCAATCAGACGACACTGTTCTCATGTAACGGCCAATCAGAGGACGGCTGTGTTAGCTGTGTATTTATTCTCTGCGATTAGTGGTTTTTCTGAAGTCGGAAGGCCGTCTTCAAGATCTGTTGCACTTTATCCAGTAGGAGGTTGCAAATTTCGTCTTTCCAAATTGAGTGAAATGCAGCATTAGCTAGTTAATTATATTAGTTCCACCTGGCTAGTTTTCAGATAAAATGGGTGGTATCGAGCAGGAGAGATAATGAGGTAAGGCTGCGTGACGCGTGTTAATGGTGACAGCTGTATTTCAGGACTAATCTGCTGTCGGAAAGCAGGACGAGCCGGAACAGAATGAGTTCAGGCTGCAGATTGAGATGTGAGAGCTGTTAAAGATGAAGTGTGAGAGTTCTGTGACACATCACCTGTCATTGGCTGGATAAACAAACAGCCCGCCCCCAAAATAAAGCCATTGGTGGAGCCACTGGACACTCAAACAAACAGCAATGTTAGTAAAAGTATTTTAACCCCCTAGAAAATGACACAAATTGAGGGCTGCATAATTTGGCCAAAAAAAAAAAAAAAAAATCTGAAAATTTTTTGTGATTTTTAAGTGAAATTAAAATAAATTAAAATTCAAGGTTTGTCACGTGTTTGTTGGATGGCACAGTTTGGCCAAAAATATGATTTATGTAGCAATATGACTAAATATTATCATAATAAAAAATATTATTATTATTATTACTATTATTATTGTTATTGTTATTATTATTATTATTATTATTATTATTAATTTCTACTGCTACTATATAAAATATTAAAACGTGTTTTATTTTACTACTAACATTTTATACAATTTTAAATATTTTTATTTTATTTTTATTTAGCAAAATGACTAAAATATTTTATGATTTGTATTATTGCTAAATATAAATTTTAGACATTGCTATAGTATTTTACAGTAAAACAAAAATAGGTCGTTTAAGAAAAAATATAGTAATTTTATTTTGGAGTAGAACTGTAAAATTTCAATACTAACACTGTATAATTTATATATATATATATATATATATATATATATATATATATATATGTTTATATTTATTTTTAATTAAATTAAATTAATTTGTTGGGCAGCACAGTTTGGCCAAAATATGTAGCATTTTATGTAGCAATATGACTATAAAATAATCACAGCAGTAGCTATTATTATTATTATTATTATTATTATTATTATTATTATTATTATTACTAATAAATTAAAATATTAAAATGTGTTATATTTCAAAATAAAATTTGTATTATACTATTTTTTTTTTTTTTATTTACCAGTATGACTAAAGCATTTTATTATGGTTTGTATTATTGCTAAATATAAATATTAGACAACATGACAGATATTGCTATTGTAGTATTCTACAGTAAAACAAAAATACATAATTTAGGAAAAAATAATGGTAATTTTATTTTACAGCAGAACTCTCAAATTACATATATAATGACATTACTTTTTATATTTTTTAAATTAAATTAAATTAAAATTCATGGTTTGCTGTGTTTGGACAGGACAGTTTGGACAAAATTGTGATTTATGTGGCAATATGACTATAAAATAATCATAATAAATATTATTTTATTATTATTTTATTGTTATTATTATTATTACTAATACATAAAAATGGTAAAATGTGTTATACTATTTCTTACATATATTTTTTATTTTTTAATTCTTTTTATTTTTATTCAGCAATATGACTAAAATATTTTATTATTATTTGTATTATTGCTAAATATAAATATTAGACAGTGTAACAAATATTGCTATTTTAGTATTTTGCAGTAAAACAATTAAAAGCAATTTTATTTTACAGTAAAACTGTAAACCGGTTGGCATGTTGCATTTTCAGCACATATTTATTTAATTAAATCACAGCGTTTGCCATTTGATAATTACATTACGCTATATTGCAATTTCAGCTTATTTCTGATGAATCGATCAGCGATCATTGAGCTGTAAGCTATTCCAAACATTTCCTGACTTCCTTCAGAAACTTTTTCAGTAACTTTTCTGCAACATCTCAGAGATTTTCTGCATGTTATTGAATAAAGATCATGTCAGTGTGTCTCACGTAAGAGCTATTCATTAGTGGATTCGTGACTCTGTAGGATGAAACGTTCCCTGTGAAGAACCTTAAATCATTGATCGGCCTGTGACGGCGCGAGAGAGAGACAGACAGAGAGACAGAGAGAGAGAGAGAGAGAGAGAGAGAGCGTGTCCCGTCGCATTGAAAGGAGTCGGAGTCAGGGTCAGGGAGTGGGTGGGCGGGCGACGGCAGAGAACGCTCCGAATCAGAGAGGAAGTGAGGGGGAGAGACAGACCTCAGTCTTCCTCCTGCAGTGTGAAAGTGAAGGGAGGGGTGTTTCTGCAGCAAACCGAGCCCTGCTTTCTAATCAGACCTTCTCTTTCTTTCTCTCTCTGCGTGTGTGTGTGTTCATATGCTGCTTCCATGTCCACTAAGGAGATGACAATGGGAAAAAAGCCAACAACCCAAACCACTGCAACTGCATCATTGACCAAATCTTCACAGGAGGCCTGCAGTCTGATGTCACCTGCCAAGTCTGCCAGTAAGACCCGACGCAGCGCTCGCGTTCGCTTTAGAAGAGCCCAGAGCCAACCTCTGTGTCCAGTGTTCATTTAGCTGCTTTTGCTACATGGATGCATTGAATTGATTGTGGTGATGCGCGTTATTCCGACTTTTAAAGGGACAGTTCACCCCAAAATATCAATTGTCATCATTTACTCACTCTCATGTTGTTCTAAACCTGTATGAGTTTCTTTCTTCTGTTAAACTCAATATAAGATATTTCGAATAATGTTGGTTACCAAACAGTTGACGGTACCCATTGACTTTCATAGTATGGAAAAAAGTACTAGGGAAGTCTGGAACTGTTTGGTGACTTCAGGGTGTGTAAACGATGACAGAATTGTCTATCCCTTTAATTTAGTTCACACAGCATCCGTTTTGATTAGATTAGTTTCAACTTTGTCACTTAAATATTACATTTATTTATTTTTGATTATTTTATCAGTACTTTTTTGCACTCACAAATATTGGGTAAACTATTTAATTAGATAATTACATATTTTTATTTATTGTATTTAAATGTTAAATGTTTTGCACACACAAATGTAAGAAAAATATTCATAATCTAATTAATTATTTTACACAGTATTTAAATATTAATAAATAAATATGTATCTATATTTGTCTAATTAAATCAAAAAGAAATAAAAATATTATTAAATATTTTTTAAGAATTTTTTTAAACATTTTTTAAAAATTAAAAATGTATTCATCTAATTGAATTCAAATTTAAATATGAAATTTTATGCATTTGAATTTTTGTCTGCTTTTTTGCACAAAAAATATTGGGAAACTATTTAATTAAAAAACAAAGAATTGCACACCAATATAATTAAAAAGAAATCTAATTAAGTATTTTACACAATTTAATTTAATTTAATTTATTGTGTTTTTAACAAAAAATATTGGAAAACTAATTTGAAAAGTACAATTTTTGTGTGTTATATTTGAATATTACATTTAATGTTTTTGAAACTTAGTACTTTTTTTGCACACAAATAAATATTTTTGTGTTATATTTAAATATTAAATGTAATGTTTTTGAGTACTTTCCGCACAGAAATATAAGTATTAAAATATTAAAATATTTATTATTTAAATATTTTACACAGTATTTAAATATTAAATATTTAATTCATTTACAGTACTTTTTTTGCACACACACATACATTTACAAATATTTGTTTTTTAATTATTTTACATAAAATTCAAATAAATATTTAATTTAATCGAATTTTTATCCTTTTTTTTATTAAATTTGAATTTTATAAAATATTTTTGAATTTTGAATGTTTTAAAATATTGTGTAAAATACTTAATTTAAAAAAAGATATTAATAAAATTGTTTATTAATTAAATACTATAATAATATATTACTTTTTGGTATTGAAAAAATCAACATTTCATGGTCCACATGCAATATCTTAGCAGGCAGCATAATTATCCTTCCTACTTTTTGTAACAGCCATCAAATGTGTTCCCTTAAAATGCTCCCTGCATAGGTTTGAGATCAGAGCCGGTGTCTGTATATCCTGTTTTGTGTATGTAACCCAGTTAGAATGCCACTGAACATCCTCAAGTGTTCAGATCGTGTGTAAAATGCACAACTCATTCTTGCTCCTCAGCGCCACCCTGTGTTTAGCAGAGGTACTGCACTCCGCCCATTCAGTTCCTGCTGGCTCTTGATTATTTCAGTGCCGCTGTGTCTGTCAAGTCAAGTTTTAATGACTTCCACCCAATTAATTAGTCGTCTTTTCAGGCTGTGCGGTACCAGAACTGACAAATAACTAGAAACGCTGTTCTTTTAGCTGATTCTTCTGTGTTTCCCTGTCCGCAGTGGGGTTTCCACAACAATAGACCCGTTCTGGGACATCAGTTTGGATCTGCCGGGTTCGTCCACCCCGTTCTGGCCGCTCAGCCCAGGCAGCGACGGCAGCGTGGTGAACGGAGACAGTCACCCGACCGGAGCCACCACGCTCACAGACTGCTTACGCAGGTACGGACGCCCGCGCCCGTCCCGCTACAGGACGGCACTTTGTCTGCGATCACTGACTCACGCTTCTGCATTGCAGGTTCACCCGACCTGAGCACTTAGGAAGTAGCGCCAAGATCAAATGCAGCGGTTGCCATAGTTACCAGGAGTCCACCAAGCAGCTGACGATGAAGAGGCTTCCTATCGTGGCCTGTTTCCACCTCAAAGTGAGTGTTTGTGTGTGTGATTTGGGTCTGTTTTGTTGTACATCAGAATGCACTGCATATGATCCTCTTTGAAGTAGGGATACCTCATACATCAGTTATAAGAAGTTATAAATGTATACTAATATCGTATACATTTATAATTGTGCATGCTTATTTCTCCCATTATGTTTCCCTATGGTTAGATTAACTTGTTTAAACATGCTGATAAATGAATACCACTGTTAAATGTAGTTTTTAGCAAATATAAAAATTAATCCTCATTTTCATACTGTACATCACAATGATCTGATGCCAGAATTCACTGTTAGTATTGATTATTATTTTCATAAATTGAATTAGAGGTTTATGATGATGATGATAACAATTGTAAATAAAAACAACACTGTTATATTATTAAAATATTCAAATTAAATTATAAATGTACAGAAATATTAAAAAAAATGTAATTACACAGTAATTACAAAGCTTTGATTGAAGTTCATAATTTATGGAGGGCCAAATTATTACAAATTAAATCAAGTACATGGTGAAATAATATATAAAAATTGTTAAATACATAATTTAATGGAAATTATTTAAATGAACGAATGAATAAACAAATATTTATTTATACATTTATTTATGCTTTCAGTAATTAAATTATGCATTTAACGATTTATACATTTCAACATTTATTTAATTCATTTATTTTATTTAGCAATTTGCCCTCCATATTATATATTATATTATATTCAAAATCAAAATTTAAATAAAATTTATTTAGCACTGAAAATTATTATATTATATTATATTCATAAATTAAGTAATTTATTCAGCACTGAAAATTATCATGTTATATTATATTAATGATTTACATAAGCTTTATTCAGCACTAAAAATTATTATATTATATATTCAGTTTAAATAAACTTTATTTAGCACTGAAAATTATTGTATTATATATTATATTAATTATTTTCTATTATATTATATTATATTCATAAATTAATTTATTCAGCACTGAAAATTATCATATTATTGTTAGATCATTAATTTAAATAAGCTTTATTCAACACTACATCATATTATATATTCATAGTTTAAATAAACTATTTAGCACTGAAAATTAATTGTATTAAATTAAATTAAATTATTATATTATATTATATTAATTATTTTCTATTATATTATTATATTCATAAATTAAATAATTTATTCAGCACTGAAAATTATCGTATTATATCATATTCATAATTTAAATCAACTTTATTCAACACTGAAAATTATTATATTATATATTCATAGTTTAAATGAACTTTATTTAGCACTTAAAATTATTATATTATATTATATTCATTATTATATTATATTTATAAATTAATTTATTTAGCACCAAAATTACTCTGTAATTGGTTTTGATTCCATAATTTTTCTTTTCACAAATTTCATTGTTGTTGTTATTACTATTGTTGTTGTTGTTATTATTATTTCTTTGCTGCTGCTGCTACTGTAATAACAAACTTTATTATTTATTGTTTTACCCACAGTAGTGTAGAACTTCAGTTTCAATATACATTTCTTATTTATTTTTATTAATAGCAATAGTAATAATAGCAAAAATGTAAATATTGTATGTTTGTATACTGTACTTAAGTATAGCTGCTGATATGGTGTTAAATCATAAATAAATAAATCATATCAGCGGTGTTTGTCAGCTCGTGGGTGTCTGATTGTTAGTGTTGATCAGACGCGTGTGTGAGCGACTCGTAGCTTTCGTTCTCTGATCATGTGACTGAATGTGACTCGTCTGAGTGTGTGACTGCTGTGGTTTCTCTCGTCCAGCGGTTTGAGCATTCGGCGAAGCTGCGGCGGAAGATCACCACCTACGTGTCGTTCCCTCTAGAGCTGGACATGACGCCCTTCATGGCCTCCAGGTACGAGCGCCGGCGTCTTCGTGGCGTCTCATTACAGCGCAGATAGGGTGGTCAATGCTAACATAGTTTCTGTTTGTCTCCCAGTAAAGAGAGCCGGATGAACGGACAGTACCAGCAGCCCGTAGACTCTTTAAACAACGATAACAAGTGAGTTGAGCGTCTGCTGCGTTCAGTATTGTGGGGTGTGAATGAGTGAACGATCGGTGCTGTAACGCGTGTCTGTGTGTCCGCAGGTATTCTCTGTTCGCGGTGGTCAATCATCAGGGCACGCTGGAAAGCGGCCATTACACCACATTCATCCGCCAGCACAAGGACCAGTGGTTTAAATGTGATGATGCCATTATCACTAAAGCCAGCATTAAAGATGTTCTGGACAGCGAGGGGTCAGTCATACATATACATACATGCATACAGGAGACATTCGAGTTACACCTGAGTCTCACTGCAATACAAATACAATGTCAAACCAGGGACATTTGCAATAAGTAATTTATAAATGTCATTATTAGTAGTTGTAGTACTGCTGTATTAATACATAATTGGAGTACTACTTTTGTTTTACACTAATAATAGTACTGATGATGATGATAAAATTGTCATATTAAAAATTTCAAATTATTAAAAAACTGATTAAAAAAAAAAATTAATATAGAAACACAAATTTATGATGTAAAAACAAAAATGACAATAATTAAGTTTTGTTGCCATAATTCACTTTTCACAGATTTCTTTATTATATATATTTTTGTATTGTTTTTAGGTTATTATGCATTTCTCATTCAATATAATAATAATAATAATAATAATACTGATGATGATAACAATAAAATTGTTATATTAAAAAATCATTATGTGATGCATATAGAAACAAAAATTATTTAATGTTAAAAAAAAATTTTTTCACAAATTTCTTTTCACAAACTTTTATTAATATTTAATTATTTTTTATTACTTTATTTTTAAGGTTATTATAAATTTCTCATTCAATATAATAATAATAATAATAATAATAATAATAGTACTGATGACAACAAACAAAATTGGTATATTAAAAAATTTAAATTATTAAAAAAAACGATATATTGTTTTATATTATTATTTTTATAATATTAAATCTTACAATTATAGGAATTAAATCACTATTATAATATATATTACAATTAAAATATAATTATATAATTACAATTTAAAAATTACAATACTTAAATTTTATGTTGCTAGAATTCACTTTTCACAAATTTATTATTATTATTATTATTATTATTTGTTAAAAATATTTTTATTACATTTTATTTTTATTAATTTAAAAAAGTTACTACTCAGTAACAAGGTTATTATATTTAACTAAAACCATAAAAAAAATATATAATAAAAAAACTAAATAAAAATAAATACTAAACAAAATGAAATTATTTTTTCAAAAATGACATTTTCATTTAGTTTGACTTGATGCACCAAAATGACAAAAACTAAAACGGAAATCTTTTTAAAATTAGTTTTATTACATTTTATTTTTAATTAAAAAATAATTGAAATAAAATATTTTAAAAATAATTTTAAAAAAAGTATTTTATTTCAGCATCAATTTTTGTTTAATATTTTGCTTAAAATACTAAAATAGCTCAAACTAAAATAATTTTTGAAAAATCTGTATTGACTATATATAACCATACATTAACTAAAAATTGAAACACAAAAATATAAAAGTAAAAATTGATCCATAATATTAACAACTCTAAAAGTATCTCAAAGATGTTAAAATAACACTGCTTTCCAGAAACTGTTTTTAACTGTTGTTTCTAAAAAATATACATATATTCCCCTTTTGCAGGTACTTGTTATTTTACCATAAACAGTTCCTTGAATACGAATAATGGTGATGCAGGAGCGGCCCGAGTCAAAGCTGTGAAGGGAGGATCATATGAGTGAAGGCGGGATGGAGGAAGCGCAGACCGTCCAGCCTGACACTTGCTCGTCCCACGAGAGCTGGCAAGAACAGAAGAGCGTTACGACATACGAACGCAGCCTTTCTCACTAAAGAAAATCAAAACAACAACAGCATATAATGGAAAAAAAAAAAAAAAAAAACCTGAAAATAAAAAAGTGACACAGCTAAACCAATCTGCACTGAGCAACCGGAGCATACTTGACAGAAAGAGGAGGAGACAATGATGGAGTTCTCACTACAGACAGACAGACTGACATCTCCGCACGCACATTTCACTCTTGCGTTTTCTCCCCCCCCAAAAAAACCTGATTTTCTCATCCTCCTCTGATGGATTTTTCCGAGAAGTATAAATGAGGGAAAAATATTCCTTTTTTATTTCTTCGTATGCATTATTGATGTACTGAATGCAACAGAAAGGTGTTATTGACTTGAGTGTAAACTTATATTGTCGTTTGTCGGTTGAGTTTGGAAATACTGTCCTCGTCCAGCACTTTGATTTGTGTTTTTTCATTCGCAGCACATCTCCGCCCTCCTTTTTGTCGTCTTTTTTTTTCTCTCTTCGGGCTGGAAGTGTCTCTCACACACACAAATCTATATATAAATCTATTTTTATAAGTCATTGGTTTCTGTTTACGTGTTCTATACTCTCATCTTTTTCTCTTCACGTGCTTCGATATGAATGGAAAGAAGGTGTTTCTGCTTCGTCGCATCTTTGATCTTGCGTTGGACTTGGTTTTAGTTGCCGGTTTGGTCGTGAAGGCTTGTCATGTTTCAGATGCATTGTGAATGAAGACGTTTTCCTTTCATGTGATGCCTGTCGCCACCATGGCTTGATTCAGCAGTGTTATCCTCAGCCACGAGTGTGTGTGTGTGTGCGTGTGTGTGTGTGCGCGTGTGTGTGAGCGCATGTATGTATATCCGGTACACGGCATGTGTGCTATTTGAGCGTGTGTGTGTGTGCACGCATGCAGGTATGTGGGCACCTGTGTGTTGGTGTTGTTACGTGTGTGTGTGTGTGTGTGTGTGTGTGTGTGTGTGTGTACTGAATCAGTACTCAAACTTGGCATGCCGTTCAAACTGGATGCTAAAAGACTTTGGGGAGGATTTTATAAATGTTAATTATGTATCTATGTATAGTATGTATGTATGTAATGTATGTAAAACAAATCAATGGAAAAAAAATGGTGAAGAAAAAACGCTGTGTGGTGTGATTCACTCTTGCTTCATTTTTATCTTAATTATTTTCTCTGTCTCTTTTATGGAAGTCCGTTTCTGCCACTGAATAAATAATAAAAAAGGTAATTGGGACTACTTATCTCACAATTCTGACTTTTCCTCGCAATTTCTGTGAGATATAAACACAATATAAATGTGAGTTATAAAGTCCAGTTGTGAAGAGAAGGAAAAGATTGATATGTTCACAGAATTGCGAGTTTATATCTAGGAATTATGACTTTATAACTCGAAATTGCGCTTTTATTTCTCAGAATTGCAAGTTTATACTTCTCAATTCTGAGAGAGAAAGTCAGAATTGTGAGAAGTCGCAATAACCTTTTGATGATTCTCTGAATCCTTTGTTCTGCTTTTTAACGTTCTCTTCTTTCAGCATCTCTTACGCTGTTTTTAGTCCATCGTTATTTCTGATGAGATGGGAAAAAAATAAGTTCACTTACAAAACTAAAAATTACAGATAATGTACTCACCCCCTTGTCATCCAAGATGTTCATGTCTTTCTTCAGTCGTAAAGAAATTGTCTTTTGAGGAAAACATTTCAGGATTCCTCTCCATGTAATGGACTTCTATGGTGCCCTCAAATTTGAACTTCCAAAATGCAGCTTCAAATGGCTCTAAACGATTCCAGTCGAGGAATAAGGTCTTATCTAGCAAAACGATATGTTATTTTCTTAACAAATTGACAATTTGTATACTTTTTTACCTCAAACGTTCGTCTTTAAGGCAAGTCATTTAACTCGGCGGCCATCTTTGAAATGCCTCTCGGGCTGGAAAGTGCAGCTCCTATCTATTTGAATGGGGAAACATCAAATTCTTCAAAACTGTTCACCAAGCTAACGGTTAAATTTCATATTTGAAATCTGACAACAAACTGCCTCATAAATATCCTTCCTTATGCTCCAATAGCGTTAAAAAAAGCTTATTTTTCATGCGAGATCAGCCAGTGCGCATGCGCAGTACTAAGCTCAGGTCTCAGAACGCCGACTTGTAACGGCACCTGCAGTGACGCGCTGACTTTACCAGTCAACGATTGGCTCTTTCATTAAGAAGGCGGGGCTTCGCGGTCATAATGAGCGTTGCATCTTTCCCCATTCAAAACAAACAGTACATCTAAAAACTCCCATCTCGTTTTTTCCGTGAACTGCATTGCTGTTTTACCTTTTTTTTGTACAGCGTGTTTAATCCAGAGATGGGAAGTAACGAAGTGCAAATACTTCGTTGCTGTACTTAAGTAGATTTTTCTGGTATCAGTACTTTACGTCACTATTTATTAAGTTGGCTTGAGAAAGCCAACTTACTGATATGCTATTTAAACTTAAAGTTATTATTATTCTTCTGAGACTAAAATTTCTGACTGCTACTCCTCCTAGAGCTTTAACTCTACAAACTCCAAACTCAGCCCAGATCTTCAGACTGGTCTGACTCGAGTTGCTATATCTTTTCTAACTGATCGGACTTATGGTTTTCCTAAAAATGACGTTTAAAACTCGGAAAAATCCCATAGACTTACATTGACGGAATGTTCAAATGAGCCAACACTATTTAAATTTCAACTGTCAAAACTCCCAGAATCCCTTGAGATCAAGCTTCCCTTCTATGTACTGTAGTTCTAATCCATTCAAACTCATTCAAACTCATTCAAACTCACCTATCTATCTATCTATCTATCATCTATCTATCTATCACTAGCCAAACTAGAGTCATGCTAGTAGCCTGCTAATCATGCTAGAAACATGCTAGCAACTTTGCTAATCATGCTAGTAACATGCTAGCAACTGGCTAATTATGCTAAAAACATGCTAGCAAAATTAGAAACATAGCAACTTGCTAATCATGCTAAAACATAAAGCTAGCAACTTTGCTAGAAACATCATCTTGCTAATCAAACATGCTAGCAACTGGCTAATTATGCTAAAAACATGCTAGCAACTTGCTAATCATGCTAGAAACATGCTAGCAACTTTGCTAATCATGCTAAAAACATGCTAGCAACTTGCTAATCATGCTAGAAACATGCTAGCAACTTGCTAATTATGCTAGAAATATGCTAGCAACTTTGCTAATCATGTTAGAAACATGCTAGCAACATGCTAGTAACTTGCTAATCGTGCTAGCAAAATGCTAGCAACTTGCTAATCATGCTAACAACATGCTAATCATGCTAGAAACAGACAAGCAACATGCTAGTAACTTGGTAATTGTGCTAGCAACATGCTAGCAACTTGCTAATCATGCTAGAAACAGACAAGCAACATGCCAGTAACTGGTTAATCATGTTAAAAAATGTTAACAACATGCTAGTAACTTGCTAAAAATGTTAGAATCATACTAACAACATGTTAATTATCTATCTATCTGACAGACTGAATTCAAAGTTTAAAACTTCAAACTATTTCAGACTGAAAACCATCCAAATTTAAAACTTTTTAAAACTTCTTAAACTTTTTAAACTTTTCAAACTTTTCAAACTTTTCAAACTTTTTAAACTTTTCAAACTTTCTAAAACTTTCTGCTCCGGCTTTCTCAAGCCAACTTAAAGTTTGTCTTGACGAACTTTTTTATCTAGTTTTTCTAACTACTTTTTACTTTTACTCCTTACATTTTTACACAAATATCTGTACTTTCCACTTGTTACATTTTCAAACCAGTCTAGTTACTTTAGTTTTAATCAGCATTTGGTGGATCACCATTCGATAACAAATCTTTATTAAATCATGGATCGGTTAATCTTGACTGGCAACGCGATTCGGCTCGGGCACGCGCTGCGCGTCTCCGCCAAAACGGTTTCTATCAGAGTAATCAATGCGAGTGACTCCAGAACTGAGTGGAAGCGCGCGGGTGGATCATAGAGGCAAAACTACAGCTCAGTTTCATCTGTAAACAGGCTGCTAAGAGTTGCTAGCAGTTTAATACTTAACTAAGTAAACGAAGACAAAACTACAGCAGTAGTACTATAAACGAAACGAAACTAAATTCCTATCATCATCACTCAAAATGCTGTATGCTAAAGGACATCATTATTATCTACAGTAAAGTTACAGTAGTAATTTAGCAGACAAATGTTATAAAACGTAATTTTGTAATGCGTTCAGAGGGAGCTAGGGCAGATAACAACACAACCCTTATGAAAACTAAAACCAAAATCCATGGTTACTATACTTAACTATACTTAAACCATGGTAACCACAAATGAACCACGGCTACACTAAACATAGTCTAACCATGATATGTGTAGTAGAACTATGGTCTTAGTTAAATTAAAACAGATTGTTATCAATCCACCCAAAAACAAACAAACAAACAAAAAAACATGGTTACTATACTTTTACTGTAATAAACCATAGTTAATTTTGGTAAAAGAAAAATATGACTCTTGATAATGCAATAACATGTTTAGTATTAGGATTTTTCTGTAAAGATATTGTCGTGATGTAATCATTATTGTACTAATTTTGACATTTAGGCAATTTAGAAAATGTAGTTTTCTTAAATCTATAGCATTTAAGCCATTTTAAGATAAAACAACATCTGGTCATAATGTGATACTTTAAACTGAACTTAAATAAAATTGTTACTGCAAATAGAATATAATGAGGTGGTTGTTTTGCAACGAGTTGGAGACAGTTCTGCTCATAACAGTAAATGGCTGATGGGAAAAGTGACAGGTACAAAAAAATAGTGAAAAAAGCAAACACACACAAAGTAAAATGCAGAGAGATATTATGGAAAATGAAGAGACTAAAACGGAAAATGGAAGTGAAAGTGCAGTTCAAGAGAGAGCCTTTTTCTTATTTTGCACGGCCCCAGCCTAAGGTTTTAAACATTTATTTAAATGTGATGGCCATACAAATAAATAAATAAAAAATAGGGTTGTCTGTGTTTTCAGAATGTGTTGTGGGTGTATGGGATGAGTGTGATTTCCTGGGCTGAAATTTTGTCCCAGTCCGGCCCTGTTCTACATGGTGGTTGTTTAGCCTTGATACATTCATTAGCTAACAAAGTTTAGATGTAAGTTATTTTGTATTAATGTGTCAATATGTTGTGTTGTGAGGTCCAGTTACCAGACACTAAAACAAGTAGTAGTAATGGGTACTTTTTACTTAAGTACATGTCAGAGCTCATACTTCTTTAATTTAACTTAAGTAAAAAAGTGTAGTCAGTACTTCTTTTTTTACCAGAGTATTATTAAACATGAGCATCTGTACTTCTGCTTGAGTGAAGGATGTGTGCACTTTTGCCATCTCTGGTTTGATCTTCTTTGCATGTTCACTTTGTAAACTCTGGGTTGGTACTTCTGCAGAAATGTAGGACGATTTTAAAGTTGGAGGAGAAAAGGAGGTTTTAGACGTACCCTAAATGTCATGACCGAAAAGAAAAAAAAAAAAAACAGTTGCCACAGAGCTGCATAAGACGAGAAGAGCGTTTGAGGTTCAAAAGTATATAAATCATCAATTTGTTTAGAAAAGGCACCATTTAAGTCCACCGCATGAAGAAAATTCCTGAAATGTTTTCCTCAAGAAACATAATTTCTTTATAACTGAAGAAAGAAAGACACGAACATCTTGGATGACAAGGGGGTGAATACATTATCTGTCAATTTCGTTCTGGAAGTGAACTTCTGTTTTAAGGCAGGACACTACAGGCAAAACTGTTGCTTTTCATACAGGCTGTTTTGCCTCTATAACATGTATTTGTTCAGAACAGAAGAGGAAAAACATACAAAATACACATTTAAGTGTTTATTTTAATGCACTTTATCTATTTGCGTTTGTAGATTGTCATGTTTAGTTGTCGAGTCCATATCTTTGAAGATGGTGAGTTTGTTTTTCCACTTTTGTTTTTCCACAAGCAGCACTTTACACTTTTATTCCTGTCTATATTTTGGAGGTTTTTACTCGGGGGTTTGTTTATATAATACTCACCTGATTTTATACATCATTTCATTCCTGAAAACATGGTGAAAATGTATATTTGTTTGTCTGTTGACAGCATTTTATGGAGAGATAAAAATCTTTTTTATAAAAGACACTTAATATATCAACAAAATCAACCAGGATTTTGAATCTGGCTTTATCCAATATTCAGATTTCTTCTCTGGAAATGCAAGTTTTAAAATGCAAATTTCAGTAGATTTGCATATAAAAAACTTTTAATATACTATAATTTCTTATTTCTTATTTAGTACTGACCTTAAAACTTTTGGAATTTGAAGATCAGGGTCATTTCTGAAGGGCAGTACTAAGTGAAAAAATTCATCTTCATTCTGTTCAAAAGTTTTCACCCCTGCCTCTTAATGAAAAGATGGATCTCAAA
This sequence comes from Labeo catla, assembly GCA_012976165.1. Taxonomy (NCBI): domain Eukaryota; kingdom Metazoa; phylum Chordata; class Actinopteri; order Cypriniformes; family Cyprinidae; genus Labeo; species Labeo catla. The sequence continues at coordinate 1,485,398 of VONZ01000052.1, read as the reverse complement.
ATCATACAGTCATTTTTGGAAAGAGTTCAAATACACAAAAATGCTAAAAAAAACCAAAGACTTTTCTGAAGAACAGCAGGCAGTTTTAACGGTTTCAGAAGATAAATCTTAGTTTTCTCCATTGAAAAGTTGATTTGAAGCTTTTAAGATACTTTGAAATCCAGCGTTGTTAACTGAGAAAATATGTTTCCAAGCCACAAAATCATGTTTAGTAGCTGAATTTCTGTTGAAATGCCATATGCACCTTATTTTTCCTGTTAGAATGGGTGTTGCCATTTTGTAAATTCAGTGGGTTTGCCTTCCGGTTTCCTCCAGCTATGTTTAGCTGTACAAAACAGCTTGATGAACATAGTGGTTTGTAGTGCGAACAGTCTTACCGTTTTATCGTCACACATTTACAGAAAACAGCTTACTTCTGCGTTGAAAAATAAGGCATAGATGTCTGTATGTTTCTGTTATAGATCAGTGCATATTAATCTTATTTCTCAAGCGAGTTCCACCAATCAGAGAAGAGTCACATTTACTGTGGAAACCAGAAAGTGTAAAACTGCTTACTAGTGACCAGCGAGTGACTTGAAACTCTCCCTACAGAAACTAAATATGTGACCCTGGAGCACAAAACTGGTCGTAAGTAGCACAGGTTTATTTGTAGCAATACTTGAGAAAGCCAGACCAAAAAGTTTTGAAAGGTTTAAGAAGTTTTAAAAAGTTTTAAGTTTGATGGTTTTCAGTCTGAAATAGAAGTTTAAACGAGTTTTAATAGGTTAGAGTTTGAATGTTTTGAAGGCAATACAGTCTGTCAGAGATGATAGATAGATAAATAGATGATTAGGATGTTGTTAACATGTTAATAGCATGATTAACAAGTTACTAGCATGTTGCTAGCATGATTTTAACATGATTAGCATGTTGTTAGCGTGTTACTAGCATGATTAACAAGTTACTAGCATGTTGCTAGCATGATTAGCATGTCGTTGGCATGTTACTAGCATGACTAGCCAGTAAGTAGCATGTTGCTACCATGCTTCTAGCATGATTAGCATTTTTCTAGCATAATTAACATGTCATTAGCATGTAATTATCATGATTAGCAAGTTACTAGCATGTTACTAGTCTGTTTTTAACTTGATTAGCATGTTGTTAGCATGTTTTTAGCATGGTTAACAAATTACTAGCATGGTGCTAGTCTGTTTTTAACATGATTAGCATGTTAGCATGTTTCTAGCATGATTAGCAAGTTACTAGCATGGTGCTAGTCTGTTTTTAACATGTTTAGCATGATTATTAGCATGATTAAGTTATTAACATGTTGCTAGCATAATTTTTACATAATCAGCATGTTGTTAGCATGTAACTAGCATGATTAGCCAGTTACTAGCATGTTGCTAACATGATTGTAGCATGATAAGCATGCCGTTACCATGTTTCTAGCATGATTAGCAAGTTACTAGCATGTTGCTAATATGATTAGCATGTTGTTAGCATGTTTCTAGCATGATTAGCAAGTTACTAGCATGGCGCTAGTCTGTTTTTAACATGATTAGCATGATTATTAGCATGATTAAGTTATTAACATGTTGCTAGCATAATTTTTACATAATCAACATGTTGTTAGCATGTAACTAGCATGATTAGCCAGTTACTAACATGCTGCTAATATGATTAGCATGCCGTTGACATGTTTCTAGCATGATTAGCAAGCTACTAGCATGACTAGTTGCTAGGCTTGGCTAGTGAGATAGATCGATAGATAGATGTCATTTTCTAACAAACCATACATCAATGTAAAGCTTATTTATTCATGCATAAATCTCTGTTTCAAAAAACTGACCATTATGACTGGTTTTGTGGTCCAAGGTCACGTATGCTTAGTTAATTCAGAAGTTGCAATTATAATAATAATGAAAACATCAACAGAGTCAAGAGGCCTTAACAGTGTGCTGTGCTCTATTAAATACAGCATTTATTAAAACTAAACTAAAGTTATTTTTCCATAGGAATACTTGAGGAATGACATGTGCGGTACAGTGTTTACATGTGTTTATGGTTTCTATTCCTCAGGACACGTATATTCACATGCTCGTTTGTGTCGGTGAACATATGATCCTGAACGCTCTGCTTTTATCGGTGTGCATCTGAAGCGGCTGATGGAGCGCGCTGTTGTCATCGTGAAGGTTCTCGGCGGCGGCGCGCACGGGCTCCTGTGCTCCGGCCTGTTGATAGAGAGTGCGCGGCGCAACCGTGTGCTCGGAGAAGCAGTAGATGCAGGTTTCGGTGGCCCTCGGCCGGTCCTGAGTCACACTGCCCTCCTGAGACACTTCATCCGCCCGGGCCATCAGAGAATCTAAAACAAACAAAAACAGTCATTTATTTTCAGATAAATAGATATTTTAATATAAAAAGTTATGACAAAAATGAATTTTATGGTTGTTACTTTGTTTCCTCGTTTTGTAAAAAAAAAAAATATATATATATATATATATATATATATAAATGGTGTATTTATAGATACCTTTTGAGGATTGTCCGTGTTTGTTGGGCTGTTGTTTCTTGGTGTCCAGCTGTTGCTGGTGTTTGGCTCTCTTGAGCAGCAGCATGATGGCAGCGGTCAGTGTCAACATCAGCACTGTGATGCAGAGGCCCAGCAGACCGTACAGCAGCGCCTCCGAGTACAGCGCTGATCCGGCTACTGAGCGCCCTCGGCCGGTCACAAGCTGCACTGCAGACCCGCCAACAGGCCTCTGCGTCACGGACACCGCACCTGTGCCAGAATGACACAATTACAGCGCTCACAGTGACCACAAAGGTATATATACATGCAAGTCAGGTTTATTGTAGAACAGACACTTTTTAAAGCTACGTTAACTGCAAATTTATCCAGGTATGTTTGTTTTTTGAAAGTCATTTCCCGTCCCTTACAGGAATTACTTATGGTTTTTCTTCAAGTAAAACCAAAAAACATGGTAACCCCAAATTAACCATGCTTTTGCTACACTAACAGTTGAACCATAGTATTTGTAGTATATTATACTGTATGTTAATCAGTACACAAATAAAAACCATGGTTACTACACTTTTACTATAATAAATTAATGGTTCATTTTCATAACACATTAGAGTTTATAGGCAGCTGGTAGTATTTTACTGAAGCTTGTTTTTGTAGTAATTGTGAAGTAATTGTGACTTTTTATCTCACAATTCTGACTTTTATGCTACTTCTCACAATACAGATCTCACAGTTCAGCCTTTTTACTTGTGATTAAGACTTTTTCGTCTCAGAATAACAAGGAAAAGGTCAAAATAGTGAGATGTAAAGTCTGAATTATATAGTCATATTTGGAAGATGTAAACTCGGAAAAAAGTCAGAATTAAGAGATGTAAACTTAGAATACAAAAAAGGAGAAAAAATGGTCAAAATTATGAGGTGTAAATTCAGAAATCATTTTTACATTTGGGAGATGTAAACTCAAAATTCTGAAAAAAAGCCATATTTGAGAGATTAAATTCAGAATTCTGAAAAAAAAAAGTCACATTTGGTAGATGTAGTCAGAATTCTGGGGAAAAAAATAATAAATAAATAATTGTGAGATGTAATCTCAGAATTCAAGAGAGAAATCACACGTGGGAGATGTAAAGTCAGAATTCTGAAGAAAAAAAAAGTAAATTGTGAGATGTAAAGTCGGAATTCCAATAAATAAATAAATAAATAAGTAATTGTAAGGTGTAAACTCAGAATTATGAAAAAAGTCAGAATTGCAAGAAGTAAATTTGGAATTTAAAAAAGGGCAAAACTGTGAGAATTAAGAATTTTTTAAGTCTACGAATTCACAATTCTGTGAAAGAAAACTCAGACAGAAACAAGCTTCCACTGTATTTGGAACCACAGAACTGATGTCATTTTGTGTATTTGAAAGCTAAAATGTCAAGTATGATTGTTCTGAGATGTGGTTTAGGTTCATCTGACTCAGTGAAGCAGGTGCTTGACTCACTCCTGCATGCGTCTGCGCAGGGCGCCGGGTGACTGCCGCACAGCTCCGAACACCTCAGACACTTCTTCAGCAGCGTGTCGTAGAACTGACCGGACACGGCTTTACATTTCCAGGCCACTGCGACACAACATCACACGTCCTTCATCAAACGATGCTCTTCACACATGTGAGCTGAAGACTCAGCGGTGTAACTTACCGGTGTAACTTACCGCAGAACTCAGAGCAGCGATTCTGAATCTTGGTGTTGTGACAGACCAGACTGCAGGACATACACTTTCGCAGCAGGCTGTCCGAATACTGACCCTCCGGACAGCTCTGTGCCATCATCAGTCAGTCCCCGACAAATACCTGCACAGCCCACACATACAAACACTGAGTAAATATGTTCTTGATTTGAAATGAACAGATTAAAGCTGAACAAACTCTTGAAAACATTTGACAGGTTTAAGAGGCTGAATGTTCTGATTATAGTCACTTAACTGTTTATTCTACTAACTAAAACACCAGAGAAACAAAATGAGCAACAGGTCTTTGTGATGTTATCAGTTCAAATGAACTTCTTTTAGTTTTTCATCTTCAGTTTTGTAATCTCTCATGATCAGCTATTACACAAAGACAATGATTGTAAAATAACTCATTAACAGCATTCACAGAAGCTGGTAAGATATAGATGAAGATGCAGCTAAAGTGGGTGTATTTTTCACTGATGTGTTTTACTCTTTAACATTACATGGGTTGCATTTGTATTACATACTTGTTTTACTTCAAACTAAAATAACTAGTTATTATTTTGGTTGATTTACATTATATAGACATACACACACATTATATATAACAAATAAGATTTAATTATTTATTATTATAATTATTATATCATATGATAATAAATAAATACAAATATAAACACATTATATCTAACAAATATAATGATTTAAGTATTTATTATCATATAGTTATTTCATAATATAACATATAAATAATCTAAATATACACACACTATAACAGAATTATTTATTATTCTAATTATATATATATATATACAGATTTATAAATATTTTATCATATAAAACTGTATATATATATATATATAAATTAGACATAAAAACTATATCACAAATAATGTAGAAAAAAAATAATAATTCTAATTATATTTTCACATTATGTGATAATATTTCATATAATAGCATATAAAACTGTATTACTGTATTACAAATACTTTATTAAAAACTATATATATATATATATATATATATATATATTATAAAAACTATATTACAGATTTATAAATAAGAAATGTGTTACGTACAAAATATTTTTATGTAATTATCATATATAATATGTAAAACTTATAATAAATACACATACTTGTAATTATTTCTTAAATATATAAATTAATTTATATAATAAATATATACATAATAATTACACACAGTACACACACATATATTAGGCAAACTCCAACTTTTATTTTGTATGCGATTAATCACGATTAATCGTTTGACAGCCCTAATATATATGTATATAAACACATATAAGCAATTATAGCATAGTAAAACTACATTCTGTAATATTATATCAGTGTTTATATGCAATTTTCAAAAGTTTATATATATATATATATATATATATATATATATTATTCCATCATATTATCATTGCATATAAAAACTATATTGCAATAGCCATGTAAGACTTTGGGATTATAATTAAGGGTCAGCAGATATCTTATTAATGCATTAATCTCAACTGTAGATTTCAGGATTACTTTTAAAATCAGCAGTGTTGTGAATCTGTAAATAGCTTGTAAATCTAAAGCACATTCACTTATGCATTAGCGATGATCACTTACCTCGAGTGAGAATGGAGACATGAGGGGTCTGAAGTTGAGTTTTCTGTGAGTGTGGGACTATTTGTACCAGCAGATGATTTGACTAAAACCACACCAAGCCTCTCGAGACCACACTGTTGCAACTGCTGTTATTGCAGATAACATTTCTGAACAACTATAATTATTTAATTGATTATATACACACATAAAATCAATTAAATAATCAGTGCTTTTCATAAATGTCATCTGTAATAACAGCAGTGTGCAGAGAGAGGGAATGTTGAATAATATTTTAATGTCATATTATTATATTTTTTAAAGATTATATATGTATATATACAACATAAGTTATTATGTATATATAAACACACAAAATAATGAACTTGTTAAGAGAAATATATTATTTATGTAGAAAATATTTTTATGCAGCCTATATATAATATAAATTATCTAAAATTTATAATAAATACATTATATATATATACTAAATACATTATATATATATTATAAATACATTATATATATATATATATATATATATAAATAAGCTTACATTGATGTATGGTTTGTTAGGATAGGACAATATTTGTCTGAGATACAACTGTTTGAATATCAGGAATCTGAGGGTGCAAAAAAAATGAAAATATTCAGAAAATTGTCTTTAAAGTCCAAATTAAGTTCTTAATAATGAATATTACTAATCAAAAATTAAGTTTTGATATATTAACAGTAGGAAATTAACAAAATATCTTCATGGAACATGATGTTTACTTAATTTCCTAATGATTTTTGGCATAAAAGAAAAATCAATCATTTTGACCCATACAATGTATTTTTGGCTATTGCTACAAATATACCCCAGCGACATAAGACTGGTTTCGTGGTCCAGGGTCACATATATATATATATATATATATATATACGTCTTTCTATATGACATCTTTCTTTGAAAAATGCATTTTTATCAGGTTCAGATGTATATGTTTCTATGTAAGTACTGGTACTTCTGATTGGGCTGAGGCTGGTATTTTAGCGAGTTTGAAATAAAAGTATTTGATGGACGTATAATATGTGTCGAGAGCATTCACTCAGTATCATTATCTCATTTTTGACCGAGATGGCTTTTAGCTGGTTTTGCATCTGAACTCTTCATATATATATATATAAATGTTATTTGTTGTAATGCATCATTGCAGTGACTTTCTGACTAAGTTTGGGCTGGAAACTGACTGTTTCAGGTAATTATGATGCATTAAGCGGCTTTTGTTTCTTGTGTTTGTACGTGAACCACATTTTTAAAGACGCATTCAAACAAAGGTTCTTCCAGCTGAACGCTCTCATGCTGTAACATGAACTAAATGACTAGACCAACTCAGAGGGAGAAAAATGATTCATATAAAGATGACTCGGGCTTAAAACGAAGATGCCTTATTCTCGGGGGACACAACACTCAGGTTTTGTTTCAAAAGATGAATATCTCCAGCCACCGAACTCCTGATGTTTGTAGACAGAGCACAAGAGCTTAACAGAGACACAAAAATCGACAAGGTGTTGCCGATAAAATGAGTCACGTTGTTGCGTTCAAGGTGAAACCGATCGCACACTCATTTGAGCACATCCTTGCACCTGCAGCTCTTTTAAATAGACCTCAAGTAGACGAGTGTTTCTTAGACAACCTACAGAAACCGGCAGAAAACCTATTCGAATGGCAACAGGAAGATCTGGTGAGCATGACGGTGCAGTTGGTGCTATTCTGTGACCGGAGCAGTGAAGCTGAACCACAGAGACAGATGGTGTCACATCGCAGGAAGAGCTCAGCCGATACTCCACACCTGTTGACTCAAAATGACAGCAAAAGCCTCGTTTTGAATAAACACTGCATTAATTATTGTTTTTGGTTTCACTGCGTGTCAGTCAGAGAGAAACGGTGTGAGTGTAAAGTTCTCGTTACTAGGCACAGGGGTTTTATTTGATGCTAAAAATGTATTAAAACAAACTGATCAAAAAAAAAACAAAAAGTGAAGAATTGGTTTTACATAAAACTCAGTAATTATTCAGCAAGGCTGCGTTAAATTGATGATAAGTGACAGTAAAGACTTTTATAATGCTACAAAAAATAAATGTTGTTCTTTTGAACTTTCTACTCATCAAAGAATCCTGAAAAATGAAATGTATCACCATTTTTACAAAAACATTAGGCAGAAAAACTAAATGTTAGATGTTTTCAACATTTACAATAGCCAGAAATGTTTCTTGAGCAGCAAATTTGCATATTAGGATGATTTCTGAAGGATCGTGTGATTTTGAAAATTCAGCTTTGATCACAGATATAAATTACATTTTAACAGGTATTCACATAGAAAACAGCTATTTTAAATTGAAATAATATTTCACAATTTTTACTATATTATTTGTTGGCATGAAATGTAATATTATAGTAAATATGTGACCCCGGACCACAAAATCAGTCTTAAGTAGCACAGGTATATTTGTAGAAATAGGATATTAAGTAAAGATTATGTTCCATAAATATATCAAAACTTAATTTTTAATTAGTAATATGCATTGCTAAGATCTTCATCTGGACAAATTTAAAGGCGATTTTCTCAATATTTAGATTTTTTGCTTCCTCAGATTCCAGATTTTCAAAAAGTTGCCAAATATTGTCCTATCCTAACAAACCATACATCAGTGGAAAGCTTATTTATTCAGCTTCCAAGTGATGCAAAATCTCATTTTTAAAAAATTAAACCTTATGACTGATTTTGTGGTCCAGAGTCACACATGTTCTTTTGAATTCAGAATGATTTCTGAATGATCATGTGACACTGGAGACTGGAGTAATGATGCTGAAAATTCAGCTTTGATCGCAAATATAAATTACATTTTAACAGATATTCACATAGAAATAGCTATTTTAAATTGAAATAATATTTCACAATTTTTACTATATTATTTGTCAGCATGAAATGTAATATTATAGTAAAAATGTGACCCCAGACTACAAAATCAGTCTTAAATAGCACAGGTATATTTGTAGAAATAGCCAACAATGAGTCAAAATTATCGATTTTTCTTTTATGCCAAAAATCATTAGGATATTAAGTAAAGATTATGTTCCATGAAGTACCGTAAATATATCAAAACTTAATTTTTAATTAGTAATATGCATTGCTAAGAACTTCATTTGGGCAAATCTAAGGGCGATTATCTCAATATTTAAATTTTTTGCATCCTCAGATTACAGATTTTCAGTTGCCAAATATTGTCCTATCCTAACAAACCGTACATCAATGGAAAGCTTATTTATTCAGCTTCCAAGTGATGCATAAATCTCTTTAGGATCATATGACACTGGAGACTGGAGTAATGATGCTGAAATTTCAGATTTGGCTCACAGAAATAGATTACATTTTAACACATAATCACACAGAAGCAGCTATTTTAAATTAAAATAATATTTCACAATTTTTTGACATGAAATGTAATATTATAGTAAAATTACATTCATATGAGCTTAATTTGATCATGCACATACTCAGGTCAAATTGAGCATTGAAACTTAGTCTTTATTTGTTTGATAAATGAATGTAATGCATTTTATTTTTTCTCAATAACAACACTGAAAAAGGTTGGCGGATACTTGATCACACGTTTCTCCACAATTGTCAGTAATTACAAGTCATGAACATGATGCATAATCCATATACAAGCCAAAAGATACAAAGCCATCTGAACACAAGTCTACAGTCTTTCAGTTTTTAAATAGAAAACGAAACCCAGACTGGACAACAGAGGGAGACATTTTTCAACAATACAACTGGGGAGAAAAAGGGAAGAAGCTTGCATTGTAATCTTCACGTCAAGATTTTCTGACGTGTCATTACAGCAGTTAGTTGTGTTTAAGGTTAAATCTGACTCACAGATTTTACATAAAATTGTTTTCTCAGTAGTATATCTGTACACTGGGGATTATGGTAAACAATAATTTCCCAGTGAATGCATACAAGTTTAATATTTTAGTTTTGACTTAGTTGCACCTCACATATTATTACAGTTTGGTAATTTGCATTATTCTGTATTTTGGTTGGCGTTTTAAATAACTTTAAGGTTAAATGGGAAACACTTTGCATTAAGGTTTCATTTGTTAACTAAATGAACTAAATAAACAAACTAACAATGAACAGTATTCCTAGTCTTAATTTAACATTTAACAACTCTCTTAACATTAGTTAATGCACTGTTAACTACCACAAACAAGCAATAAATAACAAGCTGTTAGTTTATATTAAATGGCTAATGTTAATTAATGAGACCTTATTGTGAAGCGTTGCCAGTATACGTATGTTATAAAATGTGTAATGTTCTCTAAATACAGAAAGCAGCATTTAAATAGTCTGCGCCTTTGTAAAATTTAATTAGAACACAGTTGCGCTGTCTCCACAAATGACCTGACAAGTGTTTGAGGAATTATTTAATTAAACCTGAGGATTATTCTGCTTGGGTGGATTGTGATAAATTGGATCTTTAGAATAAATAACAGGGCAAAAATTGAGCTGTGGCAGCTTAGCAACAAGGAGAATGACGCTACATCCTTATGATGAGACACACACACACTAACAGAAAAGCAGCACACAATACACAACCTTCGTTCTGCGCAACTATTGAAGAAGGTGAGAGATGAGTCATTCTTCCAGACTTAAAGGAATAGTTCACCCAAAAATGACAATTTGCTGAAAACGTGTTCACCCCCAGGCTATCCGAGATGGAGATGAGTTTGTTTCTTCATCAGGTTTGGAGAAATGTAACATTGTGTCACTTGCTCACCAATGGATCCTCTGCAGTGAATGGGTGCCATCAGAATGAGAGCTGATAAAAACATCACAATAATCCACACCACTTCAGTCCATCAGTTACTGTCTTGAGAAGCCCAAAAATGCATATTTGTACAAAGTAAATCCATCATTAAGACGTTCTGAACTAAAAAAGAGTCCGTAAATACTCTTTCTTTAGTGAAAAAGTGGTCTGGTCTGAAGAGAAATCTGCACAGATCAAGCACCGTTTACAAGCCAAAACAGCTCAAAACAGCTCAAAGCAAAGTTTGTTGGTATATTTTAATGTGAGAAAACAACAGAAGATTGATTTTTCCCATGGAGGAAGCATTATTATGAATTATGGATTTGTATTTTAGCCGAAAGCGATGTTTTGAAGTTAAAAATGTCTTAATGGTAGATTTGTTTTTTTTTTTTACAAACACACAGCTTTTGGCTTCTCAAGATGTTAACTGATGGACTGGAGTGGTGTGGATTACTTGTGGATTATTGTGATGTTTTTATCAGCTGTTTGGACTCTCATTCTGACGGCACCCATTCACTGCAGAGGATCCACTGGTGAGCAAGTGACGCAATGCTGCATTTCTCCAAATCTGATGAAGAACTCTGTAAAAACAATTTGTTGAGTCAACTTAAAATAATTTTTTTTTGGCTGCCTTAAATTTTAAGTTCAGTCAACTCAAAAAAAGTTTATTCAACTTGAAATGTTAAATTATACTAAGTGACAACTTAGATATTTGAGTTGAATCAACTTAAAATTTTAAGGCAGCTGGGTTACTTACCCATCTGTTAAGTTTAACAAACACAAATATCTTAGTTGTTACTTAGTACAACTCAACATTTCAAGTTGACTAAACTTATTTTAGTTGACTGAACTTAAAATTTTAAGGCAGCAGGGTAACAAATTATTTTAAGCTGACTCAACAAATTGTGTTTTTTATTTTTTACAGTTAAACAAACTCATCTACATCTTGGATGGCCTGAGGGTGAGCACATTTTCAGCTAATTTTCATATGCACTGTAAAAATTTTCACCAGTTTCAGCTTAAGTTCAGCAGCTGCCTTAAAATTTTAAGTTAATTCAACTTAAAAGTAAAAGTCATTTCAACTGACTACAATAAAATAAGTTTAAATGACTTGTACTTTTAAGTTGATTTAACTTAAGTTGATTTAAGGCAGCTGCTAAACTTAAGTTTTTAAGTTGAAACTGGTAAAAACTTTTTACAGTGTGGTGTAATGAAGAGTGTCAGACATCTTTAAAATGTGTTATTAGGGACTTCAGGCAACCTGACGTAAAATACAACACTAAAGCACGACACACTAACACACACCCTATTCTGTCAAAGGCACATTGAACTGAACTCAAAGTACTTGACGAATACTGCGATAACCACTATGTTGTCATCAATAATTCCCCAGGTTTCAAAATATGTTTGTTTCGACCCTAGAAAAAACTGTGTACACTTCTAAACGCGAACTCATTCACTTGCTGCGTAACTGATTAGGAATTGATATCGGACAGACTAAAGTAAACAAGTTCAGTTGTAGCCCTTCGCAAATGTTAATATGTTCTAAACCCCTCAAATAGGCGAGAGCTGAAATCGTTCTGTTGATGCCAGCTCGATATTTACACATTGTACAGCTCTGTGAGCGGCAACCGTTTTAAATTAGCGTCTTATTTACAAGTAGATGAATTGATTGTACATTCAGGTGGAGGGTTTATTGTTAAAGCTCTATGAATGAATGCACAAGGTTTCTACGTCTCATTCTGTGTCTTTCTGAGCGATTATTTAAGGCACTTGCAATCCTTGCTAGAATAAATAATTGTTTTTAAAGCAATGCAAATGCAAAGCAGCTGCTATGGTGCGATTCATCGTCACTAGTGCAGCGATGCTTCCGCATTATTGTGATGGGATGCATTCATCACCTTGATGGATGAAGGCTGTACATCTTATGTTTTATAATGAGGTATATTTGTGACATGAAGAAGTGCACAATTATGCACTTGTTTGAATACTTTTCTCAGAATAACGAGTGAACCGCACACCCTTTTGCATTCTGTGTCATCATTGTCCGTCTCACTGCCCCCTTGACCCTCATTGCTATGACTGAGGTGAGTGAGCGAGGTTGTTTGTGTAACAGCAGGAGCGAGGATTTCTTCGCATCTCATTTGCCGGCTGATGAATGTTAATTTAGCACAGCCAATGGCCATATGGTTACTTCATACTTCATTTACACAATTAGAGCATCATAAAAAGAAACTTTCTCCAGGTCAGATAACGATAAGCTTAACTTAAAGCTCTGTTTCAAAACCTAGTGTACATTTAAGGCCACAACTCCAGATTTGTATAGAATTCGGCATTAGTATGCTGCAAACCCTAGTAGCAAAAGTAATAGATTTACAATGCACTTATTTTATACTAAGGATAATTTGAGTCTATTAACACATTTACTGACATAATGCTTAAGACTTACTGATATAAAAACTGTAATTAAACTTTATTTGGAGTACTACTTGTGCACAATGCACATTTCTTAATATTAAGCCTAAACTTGATGTAAATTGTTTGTCTTTAAATGCAAAATATTTCAAATGTACCTAAAGTATACTTGCAATAGTTCCACTTAAGCACAATCAAATATACTTATATAAGTATATATTTAGTTCACTATTTCTGCAAATTAAAGTGCATTAAATATAAAATTAGTTGTTCCAATTTAGCAGACTTTAAAAATACCAGTTTAGGATACTAAAAGTACAATTCATTTTTTATTAAGTACATAATATGTAAATGTATTTGTAGTACACTTAGCATGAAATACATGTATTTTAGATACATTTTAGTATATTTATTTTTTCACTAGGCATGGTAACAGCAATCCTCTAATATGCATAAATACACATCCCTAGTAAAAAAGTAATAGATTTAAAATGCATTTATTTTATACTAAGTTTAGTTCAAGTCTATTAACATATTTACTGACATATCGCTCGAGACTTACTGATATAAAAATTGTAATTAAACTTTATTTTGGAGTACTATTTGTGTACAATGCACATAATATTAAGCCTAAAATATGTTTTAATGTCACTGTTGATGAAAACCATGTGATCTTTAAATATAATCTGTCTTTAAATGCAAAATATTTAAAGTGTACCTAAAGTATATTTGCAGTAGTTCCACTTCAGCACAGTCACATATATTTAAGTATATCTTTAGTTCACTACTTCTGCACAATTAAAGTGCATTAAGTACAAAATCAGTTGTTCAAAAGTATAATTGTAGTGTATTTTTATTAAGTGCATAATATGTAAATGTATTTGTACTATACTTAGCATAAAATAAATGTATTTTAAATACATTTTAGTATATTTCTTTTTCACTAGGGAAGGTAACAGCAATCCTCTAATAAGCATAAAAACATAACACACCAAAATGTGTAAAATAGTGCATTTTAATTAAATTTCACTATGATGTTTTTTTTTACTGTGCATTTTAGGATTGCTGTAAAAATACTGCTTCAGAAATTTGGCCAAGAAGGATCCTTGTAAAAAAATAAATAAACTAAAATGTATTTAAAATACATGTATTTCATGCTAAGTATGCTACAAATACATTTACATATTATGCACTTAAGAAAAATACCATGCAATTGTAGTTTTAGTATACTAAACTGGTATTTTTAAAGTCTGCTAAATTGGAAAAACTAATTTTGTACTTAATGCACTTTAATTGTGCAGAAGTAGTGAACTAAAGCTATACTTAAATATATGTGACTGTGCTAAAGTGGAACTATTGCACGTATACTTTAGGTACACTTTAAATATTTTGCATTTAAAGACAGATTTTATTAAAAGATCACATGGTTTTCATCAATAGTGACATTAAAAGATATGTTAGGCTTAACATTATGTGCATTTTACACAAATAGTACTCCAAAATAAAGTTTAATTATAATTTTTATATCAGTAAGTCTCAAGTGATATGTCAGTAAATATATTAATAGACTTGAACTATACTTAGTACAAAATAAATGCATTTTAAATCTATTACTTCTTTTTTACTAGGAATGTGTTTTTATGCTTATTAGAGATGTAGTGACCTAAAGATATACTTAAGTATATTTGATTGTGCTAAAGTGAAACTATTGCAAGTATACTTTAGGTACACTTTAAATATTTTGCATTTAAAGACCGATATTATTTAAAGATCATACAATTTTCATCAATAGTGACATTAAACATATTTTAAACTTAATATTAAGAAATGTGCATTGTGCACAAGTAGTACTCCAAATAAATTTTAACTTAAATTTTTATATCAGTAAGTCTCAAGCGATATGTCAGTAAATATGTTAATAGACTTAAACTATACTTAGTATAAAATAAATGCATTTTAAATCTATTACTTTTTTTTTTTTTTTACCAGAGGAGGTTATCTTAAGTGACACTGACTACTCTTTTTGGAGCAGAATATGATGCCTGAAAATGCTGATTAGGCTAAGTTTTGTAACAGAGCTCATATTTTCCTCCCCCTCTCTTGTGAACTTTATGTACATTTCCTCTTCCAAAAGAAAACTCTACTGGGAACCAGAGGCGAAATATTACAAGGGACGCTTTTTAAATGTAAACAAGATATTCTAAGTATAACTCACTTAATAAACAACAAATAAATATGCCTTTTTTTTAGACCTTTTCTATTGGGTGAAGTGGCATCTTGTATTCACCATCACAAAAAGCCTTGAATAATAAGAAGCCTCTAACAAGCAGGGCCTTGTGTTTTCATAAAGAGAATGAAATGATGTTTTGAGGGTCACGATCATGAATTGGTGGTAGATTTATCTCTGAATTTTAAAGACAATTTTGGCACTGAAGTGAACATACACTCGTAACAAACACAACACAATAAACACAACATAACTAAAGTTATTTACAGTAAATGACATTCGTTTGCTCATCGCTTAAATACATACAGGTCAGATCGAGCTCAGGACCATTTTAAGACACGAGGATGTCTTAAAATGTGGTTTGAGGTGCGTTTAGATGTTTATTGTTGTTCTTAAGTGTAAGCAGTGACTTTTATCTCCTCCTCAGATGCTGGTCTGAAGGTCTCCGTTGAGCAGCGCGGCGTTATGCGTTTCCGTCATGACGTCGTTGACCATTCGAGTCCTGTCCTGTCGACTGTCGCTGCGCTCGATCTCATCCAAGCCGCCGACTCTTTTTAGACAAAGCACGTTTTGGAAGCTCTTCTTGAAGTTGTCCGACAAGAAGGCGTAGAGGATGGGGTTGGCGCAGCTGTTGGCGTAACCCAGCACCACCACGAAGTCAAACGTGCTCTTCAGCACAGGTGTGGTGGGAACGGTTCCGGTCACGGAGGTCACGTTGAATACGTAGAAGGGTAACCAGCATAATACGAACACCACCACTACTATAGACACCATACGGGTGACTTTGCGCTCAGAGCGCTTGCGTTTGGTGGAGCCGACGCGCATGCCGGAGGATTTCACCTTTATGACGATCAGCAGGTAGCACATGGAGATGACGATTAGCGGTAGGAAAAAACCCAAGAAAAAGGTGTAGAAGATGAAAGCGGTGTAGTAGGTGTTCTGGGGCTCCGGCCACAACATGGTACACGTCCGCGCCTCGTTTCTTTTGGTGTTAACACCGCTGTAGATCATAATCGGTAGGTTAACCAACAGCGACACGCCCCACATGCCCAAACTGATGGTTTTGGCCATGCGCGGCTTTCGCCATTTGGTGGATTTGATCGGATGCACAACAGCCAAGTATCGATCAAAGCTCATGACTGTTAAAAAAAAGATGCTGGTGAACTGGTTCATGGAGTCCACGGTCAGTACGACACGGCATATCGCCGATCCAAACGGCCAGTGGAGCAACGACAGCTGAATTGCAATGAATGGCAAGCTCAGCATGCACAGGACGTCCGCCACGGCCAGGTTCAAAATGTAGATATTCGTGACGGTCTTCATCTTGGCATAGCGCAGGATGACGTAAATCACCAGGGCGTTCCCGCAGAGCCCCACTGCGCAGACGACGAAGTACACGAATGTGATGACTGCTGAACTGGTTTGGTCAAAGCCAGGGTGGGTGCTATTGTGAGGGTAGATCTCCAGACCAAAGTCAGACTCATTTCCGGGGAAAAAACTATCGTTGAGAAGGCGGTCTGGGAGGGACATGTTGGAACTGGGCATAAACGTCCATTTTGAGCCCATTTTGAAAGTGTTTGGTAGTGTTTATTCACCAGGACAAAGCTTATGAAGATAGAGTCTGCAGTTTAATGCAAAACCTGTGTGTGTTTGTAAAAACAAGGAAATATGAGTTAACATATGAGCTTGTCATTTCAAAAATATCACATCTGCATCTGCTTTTTTTGTCTTGTGAGTGTCAAGTTAGTGTCAATGACAAATCAAATCACTAAATTTTAAAGTAACATTTCATCCCAGTACACTCTTAGAATCTTTTTGAGTGTTTTCACTTGGTCAGTTCATAAATTTGAGATGAATACAAGATGCGGTCAAGCGTAAACAGTTGTTTACTTGCCCTAAATGGGTTTACATCAGCATACTAAAGTTTGGGAGTCCCACGACCTACATGCGAGTGAGCAATCATGGATAGAGTAATCACGAATCTCAACCTGTATATGTGACCCTCGACCACAAAACCAGTCATAAAGGCCATTTTCTTATTGAAAGCTGAATAAATAAGCTTTCCATTGATGTATGGCTTATTAGGATAGGACGATATTTGACCGAGACACAACAGTTTGAAAATCTGGAATCTGAGGGTGCAAAAAAAATCTAAATATTGAGAAAATCGCCTTGTTGTGCAAATGTAGTTCTTAGCAATGCATATTACTAATCAAAAATTAATTTTGATATATTTACGGTAGGAAATTTGCAAAATATATTCATGGAACATGATCTTTACTTAATATCCTAATGATTTTCGGCATTAAAAAAATCAATAATTTTGACCCATTGTTGGCTATTGCTACAAATATACCCATGCTACTTAAGACGGTTTTACGGTCCAGGATCACATATAGCATCCCTAAATTCACAAGCAATGTACACATTTAGAGTGCTTTCACTTGGTCAGTTCATGCATTTGAGATGAATACAAGATGCGGTCAAACATAAACAGTTGTTTACTTGCCCCAAATTGGTTTACGTCAGCAAGTTTGGGAGTCCCACAACCCACATGCAAATGAGCAATCATAGATAGAGCAATCACGAATCTCAACCAGTAATTTCTATATGGAGTAAAAAATTGCATGCAATAGAAAATGTGACCCTGGACCACAAAACCAGTCTTCAGTAGTACAGGTATATTAGTAGCAATAACCAACAATACATTGTATGGGTCAAAATGATTGATTTTCCTTTTATCATTAGGATATTCAGTAAAGATCATGTTCCATGAAGATATTTTGTACATTTCCTAACAAAACTTAATTTTTGGTTATTAATATGCATTGCTAGGAACTTCAGTTGGACAACTTTAAAGGTGATTTTCTCAATATATTTAGATTCTTTGCACCTTCAGATTCCAGATTTTCAAATAGTTGTATCTTGGCCAAATATTATCCAATCCTAACAAATAGGATAAAAAATATCAGTGCAAAGCTTATTTATTCATTTTTATTGACCCTGGTTTTGTGGTCTAGGGTCACAAATGTGAATTCTGATATATGTGCATATTGCGAGAGAACAGCAGACTGGATTTATATCTGTTCTGCTGAGGCACATACAAATACAGCAATATACAAAATAAAAATTTGACACATTCATGTGGCCAAGTGAAAACGGAACTCATGAAGTGACTAAATGTAAACAGCCCTTTTATCAAACCTGATTATGGATCCAAAGACATACGCTTGTCACTTGCCCTGCAATTTTAAGGTCACGAGCAGCAGGATTGTCAATTCTGCTTATAGGTCTGATCTGCAACTTTGAATAAACAAGGACTTTACCTTGTCTGTCTGGTTTCTACAGCTCATTGACTTTTGCCCTAGCCAATATTGGTTTAATTGATCTTTACTGAGCAAACACCACAACTATTTGATCTAGCAGAGATCATGACGATGCAGACAATGCAGATTTGATTTTGCTGTTCAGCTCCACAAAGGCTCAGATTAATGAAATAATACAAAAGTGAAGTGCTGCAAAAGTGAAGTGCTGCAGTGTTGTTCTGGCGTTTAGATTACAGAGATCCATCCAAATCGTGTCTGTCTTCATCCCACACAATATCACAGCATCTTAAACTGAGAATGAACAGCACTACAGAAACCCAGCTGAGATCAAATCAAGTTTCATATACACTTAAAACTCTCAATAACGGATCAGTCCGCTTAAATGTGTTTAATTAAGCACTTAAGTTGACAAATAAACTGTTTTTCTCTTAGTATGCTATATATATATCTCCTACGTTTTTCAACCAGTACACAACATGTCTAAATAATGGATTGTTACTGAAAGCAAGGAAACAAACATAATTAGACATTAACTAAAACAGACACATACGACTGATCCAACTAAAAACTATTTTACCTTAAAACGGCTATTAATAATTTGCATCGTTATGGCATTTGCTTTTTGTTTTCAAATGAAAATGTTAAATCATAAATAATATACGGACAACTGCATGCCATGTGAATTAGTCTGTTGTAAAAATAAACAATTTTAAACCCTGCACTATTTCATTTGAATTATTTACCTGTAGTTTTTGGGCACTTTTGGTGATCCATTCCTGGAATCTTCACATGCTTCCACTGATCACCTTAATATTACCCTCAAACTGTGCGAACAAGTGCGAAATCCAAGTAAGAATAAACGACACTCGGACTTGACACCTCCTGATAAGACCCCGCACGTCCGTTCGTGCGTCAGGACACCGGCAGTTCTCCTCAGATAACAAATGATCGTTATTTCTGCAGGGAATAAACTAAAACATTTGTTAAAAAGCGCATGACGCACTTCAACTTTACAAAAATAAAATTCAAGTAATGAAAACGAAATTTCGGACGCAGCGGTCGAATTCCTTTGGTATTTTCTGTCAGAGCTGAAGGATGTCAGTTAGATCCTCGTGCGTGTGCTGCTGGAGCGCGAGTGCAGCTTCCCGCTCTGCGTGCAGATGGAGCTACTGATCCGCCGAGCTCGGGTTTCCCGCCCTCCTTGATATATCCCGCGCCGCGGACGAGATACATTAATCTAAACGACGTAAAAGGCTATATTCAGTTGTTTTTGCTGTGTGGTCTTGATAAGGATACTGAAATATGGCAGGGGTCAATATAATTATTTATATGAATACCCCCAAACAGATGTTTAAAATTAGAACGGGTTAAAATAAAAGCATGTGGGAATAAATTCAGGGACTTTAAATGAGTCATATCATGAGAAATCATATCTTCCCTTACATTCTTTGAGATAAAAGAGGCTGATGCCCTATGCTGTTGTGAACTCAAAACATGCACCATTTATTGAAGACAAGATGTAAAAATGACTCCTTGTAAGCACCTGAAATGGGAAACTAGTGCTAGACTTACGATTTTTAGCTGCCATTTGTAAATAACTAAAAGAATAACGAAGTGCAGTAAAGGCAAAAAATATTTGCGATAAACCACTATGTTTATGATTCCTTTAATGAGTTAAAATGATATAACAAGGCAGTTTGCAATATCAAGCCGCATTACGAACTGTTTTTGTACAGTTAAAATAAGGGTAAGGGAATGACACCAGAAGCTTTGCACATTCAAGTTAAAAATGGGCTTGCCTTCGCATACCTTATGAATTATACATTCCCTGATAGCACACATACATCACAGAGATGTCTGTCTGACATCTGCCTTTACATCTGAAAGATGTATTTTTTACAGTGTTTGCTATCTGCTATACGTCTATATGACATTTCCTATCAGATGTCAAATAGACGTCTATTAGATGTCTTTAAGATGTTTATGATTTAGAATGTATGTAAAAATGACATCTTACAGACGTCTGTCAGATGTTTGTACACAGCAGATGCTTTCCAGATTAACTGATCTTTAACAGACATCTTGCAGATGTGCGTGTGCTATCTGAGTTAGCATTCCTTTGAAAGCATGTTTCTGTCACTAAATAAAAATAATAAAAGTAGCCCAGATAGCACACGTACATCTGCAAGACGTCTGTTAAAGATCACTTGATCTGGAAAGCATCTGCTGTGTACAAACATCGGACAGACGTCTTTAAGATGTAAGTTTTACATAAATCATAAACATCTTAAAGACATCTAATAAACCTCTATCTGACGTCTGCATTTACATCTGCAAGACGTATTTTTTAGATTGTTTGCTCATCTGCAATACCTCCATTGGATGTTTCCTATCAGATGTCAAATAGACGTCTATTAGATGTCTTTAAGATGTTTATGATTTAGAATGTTTGTAAAACTGAAATCTTACAGACGTCTGTCAGATGTTTGTACAAAGCAGATGCTTTCCAGATCAAGTAATCTTTAACAGACATCTTGCAGACGTGTGCTATCTGGGAACATGGCAGTTTGCAATATCAAGCAGCGTAGCAAACTGTTTTTGTAAGATACAGAATAATACACACTTACCTTAAAAATAATACATTAGCATTCCTTTGAAAGCATGTTTCCATTGCTAAATAGAAGTAATAAAAATAGCCCCGATAGCACATGTACGTCTACAAGATGTCTGTTAAAGATCACTTTATCTGGCAAGCATCTGCTGTGTACAAATATCTGACAGATGTCTTTAAGATGTCAGTTTTACATGCATTCTAAATCATAAACATCTTAAAGACATCTAGTAAACATCTATTTGACATCTAACTGGAAATGTCCTATAGACATATTGCAGATGAGCAAATACTCTAATAAATACAATGTGCAGATGAAAACCCAGACGTCAAATAGATGTCTCCGTGATGTACGTGTGCAATCAGGGAGGTAATTGGGACTTTTTTATCTCAGAATTCTTACTTTTTATCTAAAAAATTCTCGTATTTCATCTTTTTTCCTCACAATTCTTGTCTCAGAAATGCTAGACATAAACTTGAGCAATTGTGAGCTATAAAGTCAGAATTCTGAGATGTTAACTCACAGTTGTAGGACAAAAGTCTTTTGTTTTTTTCTCAGAATTGGACTGTGAGGTGTAGATTCACAACTGTGAGAAAAAAAGTCACAATTATCTTTTGTCTTTTTATTTATTTTTTGGGTGCCAGAAACCAGCTTTAATATGGCAGTTCCTTGGCTTTAAATGAACTGAAATCCTCAATCCTAACAGAAGTGGTAAACACACCAGTGGGCCTTCACCTCTGACAGCACTTAGTCAACAAGAGCAGGAACTGAGAATATATGGGGTTAAAGGTCAATGACAGATAAGTCATGAAAAGCCTTGATGAAAGGTAAACTGCGGCAATGACAATAAACAGACTCAACTTAAAATAAAGAGTATTAAGTCAAAATGATGAACAATTTAATTGAAACATGTATTGAAACAGAAACAGTATCCATTATATTTGATAACAGTGAGCCCGTTTTTGGGTATCAACTTGTTATGAGGCTCTAACTAAATGGATGCTTGCATTGTTCTCTGAAATACTGTTTAAAATTAAATTCAGGTTTCAATAAAAGGCCAGCAGTGAAAGGAAATCCATTGTTCTTAAGCTGACAAAGTATAGCAATGGGAAAATCTGATAGAGTGGTTAAGATGGTGAAAGAGAGAGGATTATGCATTAGTAATGAGAAAGCAAAGCATTTCTGTGTTTCTTTAACTTTGGGCACTTTCATGTCCCAGTTGCTGATTTATATTAAAACAGATTTCAACTTTCTTGTTTTCATTATGTGAAGGTTTCATTAAAACTGGAAGCTTTTTACCATGTCTTTGTCATTTATTTTTTATACCTTTCAAAATGCTTTTTATTCCATTTATTACCATTTTATTCCAAAAATGTTTGAATGCCATTTCTTGATGGTGAATGTTATCAAACACATCATTTGAGATGGGGAGGAAATACTGGATGGTGGAAATGTTCATGACTTCCAGGAAAAGACAAAATTGTATTATTCATAAAAATATAGCCTGTATATATCAGCCTATTATAAAATAATCAGTTCTTTGAAACAATGACGGTTTGTTGAAACGACAGTCCCACCTACAGGTCGGAACAGGTACTGTTTCAACAGCTGGCTATAAATATCGCTTCAAACGATGTCGTAACGTTAATGGGTGAGAGCTAAATTAAAGTCTAAGGGCTGTTCACGCAGAACGTCGATTCAATTTTAAGTAAAATGGAAAAAGAGCAAAGGTTCTCGTGACGCGTTTTTTAAATCTTTTTACTTTGCCCGCCATTTTAAACACGGCGCTCGGAGGCGGCAAAACTGTCAAAAGACTTCCGCCTTGCGTCTGTTTACATAGAAAAACAATTTGAAAGCAGTGTAGCGGTATCTACAATGGATTTAATCGCTGACAAACTAAACGTAATAAGACATTAGACCTATTTGTGAAGAGAAACTTGTTTAATCTTCAAAAATATAACGGGGGTTAGACACTAATTGGAAAACTGCATCGCAACGTCACTGGATCACCGTCAATAAAAACGAGTAAGCATTCATTTAACATTTCCATTATGTTCTTAGTGTATGTTAGTATAAAAGCTAAATAGAGCTGTTCTTGCCTTTTTAAGAACATGTTTTATTGCCAGAGAGTCATTAAAGAAAATTACTGTTTGGTTTGAATCACATCAACTTTAAATGTAATTAGTTGTTAGTTGTAAAAAATTAAGGTTAAATAGAACATGAATGCAAAATGAGGCAGTTTGTTAAATTATTATTCTTATTTTTTAATAACTTCATATGGTTGTCTTATTGTCTTACTAAACTATTCATTATATGCCTGATATGTCACAAACCTATACATTATAGGTCTGCACTGGACATTAAAAGACCAATTAAAAGCTTTTGTCCATGTATAGGCACAGTGATAACTACTGATAATAGATGATTATAGTCAAATTGCCAAGCTAGGAGTTTAAAAGGATGTTTTCTAAGGCGCAAAGCCAAAGGTTGGGAAACAATTTATGAAACCTTTTAGACAGCCCGGGTCATCAGTAACAACGAAGTGTCAGCTGAACTAGCGGTTGTTGTTAAAAATGGTCAAATGTAGCGTTAACTAGAGTCAGCTGGATATATAATGGCAGGGTTAAAGTGAAACATTTCTGGACAAGACTGACACAAAAACAGAACTAGGAACCATTTTAATTAGAGTTGTTAATACACAATTTTATTCTAAATAGAGTTTTACATAATATGTATATTATACTTGTTATACATAATGTTATATTTTATTTGTATGCAATATGTTGATGCTGATTCCCAATTAGTAATTTTCCATTTAGATGCTAATGACACAATATAGATGCTGCCCTTTGGTCAGAGTAATGAGGGACATGGTCCCATAACCTCCTGAGAGATGTTATTTAAAATTGTTTTGGTACATAATGTGCGTGAGAGCTATTGCTAACCTTCTAATTTTGTATCTAAATCATTTTTTAGAAGATTTGATGAGCTTAGAGTGCATCTGCTTTATGTCAGAGGTATAAATTTTTGAGAATCGTCATGAAAGCATATTCGTCATGGAGCCATGGGATACTCTTCTTCAACATTTGTACATGGGAATGAAGCTTTTTAAGTGTTCTAATCTAAGCATACCGTCTCCCACCAAGTCCTGTCTCATACATATATGAGAATTCATTTAACATTTCCGTTATGTTCCCAGTGTCTGTTAGTATAAAAGCTACATCTGTTTTTACCTTTTTAGGAACATGTTTGATTTCCAGAGAGTTGTTAAGAAATTACTGTTTGGTTTGAGTCACATCAACTATAAAGGTAATTTTTTTTTATTGTCAATCAGTTATAGAAGATGTGGCAGTTTGTTAATTAAATTTTTTACTTGTGCCATTTTAATAAACTCCAGAAACTATTCATTATATTCCTATACATTATAGACCTGCACTGGACATGTGATGCCCCAGAGTCCAATTAAAAGCTTTAGTCAGTATGCATATTTATTTATTTATTTTTAACAGGATGACAGGTAACAATGATGATTTCAAGAGAGGTGTATGTATATGCATTTACATGTATGCATGTGTGTTCATGAACATTTTTATGCTACCAGGTTCCCCTTTTGTCATGAATACTGAATAAGGAAAGGTATGTTACAGTCTTAAATTGCACCTCAGCTGCCTATAAAACTGCTGCAAAAACAACATGTTTATAACATTTCGAATGTGGGCCAGATGTGAAACAAAGCAGTGTTGTGGGCTGTTTTCTTAATGCGTTTCTCAGTTGCAAGCCTTCAAAGCTGTCAAGATATTAATACCAACCAGAGTCGAACTTGAAGTAGATGACAGATTTGTTTTTCTCTGCAAGTGGTTATACGTTTATACATTTTGAAGCAGAAATGCCTCATATTGGGTGCATGTTTGTTTCTCTGAAAGTTTAAACTGAAAACTTGCTCTTTTGACAACTTCCACTAAAAAGCTTTGAAAGGAGGTGCTCAGAGATTCATAAATGTTTAAATAGTTCAGTCTGCGCACTTGAACAAAGAGAAACACACTGTGTCATCAGCTGTGAATTTTAATGTTTATGAACAATGATAAATTACATATGTAGAAAGCAATTTGTGATCCTGGACCACAAAACCAGTCATAAGGGTCAGTTTTTTAAAATTGAGATTTATACATCATCAGAAAGCTGAATACGCTTTCCACTGATGTATGGTTTGTTATGATAGGACAATATCCTAACAACTATTTAAAAATCTTGAATCTCAGCGTGCAAAAAATCTAAATACTGAGAAAATCACCTTTAAAGTTGTCCAAATGAAGTTTTTAGCAATGCATATTACTAATCAAAAATATGGCTTTGATATATTTATGGTAGTAAATTTACAAAATATCTTCATGGAACATGATTTTTACTTAATATCCTAATGATTTTTGGCATAAAAGAAAAACCGATAATTGTGACCCATACAATGTATTTTTGGCTATTGCTACAAATATACCCATGCTACTTAAGACTGGTTTTGTGGTCCAGGGTCACATACGAACTCCCCCCAAAAATATGTTTTGGATGATTATGTGCAAATATTCTTTACATGCAATAAAGTGAAATATTAACATCAAAGCAGAAGCATAAAATAGTGTCAAAATGCTGTGATACAATGAAAACAAGGGTAATAGTAAGTTCAGAATATATTATCAAAAAGTTACAAAGCATTATTACTTCAAAGCAAAAAATTCAAAAAAGATATTCAAATATATATATACAAAAATGAAATAATAAAATATATATTACCCTGTGTAGATTATATATATTGCCATATATTTAAAATATCATATGTTATTAATTACTATATAGATATGAAGAGTTTATTTGCAAAAACAGATTATGAAAATTATGTTTTTTAATTGTGCATTCCAATTAATTTCAAGTCAAACTGCAGCTGGGTTATTTTGATTAGGTTAAAAAACAACAACAACATGTTGACACTATAAAAAACATGATTTTTTTAATTATATAAAAAAAAAAACATAGTTATCTGTTTTTGCAAATAAACTCTTCATACATATATGTACATAAACCAGTGTTGGCCATTAACATCTAATTTATCAACTATTTTCAAAAATTCTCAACCACATTCTTTTCTCATGTGTCATTCGGCAACAGTCACACAAAAATCCTCAAATATTTGGTCCTAGCTGGATGCCATGACAACCATGACATCATCCCGAAGTCCACAATCAGTTTGACAGCACTTGTACAGGAGGGCAGAAATTGCATAATCATCCTTACAGCACGGCCCTTCCTTTGCGTGGAACTTTGCTTTTGTGTTGAAAAAGCTTTGCCGCAGCAGAGGGTGAGTTATCGACTTCCACCCGCCACTTATCACGCACCAGTCTGCTCATGTCTTTTTCTCAATTGCACAGACGCAAACACAATCTCAGAGACTCATACTTTGAGGTGTACTAGAAAAATGTGTCAAAGAAAAATAGTTTGTTTACAAAGTGGGAATGCATTACGACACAAACCCTTCTAAATATTTAAAACAAAGACGTACTAAGCAAGCACGCTTTGCACGTTGGTGTCGTGCAGAACGAACCCCTCAGTGTCTCTGTCGCAATGTGTCTGTGAGCTCTTGTGAGGGCAGAGGAGGGCGTGGAAATGCCTTCGAAAGGTTTCCGACAGGCACGCGTATAATATTGGATTGGCGCAGCTCCACGAGTACGACAGGAGCACAACAAACTCAAAGCCACGTGTAAAATCGAGCACAACATTTATCTGGTGCAGAGAACAAAAGTTGAAGACGTAGAACGGCAGCCAGCAGATGCCAAAGACCAAAACAACCGCCACTACCATCTTAGTAACCTGTTTCTCAAACCTTTGGCTTTCTATTGAAGATGACGTTTGCTGTCTGGCGTTTCTCAGAGTCACTAGAAGTGCTGTGTAAAACACAATCATTATGGTGAACGGCAAGGCGAAGCCTAGTACGAAGGTGTAGCTAAGAAAGGCCAACCACCAAGTGTCAGACGCAACATGAGGGTCAACAGTGCACAAACCGTAAGTGGCAGAAAAATGAATAGCCATTGGTATCACTGGAAACAAAGAGATAAACCACATTAGTGCAGCGATGATTTTCGCACGTCGTGGCGTCCGCCACTGAGCGAAGCGCAGTGGATCTACCAGAGCCATGTAGCGATCAACACTCATCACGGTTAAGCAGAACACACTCGTGAATTGATTGATGCCGTCCAGAACCATAACCAGCTTGCAAACGGCGTCTCCGAAGATCCACTGGTCCTGGAAATTTTGGATAGCAATGAACGGGAGTCCTACCATGAAGAGTCCGTCCGCCAAAGCCAAGTTGAAAATGTAGACGGTGGTCGCCGAAGACATTTTGTCCAGTTTCAGAATGGTGACGATGACCAGCGAGTTTCCGGTCAATCCCACAATGCACACCGCCAGGTACAAGACGGCCATGGTGATGCTGAACGCATCGAAGTCCTCCTGAATGTAGACGTTGTTTATCGCAGCACTGTTTAGATCTAGAATCGATACGTTGTCGTAAAACATTGCCATAGGTTTCGCGGTTTCCATTTCTGGTTGAAAACAGGTTGTAATTTTTGGGGGAGGAGATCAGATGTATTATCAAAAATGAATGTTAGTCCTTGCAGAAGATCAAATGTATTAGAACTTGCTTAAATTTCTGGTCAGATATCGTTTGTAGTCCTTGGAGAAGTTCAGTTGTGTTAGATCTTGGCTAAATATCAAAAATGGTTTGAAGTCCTTGCAGAAGTTCAAACGTATTAGATCTTGTCAGAATTTCTGGTCAAAAATGAATGTCAGTCCTTGCAAAAGCTCAAACGTATTAGAAATTGGCAAAATTTCTGGAAGAAAATGGTTTGTAGTCCTTGCAGAAGTTCAAACGTATTAAAACTTGACAAATTTTCTGCTCAGAAATGATTTGTAGTCCCTGCAAGAAAAGGTCAAATGTATTAGAACTTGCCAAAATATTGCTAAGGTGTATTAGATCTTGGCGAAATATCAAAAATGGTTTGTAGTCATTGCAGAAGTTGTTCAAACATATTAGAACTTAATGAAATTTCTGGGAAAAATATGGTTTGTGGTCCTTGTAGAAGTACAAACGTGTTAGAAATCACCAAAATTGTTTTGTAGTCCTTGCAATTTAAATTTTTTTGGTCAAAAACAGTTTATAGTCTGTGCAAGAAAAGTTTAAATGTATTAGATCTTGCCAAAATTTCTGGCCAAAAATTAATGTTAGTCCTTGCAATTCAAATGAGTTAGATTAAAACCTGGCAAAAATTCTGGAAGAAAATGGTTTGTAGTCCCTGCAGAAGTTGAAATGTATTATAACTTTTTTGAATTTCTGATCAAAAATGGGTGTTAGACTTTGCAGAAGTTCAGGTGTATTAGCACTTGACAAAATATTGTTAAGGTGTATTAGGTCTTGGCAAAATGTCAAAAATGGTTTGTAGCCCTTGCACTTCAAACGTATTAAATCTTGACAAATTTTCTGGTCAAAAATGGATGTTAGTCCTTGAAAATGTTCAGATGTATTATAAACAGTCAAAATTGCTGGAAGATATTGGTTTGTTGTCCCTGCAGAAGTTCAAACGCTATAAAACTTGACAAATTTTCTGGTCAAAGACAGTTTGTAGTCCCTGTTCAAGTGTGTTAGATCTTGCCAAATTTTTTTGTCAAAATGGATGTTAGTCCTTGCAGGAGAAGTTAAAATGTATTAGAACTTGCTGAAATATCTGGGAAAAAAATAGTTTGTAGTCCTTTGTAGTACAAACGTAGTAGAAAACGGCAACAATTCTTGAAAAAAAAAAAAACGTTTGTAGTCCTTGCAGTTCAAACGTAATAAATCTTGACAAATTTTCTGTTCAAAGACAGCTTGTAGTCCTTGCAAGAAAAGTTCAAATATATCAGCTCTTGCCAAAATTTCTGGCCAAAATAGATGTTACTCCTTGCAAAAGCTCAAACGCATTAGAAACTGCCAAAATTTCTGGAAGACAATGGTTTGTACTCCTTGCAGAAGTTCAAACGTATTAGAGCTTGACCAGTTTTTTACTAAAAAGCAGTTTGTGGTGCTTGCAGTCCTTGCAAGTTCAAACGTATCAGATCTTGCCAGAATTTGTTCTTGATCTCCACAGGTTTGCATCCACCTTGTCCTGGAAGCTGGTTTATTTTTCCCACCTCAAGAACTTCCCCAGCAGGTCTTTGAAGAAATTTCAGCACAAGCTTGGAGGAAAAACAAGCTTCAACCCAAAAAGCTGGCACTCGAACGACTGGTATTTGTTGTAAGATCTAGACTCCAAAGCAGCAATCCAATGGGTGTTTGACCCTCCTAGTGAGATCTTATATATCCCCCCAGCAGCGCCTGGAGTGTGTGTGTGTGTGTAAAGTCATCCGTCGACTCCCGATAAGCAGCGCCGGCTCGTTCCAATCCGCTGTTATGAGGTTTCCAGGGTGCCATCTGTTACAATACTTTTGTTTTCATAACTAAACACCCTTGTCAGAAGGTCCATCCAGCCTCTTTCTTTCACACTCCCTTGCTCACTCCCTCTCACTTTCCTCCTTCTCTCCACCCCTCTGTTTCCTCCCTTCCCTCGCAGTTCAGTGGGGGGTCAATCTGAGCTGATCAACCCCCAACTTCCCCTCTGGGCCACCCACTTTCCAAATACGTCCCCAAAGAATGAGTGATGAATCTGGCTCGTCTCCCTCTGCTTGTTTTAATGTGCTGCGTCCCCCCCTTCGGTGTTTATATTTCTCGCTGATTGTCTTTGTTTGTTGGTCAGTGAATCATTTATCAAGGCCTCGGCGGGTGGAAACGGTCACAGATAAAAGGGCAAGAGTAATGAGCGATCACCTTAGTCCTGTTCCTCCTCTGACACGCATAGTTGGAATGCCGCAATTCTCACAGTGAACTTCCCAGGATAACAGTAACTGAGGGGGATAATGGTTATAAAGTAGGCTATACGCTCACCTCACCGACAGGCACGGTTTTGGTAGCGGATATGTCGTTATGCAATGCGCGAAATGTTTTGGAGTTCACTCTACTGCAAATTCCACAAAAACGTTCCTAGAATTTGGAATTTTCCATTGGCATGTTACTGTAAACTTGGAAATGCTTTGCAGGCTGAGCTTATTTAGAGGTTTACGGGGCCTCAAGTGACTTGAAGACAGGTATCCAGTCCTCTCCAATAAATCTACATGGCCGGCATTTGGTTTCACTGTTCTGGGCTGAAGTTTTCTTGCATCTCTTAACAAGAAACATACCGGTTTTACAAATAGCATGTTGTAGCTTCTAAGAATTGGGACAGAAGAACTATGGAAACCTTTAATGCACAATCCTGGTCTCATCTGCGCATCTTTTAATTCTTTCGACTTTTGTTGTATGTGTGTGTTTTTAATTAGTTTCATTATTTCTGTTTTCAGTGTTACTGAAATTACCCCCCTTTAATCTTTCATCTCTCTTCTCTGATCTGATTTCTCATGGGTTATCATTCATCTTAAAGGAGAAGTCCACTTCCAGAACAACAATTTAGAAATAATTTACTCACCCCCTTGTCATCCAAGATGTTCATGTCTTTCTGTGTTCAGTCGTAAAGAAATTACGGTTTTTGAGGAACATTTCAGAATTTTTCTTCATATAATGGACTTCATTGGTGCCCTGATTTTGAACTTCCAAAATGTAGTTTAAATGCAGTTTCAAAATCAAAATCAAAATTAAAAAAAAGAAATCTAAAGATAAAAATTTGCATACTTTTTAAGCACAAAAGCTTGCATAGCACAGGTTCTCGGATGCGCGTCCACGTTCATTTTGAACGAATCTTTAACGTGACTCGCGAAGAACGAGTCGTCTCGGGGAGTGATTTGTTCAGTCGCGCATGCGCAACATCCTGTTAAGTTCTGTACTGGAATTAGTTCACCTGTTTCGAGTCTTCGGGTTTTTCGAGTCATTCGTTCATCTTATGGGGCTGTTTACATGACGCTGATTTTGCTAAAATTAACGAAATGACTCAACAAAAGATTTGTTCATTTTGCTGAACTAGACTCAAAGGTCCGAGTTAGTCAAATGATCCGAACTTCCCACCACTACTACGAATCACTACTACGAATCATGTTCATCGTCTGTGTACTCCGGCTAAAAAAGGTAGAGCATGGCGAAAAACTCCATCTTATTTTCTCCTACAACTTCACGTTTGTTTGTAAACAGCGTTTGTGTTACTTGCACTTTCTTAGTCTTTGCACGTTCACTTTGTAAACACTGGGTCTGTAGTTCCATGTGACCTTTCGACATGATTCAATAGTACGTAGCGCTATAAACGTGCATGCCAGAACCTGTGCTACATGAGCTTTTGTGCTTAAAAAGTATACACATTTTTATTTTCCCAAAAAATTGACCGATCGCTTCGCTAGATAAGACCCTTCTTCCTCGGCTGGGATCATTTAGAGCCCTTTAAAGCTGCATTAAACTACGTTGTGGAAGTTCAAAATCGGGGGCACAATTGAACTCCATTATATGAAGAAAAATCCTGAAATGTTTTCCTCCTGTTTTCCTGTCTTACGACTGAAAACAGAAAGACATGAACATCTTGGATGACAAGGGGGTGAGTAAATTATTTGTGAATTGTTGTTCTGGAAGTGGACTTCTCCTTTAAGCCGAATTAGAAATCTCAGTGCACATGACTGTAATGAATCACTTGTAAAGTTCAGTGATGCTTTATTTTTCATGTTTCAGTGCTGACTGGAAATTCCTAAAGAGAAATCCAGTATGTCACAATAAAAACTAATATGATGGAAGTCATTTTAATATTTCAATTTGTGGTCCCATGCTCTTTCAAAAACTTCAAACTTCACTGAAGACTCTTCTAAGTTCTTACAGATGAACATACATCAGAAGTTCATATGGTTAGTGAATCACATTGAAAGAATGAAAGAAACAACAGTCTGCTCGCCATACAAGAGACGTAAAGCGGCACAGGACACATAATCAGATGGCTTTCTAGGAAAGCTGTCGTTATCAAATGAAATTAGATCAAATAAATGAGAAGAGAGATGAAAGATAAAAGTAGAGTAATAACTGAAGAATATAAAGGAGCTAATTAAAGAATGCACATGACAAAAATTAAAAGATAAAGGACTAGAGATAAGAAGAGGTTGATTAGAGAAATAATATTATGTAAAATGTATTAAATTTTATAATTGTATCATTGATGGGATTGGAATATGATTTAAAAGGGGTTCAAACTCGGGTCATTTGAATACAAAGCAGCATGAAAATATCACGGCACATGCAGTGAAGACAGAATACAGTCAGGGGTGCAGGGAATAATTAAAAAAATTATTAAATAAAAATTTTATTTATTATTCTGTTCTTAATATTATTATTCTGTATTTCACACCATTTATTTATTCATTTATTTATTTATTTTACTTTGAAACCATTTTAAAAATAATTACAATGAAAAGGCAGCTAACACATTTAAATGAAAAGTGGAAATGGTAATTTATTGTAAAATGTACACAAGTAATATTTGTTTTATTTACAGATTTGATTTTGTTTATTTTTTATTTTATTTTATTTTTTTTACAGTGTATACAGCAGCACATGTAAATGACAATTTTTTATGTATTTATATTTATTGTTTTATGTATTTATATTTATATTTGGAATGTGACTTAAAAAGGGATTCAGCTTTGGGTCACTTGAATATAAAGCAGCGTGAAAATATCAGGTCACATGCAGATACAGAATAATACAGTCAGGGGTCCAGGGAATAATTGAAAAAAAAAATCATAAAATTAAAATGAATAATTCAATAATGTTATTATATTAATAAATAATTGTATTTATTATTTATAAATTTATTATCATTTATAATTTATTTATTTCTTTTGTATTTTATTTATAACTATTTAATTTTATTTATTATTTTGTTCTTAATATTATTATTTTGTATAGACTACACTTTTTACACCATTTATTTATTTATTTATTTATTTTACTTTGAAACCATTTTTATTTTTAAAAAGTGGAAATGGTATTTTATTGTAAAATGTACTCAAGTAATATTTGTTTTATTTACAGATTCAATTTTGTTTATTTTTTTTATTTTATTATTTTTTTTACAGTGTATACAGCAGCACATCACAATATCAAGAAGTAACTGACAAAGTTTTATGTATCTATATTTATTGTTTTATGTGTTTATATTTGTTAACTTATATTTGAAATATGATTTGAAGGGGGTTCAAACTTGGGTCAATTGAATATAAAGCAGCATGAAAATATCAGGGCACATGCAGATACAGAACAATTCAATAATTGTATAATTATTTCATTAATGTATTTATTATTCTTTTAACATTATTATTCTGTATAAACTACACTTTTTACATTATTTTTTAAATAATTACAAAGAAACGGCATCTAATACATTTAAATGAAAAGTAGAAATGATATTTGTTTTTGTTTGACTCAATTTTGTTGTGTTTTACAGTATATATAGCAGCAGATCACAATATCAGAAAGTAAATGACAATTTATATTTATTGTTTTATGTATTTATATGTATTTATATTTTCCCTAAAAGGTTAACGCATTATTTTCTTCTAATATAAGTTTTCAAATCCTTCCAGAATAGCTTACGTGGTCACTTTAAAACTCAGTTGCCTGTGTGAATGAACCAATGGGAGCTCGAGAGAGGCGGGACTTCGGCCGTAACACAGACACGTGTACACAGGGAAGCAGGAAGTGAAGCTGCTCAGTTGGTGTCTGTAAACAGTAAGTACTGTTCAATAGTAAGTAGTGTATTCATAGGCAGTAAAATGAATGAAAGCAGGCTCAAAAAACAACGACGCGTTTATTGTCTGTTTCCGAAATGCTGAAATATTTAAATTCAACGGTTCACGATTATTTTTAGCAGATAAACTTTGTAAGATTCTTTCAGTCTGTGTGGTTTCATTAAATAGCCCTGTCTTTGCGTTATAATATCATTTGTGAGACTGCTTCAACTGTTAGTAAACATTGTTTCAATAGGAGGAAACTGCAGTGTTAATATGTTTCATTATTTGATTCATGTATAATAACAGCTGTTGCACCCACTCAGAGCTGACACCAATCTATAGATACATTGTAACATAAATATGGCAGAGATTAAACAGTAATTATAAACTATATAAGATGAGCTTATCATTAAGTGCACCTTATTTCTACCTTTAAATAAACATCATGGTTGTAAATGGGCTTGTTTTAGTTTACAGAGCTGCAGTGTTTGCAAATATCCTGGATAAATAGGATTTGGTTCACACGCCCGTCTGCGTGAGGAATAAACTGCATTCTCTGCCTCTCTGTGTTTCATTCGCAGGCACCATGATTGCAGGTGTCAGTCCTGTAGTTCAGGCCCTGCTGGGGACCCTTTTCACCTGGGGCCTCACCGCAGCTGGTGCCGCTCTGGTCTTCATCTTCTCCAGCAGACAGGTGAGACGGGTTACTTCAACTGGGTTACATCAGACAGGGTGGTAATAGCGGGATATAGAGAGAGGCTTAAAGGAATGGAAAAATGAAAATGATGTCATCATATGTGACTCTGGAGCACAAAACCAGTCTTAAGTAGCTTGGGTACATTTATAGCAATAGGCAAAAAATACATTATAGGGTCAAAATGATAAATTTTTCTTTTATGCCAAAAATCATTAGGATATTAAGTAAAGATCATGTTCTGTGAAGATATTTTGTACATTTTCTACCGTAAATGTATCAAAACTTGATACAGTGACTCTTATGACTGGTTTTGTGGTCCAGGGTTGCATATGCACAGAAGAAGATATTATGAAAATGTACTGACCACTGTTTTCTATATAATGAAAGTTAAAGGGATAGTTGCTGGTAGACTTCCATAGTATTTTTTTTTCCCACCATACTGCTACCAGAAACCGTTTTGTTACCCACGTTCTTCAAATTATCTTTTTCGTGTTTAACAAAAGGAATAGGTTTTGAACACGAGGGTGTTTAAATGACTTTTAGTTCATATTTCTTCAAGTATAACAGGTTTGGCTTAACATTAAGTGAGTGATGAAATGATGAAAATATTTATTTAAAAATATAATGAAAATTTAATTATTATTATTATTATTATTTTACTTTTTAATTCTTGTTTTTATTTTTTTTATTTTAATTTTAAGAGTCAAGGTGAAACTGAAACTGTGTTCATGTGATGTTTTGAATGTTTAGTTGTAATTTTATTAATAAACATCTATAAAAATGGTAAAAACTTTTTTTTTAAAAAAGTTCCTTACTATATACAATAAAAAATGTGATCTAACAAGGAATTTCATGTAATTTTACAGTAAAATACTGTTAAATGTATCATTTTTGGAAGTAAAAAAGAACAAGTCATTCTATAATTTACAAAAAAAAAAAAAAAAACTTACATTCCCAGAATTTTCTGTCACAGCTCACATTTGATGGTTTTTTTTTATTTTTTATATTGTTTTATATCAGTTACGTGCTTTCGGGTTATTATTATTAACATATTTAGCATTATTTAGTGTTGTGTGTTGGTATATTAACATTATATCAGTTAATAAAATATACAGTTTTTACAGTAAACTTAAGTTAAAACAGTAAAATGCAAACTGTTAGGTGCTGTATTTCTTATGGAAAATTTCTGGCAAAAACAGCTGTCATTTTTACCTTTTTTTTATTTTTTTAGTTTTTGATTGAATGATTTTTGTTGTTTTTACGTTCTATCTTCTTTTTTCCTCACAGAAGCGTATCTTGGATGGCAGTCTGGGATTTGCCGCAGGGGTAAGAAACCCTCAACCCTGTTTTTTACTTTCCTTCTTTGATTTATGTGTCCATCATTTCTTCTCCTTTTTGCCGTACATTCTCATGGTGTGTTTGCATCATATCTCTTTTTTTCTTTACACAATGCAACAGATATTTGAAATTCATTCAGCGTGGACATGCAGGAGCACGTTATGCGCTTTGTTGTTCATTAAGGCTTAAAAAGAATAGATGTTATTTATTTGTGACCCAGAGTTAATTACAGAATCCTGTTTTGATTGTCTGAAGTATTTGAATGCAACACCAGGTTTGCTGGATTATTATCAAATGTTCAGAAACAACAGTTCCCCTTTTGTGCTCGCCTGAAGGACCATGAAAAATTATCTTCCATTAAAGATGAGAAAATATAATTTCCATGACATTAAATATGCATGTTCAGTAGATTCAAACTAATACATGGTATGAATGTTTTTTGTGCCCCCATGTTCATTACAAACTGAGAACCTGTATAATGATGCTCAATCTTCAATGCTTTTTAGCGTAGTTTTATTGCTTTGCTCGGGGTACAGAGATTAAGATTAAGATCATTTTAACCTCTAAATGTGATTGTACTTGATGACAGTTTGTCTTTTAAAGAGCATGTTGATCTATAAAACCGGATAGGAAAGATATATTTTTTGTTGCTAATTAGAAACATGTTGCTGCTCCTTTTCTAGATGCTTGTGATACTTTATACAGAGTCGCTGGGGTTTTAAGCAGATGCTTCATAGTTTACCATGCTGTGATTAAAGTAATTTCTCTATGTTATTCACTGTAATCTTTATCCACAAGTTAAATGGCTCTCTCTAGGCAGTTTTATTGGTTTAACTTTGTAAAAATCAGTGTCTTGCTTTAATATTTGACAGGTTATGATAATATTCAATCAAATTCGTATTATAGGCTACTTTTAGTTGATATATTGTGTGTTCCTGTCCCTAATATGAGAAACGGTCTGGAAAGAAGGCTTTTGTTTCTTCTTAGAATAATCTTCATAAAATGTTGACATTTAAACCTTTCCAGCTTTAAATACTGTAAATTCAAGCCAAAGACTTTTAACTAAAGCTGTGTGTGTATAATATCATTTATAATAATACATAATTATTTTGTATTTTTATGATTTAATATTCTCCCTCTCTCTGTAAAATGTATTTAATGGACAAAATCCATAAAAAACATTTTTGTTACTTGAAATAAACATGAACTGAAATGAAATAAAATATGAACACTATTATATTTTATATAAAAATGATTTCAGCCAGTTGACATTTTTCATTTTCATTTAGTTTATCTGTATTTACCAAAAAACTAAAACTGGAGGAAAAAAAAAAATATATATATATATATATATATATATTATTATTATTATTATTATTATAAAATGTATATATATATATATATATATATATATATAAATAAATAATAATATTATTATTATTATTATATTATTATTATATATAATATTTTCAATTAGATTTTATTTCGTATTTAGTTATTTTTTGTTATATATATATATTTGTTTTGCATTTTATATATATATATATATATATATGCAAAACAAAATATATTATATATATAATTTTTTATTGAAAAAATTAACAAAAACTGTTATAAATATATAAATGTATGTATTTTTTTTAGTTATTATTCTTTAATCAAAACAACCCAACTGCAGTTTTTTTTATATTACTTGGAATGCAGAATAAAACACAAACACACACATGCAGTGTCCTTAGTTTATTACTTTATCATCATCTTCCTCCTCCTCCTCTTTCGGGGATCTGCTGTTGTCCACATGGATCGTTCTTTAGTTTGGTGGTCTTGCTTTGCCTGAAGCATCTGTGTTTCTGAAACACCACAGCATCTGGCATCATGACATTGCCAAGAGCAAATATTCAAGAAGATCATTCTCCCTGGTTCTACACTGAAGGAATGGTGATAGGTGGGTGATGGCATCTGGACGGGCTGTTAGGGAGTTTAAGAAATGCTGAAGGGCTGTTGGTCTGATTTGTGTGGTCAATTATAACTCTGGGAGGTGGGTGATGTTTTCAACAATAGTCGTCACCAGAAATAAATGTGTTTAGAGGAAGCATTTGTTCACTCTGTGCTTTGTTTTCCACTGAAGATTAATGGCTGTAATCACTGGAACTTGTAGTCGGTGTGTGTGTGTGTGTGTGTGTGTGTGTGTGTGTGTGTGTGTGTGTTTTGGCTTTTTGTTAGACAGAAAGTGAAGAGTGAAAAAAGGTAATTAAGGATCGGGATGTAAAGCAGTCCAAACTTGAGCTTGAATTTGCTGCTGTTCAACAACAGTGACAAGAGAGTTGAATTTTAAAAGAATTACAACATTTTTCTTTGTTTATTATATGGCTCACTTATAATGTACTTCAGTTTTCTGAAGCAAAAAACAATTTATTTCTGATTTATTTCCACTATAAAATGCTATAAAATGTAGCATTTTCAGTCTCATTCTCATTATTATCTAACTGCGATTTGGCAGGCTAATTTTCTGAACATCCTATTACGAGTGTGCAATATTGACAGTATTAATATTGTTTTGGATTTTGTGGATAATGATAATTAGATAAAATATTTTGCCCGTCATAGTCTCTGCTGATGAACTTTTTCCATTACATTTCGTTATATTTCCCTGCTCAAATTGATTTCCAGCGCATTTTTCCTGAAGTTGTTAGATATCAATATACATAAATGACATAAACATTTAATCTGTAAATTCATTTAGGATAATTATTACAAGCTGTTACCAATCAAATGAAATCGGGATCAGCAAAATTCATTTTTGCACTGCAGAAGTAGCACAGAAGCTGCATCTAAAGCAGCCTTTACACTGCAGTTACAGTTGCATAAATGACGGTGTAAGTTTAGTTTTAAAATAATATTTTGGATATCAAAGCCTGAAAATAAAAATGAAGTGATACTTTAAATATGAAACTGAAATTGGCAGTAGATGGCAGCAAGTCAAAATCTTAATGAGCGAGTCATTGAATCATTCGTGCAACCCATTCATTTAAACGGTTGCTTTACTCAGGAGCACAGCAAGTGACACTGTGAATAGAATCACCGAATCATTGATTTGTTCTGAAACACTGATTCATTCAGGAACAAAATGCCACAGCAGTGTGTGAACAGTTCGGGCTTCGTTTGGATCTAAAGTTGCCGAAAAACAGATAATATTGTGTCTGAAACTGACTGGAAGACTGGAGTAATAGCTGATGAAAATTCAGCTTTGCATCACAGGAATAAATTATATTTTAAAGTATATTAAAATAAAATCCATTATTTTATATTGTAATAACATTTTGCAGTATTATTGTTTTTTTCTGTATTTTTGATTAAATAAATAGAGTCTTGATGAGCATAAGTGACTTCTTTACAAAACATTACAAGTCTTACTGATCCCAAACTTTTGAGCAGTAGTGTGTATATCTGTAGGTGGAGTTGATGTGCTTGTTCACATTGTGGTTGGATTTTTTTTCTAAAGTGGGATGCAATTAGGTCCAGGATTTTTTTTTGGTCCATATATACATTTTATAAATCGTTTCTAGCAATATTCCAGAAATTGTTGTACATTCATATCTGTGCATGCCTTTATAAATGAGAGCCCATGGTCCATTAAAAAGTGTGATCTGGATTTTTTTAAATTACTATTTAGGTTAAAAGCAGAAAACTAGAGATTCTTGAGTTCAATGCACTGATATATATATATTATTAAACTTTTTCATTTTTTTAATGCACTTCTTCACATTGCACTTGAATTTAAGATGAACTGCAGTTTGTGAAGTGGTTTGTCTTTATAAATGAGATACCCATGGTCGTGAAAGTGTGTTTTAGATTTGTTTTAAATTACAATGTGCATTTAAAGGTTAAAAGTGGAAAGCTGGAGACCTTTGAAAGCAGTGCACGGATAATGCGTTGAAATGAGGCAGTGAATGCAGACTTTCTGGAGGTGTGTTTCTCAGACAGTTTCAGTGTTGTTTATTAACTGTGAAATTGAAAAAGTTGGACAAAACCAGGACAAAGTATAGGCCCAAGTTGAAATGTGTGTCGCATCGAGCTCCTCTGAGTGACAGTGGATGGATTTATTGAATCAGGATGTAGAATTAAAGCAGGTCTAGAGCTCTTCATTCCCATCACCAAACCTGATTATGAATCAATAGTGTTCAGTGAGTTCAGGATGAGAGCAATGCTCATGTGAACAGCATGAAGTGTTGGATAAATACTGGGGCTCTATTAGAGCTCAGAAAAAAGAAATCAATTACAGTTTAATTGGTAATTAAGTCATTCATGGCTAATTTGGATCCTGTCTTAAATCTCATTTCATTGAGCAGATTATGTGTTATAATTACTAATTATTTCTACCTCAGGTCATTCTTAATTCTGATGTATCTTAATGTTTAGCTTAACCTGCATGCATTGAAATTTTCATAATTTTTCTTTGGTGTTTTTAAATTTTTATTGTATTAGTTAGTAGATGTTTATATAGTGGGTTTAGTGCAGATATAGCAGATGATAATTGTAAAATGCAATTTTAATTATCTCTTAAAGGGGAAACGGGTCATTCCAGGTGATCGTCTCTGCAGTAATAAAACTGTAAATGTACATGCTTGATTTCAAAGTCTCAAGATATTACTGGCAATTCTGCTGCATTTATGACAAAGCTGCTTTTTTATACTTTTACATTTTTTTTTTTAACAGATCTAAAAGTGTAGATATATCTAGTGGTTCACACGCATAGCACCGAACCCATATTGTAATTGTTAGAATGGTCATGGATCAGAGATCTACACGTAAAACTGACTGTGCCGACCAAACCGTAAATCGTAGAGACTTGAAATTTGGAGGGATGGTAGTACTCACTCTGCCTACAATGTGACCAAGGCTCACCCCAATCGGCCTGACGGGGGCGCTACAGCGAACAAAAGTCCGAAATCGCTCATAACTCCTAAACCAGTGTCTTCTGTTGTTGGATTCCTTGGCTCATGGCTAAAAAAAACCCACCCGTCAGATTCAGTTGTAAGGCAAAATTTTCAGAGCCAAACCAGTGCAGAAAGATTGTCTGGAGGGTGAATATCAATAATGATAAAAAAGTTGAACTTTTAACTCACTGTCGCAAAGGGACACCAAAACGTTTGAAAGGGGCAGTGCCACTTTTAGTAAAATGCCTTTAACTTCTGAAAGGAATGAAATATCTCCACCAAACTCAGAACACTTATGTAAGAGCTCAATCTGAGGTCACAGGACAAAAATCGCAGAGCTTGGCCACTTGGTGGCGCTATTAGGGGAAAAAAAAACATAGAAATGGCTATAACTGCGCAGCTGTTTGTACTTTTAAAATGAAAATTGGTGTGCATGGTCTTGGACCAAAGTGCCACAAGCTTCTACAAGGACATTTGCATATCTCAAAAACCAAGGTCGCCATTGGCTGATGAATTTTGAGTACCTGTTAGACAAGGTTAACAGAGGACAGTCGGAGCAAAACTTGGTGGGTCTGTTCGATTCACGGCCCCAAAGCTCTGAGAGAAATTAGAAAGAAATTGGGAGAAGAACCGCTGGGGGACAGTATTACATTTTTCAAAGGTGTAAACAATTGTACGTGGTGCGGTTTTTTCAAACGTGTGTGATACTAGTCCTAGGTTTTTTGCTCAATCTGGTAAAAAGCACTGCAGTACAATTCTCTGGATTCTCTAGGTCAATCATTTTCAAAAAAAAGTTGAAATTTACCCTTTGGTAGGCTATAATGGGATCTTGGTCATGGCCTGTCCAAATTTACCCCAAATCCTATAAAGCCTAAAGGCAAACTCAAAACTTCACGAAACCTACTAAGTGCGTGCAACAGGTGATTCTAAACAAGCATGCAAAGTGATGTAATGGACATCAGAAATGTCTGCATTTACATTTTTAATTGTAATTTTTGATTGATTATAATCTATAAAGCTGCATTTAGAGTTAGGGCCCTATGAAATCCGTTTTGTTTTTTCCCAAATTTTTTTTTTTTTTTTTCCATTTTACTTTTTCTGCATTCCGTTTTTTCCGGTTTTAATTTTTCTCAACTCCTTTTTAACGGTTAAATTAAATTTTATTAATCAAAGAGCGTGTCTAATTAATTAAAATCATAAAACTTATACAATTTCACTTCAATTCAATAAAGCTTTAACAAAAATGACATTTTTAGGGCCCTGTTTTATTGTTTTATTATTTATTTATTTTATTTAGGGACATGTTTTATTGTTATCAAATTCTATGTTTTAGCATGTCTAATTATTTAAATGCATACTTACCCTCATAAATTCTGTGTTGTGTATTTAAAATGTTCTGGTTATCAGATAAAGGCATAACACATTAATTTCATTTATCTTTTAATTATTAAAA
Organism: Labeo catla; assembly: GCA_012976165.1. NCBI lineage: Eukaryota > Metazoa > Chordata > Actinopteri > Cypriniformes > Cyprinidae > Labeo > Labeo catla. The sequence continues at coordinate 1,442,915 of VONZ01000052.1, read as the reverse complement.
ATTAAGCTAACTTTTGGCAAACAAAGGGGAATTTACTATTAAAATTAAAACATGGAAGAAATGTTGTGTTATTATACCCTAAAAAATAATGTTTGTTTCATTTTAGTAGTATTTGTAATAGTAGTAATATGTATCTGGCACAATTTCTTCAAGTTAAACCGGACTTTTATTTTGACGGGTTGCCGTGTCTACCTTTACATTTCTGTGTGTATATGATATAACGCTAGTTTTTCTAAAATGGAACGGTCAAACGCTCATGAAGTGACTCTCAGCAGATATTGTTCATGTATTTATGTCCTCATTAATTGAGACGACAGACGCTGAAATCACTGCTCGTCTGCTTCATTAATTAAAACGCAGGATTCACATTTGAATGGTATTTTTGCGGTGTAATATTTACAGATACTAGTCCATATTGCGGTTTAATTTAAGTGTAATGACCTACTTTTGATTAATTCATTCAAACTTTGACAAATTCCGTGACATTCCGCGTTATTCAATAAATTCCATTTTTATGACTGGATTCCACGATTCCGTCCGTGCTTTCTGCATCGTGGAATTCATAGGCCCCTACAGAGTAAACTAAGAAATATGTATGAAGAAATAAGTATGATAAAAACAATAGAACCTGTGTTAAAGCATTATTTTACTAGTGGTGCAGAAATGTGTTTTAGGTTGTGATGATATATGTATTTTTTTGCAGAACTTAATATACAGATAATTACATCTGGCCATTATGAACTATATGTTAAGAAATCACTGCTGCTGCACCTGCTATGAACATGATCAGGTTTATAATTCACTTCATCTGTTTACACAGACAAGTATTGAACACAGATTTTCACATGTGTGTGATAAGTAAGTCATAGTCATACTGTATCATGACACGTGTGTGCTAATGCAGTTACGTTCCTGTAAATGACGTGATATGAATGCTTAGACATCTGAGGGAGTTTTGAGGTTACGGTTTCCTTTTTAGTTTTTGTTTGGTTCCTGTCAATGTTTTCTCTTTATAAAGCAAAGCAGCCATCGGCTGAATGATTCGTTAGTTCATTTGTGTTGAGTTTCAGATCTGTTCATGTGTTGCTGTTGAGCTGCTCGTTTTCTGGAGTTTTTCTGCATTTCTTCATCAACTTTAATGACTTTCATTGAAACCTACATGCGTCATTCACTGAAATAGTATTTAGAAATATGAAGACAGGGCTATAAATCTACATTTGACCTGCTGTTGAGCTTCGGTATTTCCTCTGGACTTTGTTTGGCATGTTGGAGTAAAGTCTCTTTATTTTCCTTATGTTTGTTGTTCTTAGACTGTTGTGTCTGGCAGGTTTCCTTTCAAAAAATGAGTTTTTTTTTGTGGTGATGCAATATTTTACTCTGTTTTTGAAACTCACACGTTACTCTCTATTTTAATACGATTGCTTGGTTTGTTGTGCTGGAGGTAATGGAGCGGTCGCATGCCGTTTATATTGAATAAGATATTTTACAGTGTCAAAAACACATTTTCTCATCTGTTTTTGGATTAAAATGTTTATTATCACTTGATTGAGGCACGAGGTGGGAATCATGAACACCCTGTTAGTTAATACATCAACTAATGTAAACAAACAACACCTTATTGTAAAGTTACCAAATAAATAAATGCGTTCATTTATTCAGTACGTTTATTTATTTGTAAACACATTTATTAAATACATTTACGTATGTAATACATTTCTCTATTAATTAAAGCTTTTGTTTATGTAAAAGTCCATTTATTTGTATTTACTTCATTTGTTTTTATGTATTGTATACATATACAAGTTATTTATTTATTTATACAAATATTTATTAGTTTATTTATTTAATAAATTTATTTTTTTATGTTTATTTGTGTATTATATGCATTTTTTAAAACATTTATTCAATACATTTATTTAATTAACATTTTCTTGATTAATGCTTTTATTTATTGTATTTATTTATTTATTAAATAAATGCATGGATTAAATATATTTATGTATTTTTATATGTATTTATTTGTTAAATACATTAATGTACTTTATTAAGTAAAGCTTTAATTTATTTATTTGTTCATTTTTTTTTGTTCTTTATTTAAAATTTGATTTCTGATGCTTTATTTTATGTAAGCTTTTATTTATTTATTAAGTGTATTTATTTGTATTTATTCATTAATGCATTTTTATGTATTGTATACATTTTAGTTAAAGGCTTTATTTATTTATAATACATAAATATGTTTATCTATATTTATTTAGTTCATTTATTAATTTATTTTTACATTCATTTATTTGAATTAAAGACATTACCCCCGTTGGAATAAATGAATTTAATTGCATTTACATTAATTTATATCTCATGCTTGCTCAAAAACAGTACAAATTTATGAAACTTACATAATTATTTCTAACAAAACAACATAAAAATAATATAATATAATAATAAAATAATAATAAAATAAATAAATAAATAAAATAACACATTACTCTGAAAAGTCTTCAAACTAAAATTCATTTTATGTGCTAAAAATCTCACTGTAAGATACAATTATTATTATTATTATTTTTTTTTTTTTGTGGTCAATAGGCATACATATTTATCAACCCAATTCAGTTCCATTTCAGTTTTCCTTACAAAAAAAAAAAGTGAAATAAATAAATGATGACGGTCTTAAAACACCTGCAAAATTTTGTTCCTTTACTTTTGTTCCTTTTTTTGAAAATTTGATGCCTTTTCTGGTTCAGAATGGACCTGAATTTGTTGTGATGCATTATAACTGTGTTTCCACTTCACTCAAAGTTGTTGTGAACAAGATGTGGATGTTAGTGCAGTGCTTCAGTATTTCTGCTGGAAACCCATGGGTCCAGGATTCAAGAAGAACTGAAAATACTAGAGACCGATGCAGTCACACACACACACACACACACCTGCACAGGAAGGCTGTCATTCATGTCAGTGATTGGCTTCAAACAGAATAATTCAGTGTGAGAGGAAACGCAACAGCACAACGGCACATTTACTGACAGTGAGTTACGATCAGGATGGAAAGTGTTTCCACCTGAAGGCAGGCTAATTAATTAGTTTTCCTCCATTTTACAACACAGAAATGGGGTTTTCAAGAAGGATTAAATGTTCTTTGAGCAGCAGAAAAGTAATTAGGCTTTAGCTGTAGCTCCATAATTGGAGCGCAGTACAACACTGACCTAAAAACACTTCACAGCCACTCTGAGTTTAGTCAAAAACACTTGTGCTGGATGAGACATGACCGAAGAACAAACAAGTTTAGAAAAAAAAAACAGTAACACTTTACAGTGAGGTTCCTTAGTTAATATTAGTTGACTACATTAGTACTAAGAATGAACAAATACATCTAGTTCATGTTAATTTCAGCACTTACCAATGTGTTATTAATTTCACAAGTTATTTTTATTAACTAACATTAACAAAGAAAGCCTCTAACACTAGCTTGCTTATTCTTTTTCTATTCTATCTGTTTTATTTTTATTTATTATATAATTTTACAAAAACCCTTGCTACGTGTACTGCGTTACGCTAGCTGAGATTTGCCATAGCACTTGTATGTTATTGCTGTTTTGTTGATTTTGATTGCTTCCATTGTCCTCTTTTGTAAGTCGCTTTGGATAAAAGTGCCTGCTAAATGTCTAAATGTAAATGTAAATACTGTAATTAATGTGTTATTCATGTTTGTTCATGTTAGTTCATGCATTAACTAATTAACTTGTATATTAATTTATGTAAAATCTCATACATACAGTAACTTCTGTACACATCTTCACTGTAAAACATTTATCGTTTATTTAACATTTAACGTTTATTTTTACATTAACTCATCAAAATTAGTTAATTATAATGTTTTTTTTAATATTAATTAATTAATTAATATTAATTAATTAATTAATATTAATTAATTAATTAATTAATATTAATTAATTAATTAATTAATATTAATTATATTGTAATTTATTATATTATTATATAATTAATCATATATATATTTTTATATTTTATTATTTCATTAATATTGAGTTGATTTAATGTAATTTAGTTTTTTCCAGTGTTCTTTTGTAAGAGAATTTTCATAGTTAAAAAAAGTAATATTTGAAAAACTAATCATGTCTAAGTCATGTGGTACAACCATGCAAAAAAAAGACAAAAAAAGAACAAGAAAATATGTATAATAAGTAAATAAGTAATAATAAAAAAAACATATATAAAATTGTTTTTAGTAATTCAGTGTTATTGTAGTATTATTGATATAATATTATAGAATGTTTCGTTTTCATTTATCTATTCCTTTAATTACCATTTGTTTTATATTTTCAATTTTCATTTTTATTGTAGTATTTTATTTTTATTTTGTTATGTGTTTTTGTAATTTTTGTTCGTTTTTTTAATGTTTCATTAATGACTTTTTTAATATTACTTTTTAGGTTAAAAATAATAATTTCAATTTTAATTTTATATATACATTTTTTTTTACTAAATAAAGACTTTTTCTTAAGTAAAAATGTATATGTATAAATGTATATGGATACATTTTTATGTGTGTGTGTGTGTGTGTGTGTATATATATATATATATATATATATATATATATTTATATATAATTAAATAAAAATATATTTTAGAAAAGATAAATTAAATTAAATTAAATTAATTCCATCTGATGCCACTAATCTGTCTATTTGTACATTTGCTCTGTTTAAATACTGCATTCTTAAAAAATAATAATAATAATTAAATAATTATAATTAAATATTCTGTATTACTGTGAAATCTCCCCAAAATAGAAAATGTTAATTACGTTAATTAATAATTCATAAAACTAATTAATAAAAAATCTTATTGACCAAAAATATAGTACATTTGGTTATAAAAATTGGTCTGTTTTGAGCTCCACTCCAGTGTCATAAGTGTGACTCTAAGTTAAAAATACAGACGTCGTGACTTGTACATGGGTCAGATCAATCTCAAATCATCCTGGAAAACTGAGAAAACTTCTGAAAGCACAAGTTCACCTTTTATCTCCTGCGGACAGCTGTGCGTCTGAAGTTCTCAGTGAATCGATCGACTCTGAGTCTCCGTCCAGTCACAGCGTCAGTAATTAGCTTTTCACTGAGCAGCTATGTTTGTCTAGACGCTCCAGAAAAGACGTTATTACGCCGTCTTCTGATCGGTTTGACCGCGTCCTCCGGTGGAAAGAGGTGCACAAGAAAATGAAATAATTGCCCCCTTCCCAAAAGAAAATAAATAACACACCTCTTAGAAAACCTGGGCGTTTAATTGAGCTGAAACGCGCAGTGAGGTCGGGTTCATTATTCCCACTGCGGTGAAATGGAGGCAGAGAATAGACTGTCATTATAGTCGACGTCCTGCATTAACCTGCGTGTTTCACCCCCATGTTAATAACAGCTTTGGCCTCAAAGGGAACAAAACAGATGTCAAATGGAGCAGCAGGAAATGGAGGTTTTCCACAAGACATAATAATAATAACAATAATCACAAAGTGCCGCGCTGGCCGCTGAGGACATATTGGTGTAATTTCTAGGGACAGGTTGCTTTCCATTAGCTTGTTCAAATGCTTTACCAGCGTTTTTATCAACCTTTTTTGGTTTATTATTTGTCCTGTCCAACAGAATAGGTTATATTATTGCTAACACTTTACAATAAGGTTCATTAGTTAACATTACTTAACTACTTTAGTTAACATGAACTAAGAATAAACAATACTTGTGCAGCACTTATTAATGTTACTGCATGTTAATTTTAACTTTTAAAAATGCATTATTAAAACCAAAAGTTGTGCTTGTTAACATTAATGCACCATGAACTAATGTGAAATACTGTATTTTTATTAGCTAATATTAACAAAGATTAATAAATAGTGTAATGGTGTTCATTGTTTGTTCGTGTTAGTTAATACATTAACAAATGTTAACAAATGACACCTTGTTGTAAAATGTTACCATATTACCATATTACCATACCATATAAATTAATAATTGATTTTAGTCTAGTAATGCACACTGAAAAACAAACAAACAAATAAAGAAATACTCAGAAATTCCTTCATCTTCCATTAAAACTGCCAAAACAGCAAAAAAAAAATAAAAAATAAAAAAATTACTTTTTATAGTAATATTACTATAAATATCACTTTATAATATATAAATAGTTTTACAATATTTTTATATAGAAACAACAACAAATATTACATAATATAATTTATAAAAACAATAAATTTCTTAAGTACTTGATTTTTTTTTTAATCTACAGTGAAATGACAATTTTTTTAAATTTTGTTTAATATTTTTATTTTGTTGTAGAAACAACAATACTAAATAATAATACAATTATTATGATTTATTATTATTATTCAGTCATGTATAATCACACTTTTAATCAGATTTGCTTGATGTACTTTTAATGCTAAAAAATGCACAAACTTGAATGATTTTTATTGTTTTCCTTTCAAAAATGTTAATAATGTAATACATTTACTAAGATTCCCATAAGCTTTTTTTATGAACAAGAAATTGTGCTACAAATACACTACAAGTCAAATGTTTTTGGACAGTAAGATGTTTTTTTCTTTTTTTTTTTAAAGAAGTCTCTTCTGCTCACCAAGCCTGCATTTATTTGGAGTAATATTGTAAAATATTTTTACTATTTAAAATAGCTGTTTTCTGTGTGAATATATTTTAAAACGTAATTGTTCTTTATATATTAGTGACTCCAAGCTTTTGAATGGTGTAGTGTATAATGTTACAAAAGCTTTTTATTTCAGATAAATGCTGATCTTTGGATCTTTATATTCATCAGAGAATCCTGAAAAATAAATGTACTCAACTGTTTCAAATATTGATGATAATAATAATAATAATATTAATAATAATGTTTCTTCAGCTGCAAACTAGCATATTAGAATGATTTCTGAAGGATCATGTGACACTGTAGACTGGAGTAATGATGCTAAAAATTCAGCTTTGATCATAGAAATAAATTACATGTGCAAATATATTCAAATAGAAAGCAGTTCTTTTAAATAGTAAAAATATTTCACAATATTACTGCCTTTGCTGTATTTTGAATCAAATAAATGCAGGCTTGGTGAGCAAAAGAGACTTTAAAAAACAAAAAAAACATAAAAAATCCTACTGTCCAAAAACTTTTGACTGGTAGTGTAAGTATTACCTGTCATTATCTGATGGAGCAGGTAGTAATTCAAATCAGTAAAATATTTGATCAGACTGCATTGTGTTTATAATGTGATTTATTTTTTATCTGTCAAAAAGCATTCTTAATCATTCATCATGTTTTTAAAATTTAGCAAATAATGTAAACTTTTAGTCCACACACACAAAAAAGTTTACACCAAGCCAGACTGAACCAAATTGGTTTCCAATCTCATTTAGCACTACAATGGAACAGCTGTCAGTCCAAACCGTGAGATCTCAAGTCATTTTTTTAAGATTTTGAACTTTTTACATTGATTTACACTGTTGCAACGTTTCCTTGTGATTCTGTCCATGAGTTTGTGCTTTTCTTACATTAGATGGTGTGTGTGTGTGTGTGTGAGAGAGAGAGAGAAAAATAAAATCTTTCCTCTCTCAGTGAGAAACAGTGCTGCTGTTTTCCTTCAGGTCCTGATATGATTTTACCAGCATGCCTACAGGACAAATGAACCAGTCTTTGATCACGATTTGTCCAAATGTGTTGGACAGCATAGAAAAAAAAATCATGATTTTATACTTGCTCTTTTCCGCTTGAGGGTTTTGTATCACACTTTCACTCATGAATAGTTAAAAAATCTGACGATGCAAACTGGAGTTCGGAAGATTTGCACAGTTTAAACTGGCACAAAATCAAAGCATACATTTAGAAAACATAATTCTGTGTGTGTCAACTTTTATCTCACATGCTGTGATTGGAGTAATACTGCCATCCTTTTCCTGTAGTATGCATGCTGTGAGCATCAATTTGAGTGTGTGTGTGTGTGTGTGTGTGTGTGTGTGTGTGATTTAAATCACACTGAAGTGATTCATCAGAAATTCCAAACTGAAATTGAATGGCAAAAAGTTCAAAAAGCATCAGAAGTAGATCTCGCACTAACATTCATTTCTCCAGTATCTGTTGCAGATGATAGTGCTTTTCCCCTCATCTAATATTCATTCTTTCTCTTTGAAGTGTTTGATTCATAATGCTGCATTTTCTCCTCACTGATCACTGAGCTGCTCATCCGCATCACCAGCAAAGAGCTTGTTTTCACTTCTCATTATTGACATTATTAAGATACATGTGAGAACACGTCAGAAAATGTGTTTTTTTTTAACCTTTAGACAAAATATGTTGTGTGTGTGTTTTATGATTTGTATCATATTTAATACATCATGCTTTTATGGCTGGTATTCAGAGACTCATAGTGAGCATAATATACAATTTGGTGCAGATGCTGGTATTTACAGGTGCATCTCAATAAATTAGAATGTCGTGGAAAAGTTCATTAATTTCAGAAATTCAACTCAAATTGTGAAACTTGTGTATTAAATAAATTCAGTGCACACAGACTGAAGTAGTTTAACTTCTGGTTCTTTTTATTGTGATGATTTTGGCTCACATTTAACAAAAACCCACCAATTCACTAACTCAACAAATCAGAATACTTCATAAGACCAATAAAAAAACATTTTTAGTGAATTGTTGGTCTTCTGGAAAGTATGTTCATTTACTGTACATGTACTCAATACTTGGTAGGGGCTCCTTTTGCTTTAATCACTGCCTCAATTCGGCGTGACATGGAGGTGATCAGTCTGTGGCACTGCTGAGGTGATACGGAAGCCCAGGTTTCCAAGTTTACTGGCCAGTCAAGCACACCAACACCATGGTCATTTAACCAACTTTTGGTGATTTTGGCAGTGTGGACAGGTGCCAATCCTGCTGGAAAATGAAATCAGCATCTTTAAAAAGCTGGTCAGCAGAAGGAAGCATGAAGTGCTCTAAAATATCTTCGGGTGCAGTGACTTTGGTTTTCAAAAAAACACAGTGGACCAACACCAGCGGATGACATTGCAGCCCAAATCATTACAGACTGTGGAAACTTAACACTGGACTTCAAGCAACTTGGGCTATGAGCTTCTCCACCCTTCCTCCAGACTCTAGGACCTTGGTTTCCAAATGAAATACAAAACTTGCTCTCATCTGAAAAGAGGACTTTGGACCACTGGGCAACAGTCCATTTCTTCTTCTCCTTAGCCCAGGTAAGACGCCTCTGACGTCGTCTGTGGTTCAGGAGTGGCTTAACAAGAGGAATACGACAACTGTAGCCAAATTCCTTGACACGTCTGTGTGTGGTGGCTCTTGATGCCTTGACCCCAGCCTCAGTCCATTCCTTGTGAAGTTCACCCAAATTCTTGAATTGATTTTGCTTGACAAGCCTCTCAAGGCTGTGGTTCTCTCGGTTGGTTGTGCGTCTTTTTCCTTCCACTCAACTTTCTGTTAACATGCTTGGATGCAGCACTCTGTGAACAGCCACCTTCTCTGGCAGTGAATGTTTGTGGCTTACCCTTCTTGTGAAGGGTGTCAATGATTGTCTTCGGGACAACTGTCAGATCAGCAGTCTTCCCCATGAATGTGTAGCCTAGTGAACCAAACTGAGAGAGCATTTTGAAGGCTCAGGAAACCTTTGCAGGTGTTTTGAGTTGATTAGCTGATTGGCATGTCACCATATTCTAATTTGTTGAGATAGTGATTTGGTGGGTTTTTGTTAAATGTGAGCCAAAATCATCACAATTAAAAGAACACGAGTTTCACATTTGGAGTTGAATTACTGAAATAAATGAACTTTTCCACGACATTCTAATTTATTGAGATGCACCTGTATATGATGAAATTCTGATGCTTGTAATGTAAATAAATGAAATCTTTATACTTACATAAAATTATCTAAATATTAGTGATCACTCTATATCTCCAATAATATGTCTCCTTAAAATGAGATTGAAATTATACAAAGATATAATGCAATGGTGAACGGTTTGTGTTTTTTGAGGGGCAGCCGTGGCCTAATGGTTAGGGAGTCGGGCTTGTAATTGAAAGGTTGCAGGTTCGAGTCCCAGGTCCGGCAGGGATTGAAGGTGGGGGAAGTGAATAACCAGCCCACTGCTCCGGGTGTGTGTTCACTGCTGTGTGTGTGCACTTGGATGGGTTAAATGCAGAGCACAAATTCCGAGTATGGGTCACCATACTTGGCCTCATGTCACGTCAAAGCCTTTTGGAGGCTTGGGAAGATCAGGAACTGTGAAAGTAAAGCTCCTAGAAACAAATGTTCCTCAAAAGGTCCTGATGATCACATTTGAGATTTAAAAAATTATTCATAGAGAATCAAGTAAAGCCAATCTGCTTCAGTCCAGTAAGCGTTCATCTGGAAATATGACTACTGTTATTCTTATGTTTACTTGATAAAAATCAGTCAAGATTTGACAGCAAACTGACATATGAAGGACCAGCTGAAGGTGGACATTTGTAGAATAACATGTCTAAACTGTCAATCAGACGACAGAAAGCATGTAGTAAATTGAGTGTGACAGGTTTAACAGCAAAGTTTTGATCAATTCTTGTTTCGTACTTGATTATGAGCTCTGTCTGAGTGAAGTCTCTTCAGTTAACCATGTCTCTCGCTCTTCTCCTGTTCCTGTCCTCAGGTCATGCTGGCGGCGTCCTATTGGTCTCTCCTGGCTCCTGCTATCGAAATGGCGGAGGAGTCTGGGAAATATGGTGACTTTGCCTTCTTCCCTGTTGCTGTGGGTTTTACACTCGGGGCTCTGTTCGTTTACATCGCAGACCTGATGATGCCTGTTCTGGTGAGTTGTACAATCATTTCCACTATGAAACAAGAGTCCTTAAATAAAATACTGCAGTTGAACTGCAATAAAATCTGCCAATTGGTTTTATGTAATAAATCAAAAGTGTTCACAGAAATCACTTTGCATTAATTTAATGGTTTAGTTTAATATGTAATATGCAGGTATGCATGTGCAGTGGGTACGGAAAGTATTCAGACCCCCTTAAATTTTTCACTCTTTGTTATATTGCAGCCATTTGCTAAAATCATTTAAGTTCATTTTTTTTCCCTCATTAATGTACACACAGCACCCCATATTGACAGAAAAACACAGAATTGTTGACATTTTTGCAGATTTATTAAAAAAGAAAAACTGAAATATCACATGGTCCTAAGAATTCAGACCCTTTGCTGTGACACTCATATATTTAACTCAGGTGCTGTCCATTTCTTCTGATCATCCTTGAGATGGTTCTACACCTTCATTTGAGTCCAGCTGTGTTTGATTATACTGATTGGACTTGATTAGGAAAGCCACACACCTGTCTATATAAGACCTTACAGCTCGCAGTGCATGTCAGAGCAAATGAGAATCATGAGGTCAAAGGAACTGCCTGAAGAGCTCAGAGAAAGAATTGTGGCAAGACACAGATCTGGCCAAGGGTACAAAAAAATTTGTGCTGCACTTAAGGTTCCTAAGAGCACAGTGGCCTCCATAATCCTTAAATGGAAGATGTTTGGGACGACCAGAACCCTTCCTAGAGCTGGCCGTCCGGCCAAACTGAGCTATCGGGGGAGAAGAGCCTTGGTGAGAGAGGTAAAGAAGAACCCAAAGATCACTGTGGCTGAGCTCCAGAGATGCAGTCGGGAGATGGGAGAAAGTTGTAGAAAGTCAACCATCACTGCAGCCCTCCACCAGTCGGGGCTTTATGGCAGAGTGGCCCGACGGAAGCCTCTCCTCAGTGCAAGACACATGAAAGCCCGCATGGAGTTTGCTAAAAAACACCTGAAGGACTCCAAGATGGTGAGAAATAAGATTCTCTGGTCTGATGAGACCAAGATAGAACTTTTTGGCCTTAATTCTAAGCGGTATGTGTGGAGAAAACCAGGCACTGCTCATCACCTGTCCAATACAGTCCCAACAATGAAGCATGGTGGTGGCAGCATCATGCTGTGGGGTTGTTTTTCAGCTGCAGGGACTGGTTGCAATCGAGAGAAAGATGAATGCGGCCAAGTACAGGGATATCCTGGATGAAAACCTTCTCCAGAGTGCTCAGGACCTCAGACTGGGCCGAAGGTTTACCTTCCAACAAGACAATGACCCTAAGCACACAGCTAAAATAACGAAGGAGTGGCTTCACAACAACTCCGTGACTGTTCTTGAATGGCCCAGCCAGAGCCCTGACTTAAACCCAATTGAGCATCTCTGGAGAGACCTAAAAATGGCTGTCCACCAACGTTTACCATCCAACCTGACAGAACTGGAGAGGATCTGCAAGGAGGAATGGCAGAGGATCCCCAAATCCAGGTGTGAAAAACTTGTTGCATCTTTCCCAAAAAGACTCATGGCTGTATTAGATCAAAAGGGTGCTTCTACTAAATACTGAGAAAAGGGTCTGAATACTTAGGACCATGTGATATTTCAGTTTTTCTTTTTTAATAAATCTGCAAAAATGTCAACAATTCTGTGTTTTTCTGTCAATATGGGGTGCTGTGTGTACATTAATCAGGAAAAAAATGAACTTAAATGATTTTAGCAAATGGCTGCAATATAACAAAGAGTGAAAAATTTAAGGGGGTCTGAATACTTTCCGTACCCACTGTATATATGAAGAGTTAATTAGCAAAAAACTCAATCTGACTCAAAAAAATGCAATCTGTAGCTCCTTACCCTAAACCTACCCATCAGAACTAAGTACCTCACCCAAACCCTTACCCTAAACCTAACCTTTACCCATTTATAACCAGCGATGGGAATAATAGCGTTATAAATAAACTGTTATTTTTTTCAGTAACGAGTGATCAAACGAATTACTGTGTCCCCCGTTAAAACGTTGTTACCATTACTGACAATAAAATGTGGTGTTACTATAATTTATTGTAATATTATTTTAATTCTATTTTTCAGTTCATCCGTATTTGATGAACCATAAACTCTAGTGTGAAGGCACACGACTAGCCGTCGCTTCGTCTCACACACTCAAAGAAAGATACAGAGCGAGAGAGTCTTATACCATGCAGAACTGACTACATGTAAACAATATTATTTGCTGTATTTTCCTGTCAAAATAACAGAGTTCCTTTGGAATTCTTCAGCTTTTAAGAACTGTCGGTTTCTCCGGTAGTAGGTGGAGCTAATGCACAAACGGTAATCTCATTGGCTGGGGCTCACCTATTATCGGCCCTGTTCTGATTTCAGCAAATCAGTTTGAGTGAATGCAGGCAACGTGATTAATATTCATGAAGCCAGCAGCTCATTAATCCTTGGTGCATTTTGTATTGTTATTAGTAGTAGAATTCTTATTAGTTTTGTTATCAGTATTGTTTTTAGTTTTTTCCCTTTTTTATAGAAACACTAAATTACAAACAATATCTTAAGCACCACCACCAGTCCTAAATTCAGTCAACATGACAAATATGCATTCATACATGGTTATTCTAATTACTAAAGTTTAATGCTAAATTATCATACTGTCATATTATAATACCTGACTGACTAATGCTAAGTGTCAGATATTAAAAAACTGTGTCATTAAGCTTTATATGATATATTTAATATTAGTGAATAAACTAAAAAAATCATTAATTTCATTTAAATTTATTAATTTAACATTTAATATTGGGGACATCCAAGTTATTTGACATTTTTGAACTTTTTTTTAAAAAAAGTAACAGAATAGTTACTTTCCCTGGTAATTAGCTACTTTTATAACGATGTAACTGAGTTACCAACTAAGTTACCACTTGTGAGAAGTAACTAGTAACTGATTACTTTTTAAAAGTAACATGCACAACACTGATTATAACCTGATCCCTGAAAACAAGGTCTTGACTCTCAGAAATGAGGATCGGCCAAAATGTTCTCACTTTACAAAATTGTCCTCACTCCGATGGTCTAAAACTCAAACCGGCCCTCACAAGTGCACAGACACACACACACACACACACACACTACAAAGTGACAGGGTACATCAGGTAAAGCACAGTATAAGGATTGGAGGGACTTGAGATGATTCATGATTCCGTAACCAGTTTTATTCTTGTGTCTTACATTCACTCGGATGACCTTCAGTACGTTCAGCACTTGCTACACACACTCTTCCTCCACCAGTTTCATTCAGGTTCTTTCTTTCATCTTTTTCCTTATTTCCATCTATCTCATCTCTCTCCACTTCAATCCATTTTTCACACAGGCTCACTAATGTCTTTCTTTGTACGAGTCTCTCTCATGCCGTCAGACTCGCGCACGCTCATCGCCTCTCTTCTCTTTCACACGGTGCTGGGTATTGATTCTGACAAGCAAAAAAAACAAGATATTGTTCATTTACATCAGATTCACTGGCCCTCACGCACGCTGCTGAATTTAATGCGATTGCAGTAACATAAACAGCTTTCTTTATTAATGTGTAGATGTCATGAGGCTCTCAGGTTAACAGCTTGTATCTTTCACACTAGCGTGTATTATTCCATCATTAATGTATCTGTGAACCCATTAGCCCCTGCTGTTGTGTGAGACGTGAGGATGAGAACTAACTAACATTTTGTTTTCATGAAGGATGTGTGAGTAACTAATAGTAGCAAGCTCTACAGTTGGCTCTAATCTAAAAGTGATAGTTAAAAATAATCATTTTATTTTTTCACACTCATGATGAAATTATTTATAAATTATTTATTATTATTATTATTATTGCTTTTTGTTATTTACTAAACAGTTATGAATCTTTATTGCAAAAAAAAAACATATATTTAGTATATAGTATGTGTGTGTGTATTTATTTAATTGTTTAATGTAGGTGCATATTACACTTACACACTTGTTTTTAGATTTTGTTTTTGTTTATATTTAGATTTCTTTTAATATTTTAATATAATATTTATTAATATTTATTAATAAATATTGGGTAAATGTAATATTTATAATATTAATAAGTTTTATTAATTTGTATGTGTATATTTATTTATATTTGTTACTTAATACAAAAAAGTCACATGTATTCATATTTATATTATGATTTTTTTTATAATTCATAATTTGTAATTAAAAGTAATTAAATATAAAATAAATTGTACATATATATGTATATGTATATTTATTTGCTATAA
The DNA here is from genome assembly GCA_012976165.1 of Labeo catla. NCBI lineage: Eukaryota > Metazoa > Chordata > Actinopteri > Cypriniformes > Cyprinidae > Labeo > Labeo catla. The sequence continues at coordinate 1,427,731 of VONZ01000052.1, read as the reverse complement.
ATAAATATATTTATATGAATATTTTTTTAAATATAATTAATATATGCAAAGTGTAATATAGTTATAAGTAAATTACTATATATATATATATATATATATATAATTATTTATATTTTAATTTATATTAATATTTATATGAAATATTTCATGTTTATTTATTTTTATATGTTCTGTACTTATTACTTACAAAAAAGTTACACATTTTTATATATTTATATTATGAATATGAATTAATGATTTTTATAATAATCAAATTTAATAAGCAAATATTTATTTGCTATAAATAAATATATTTATATTTGTGAATATTTTAAAATACATAATTAACTTGTATGCAAAATGTAATTATATTTGTAAGTTAATTTACAATATATAAAATAAAATAAAAAATATATATGTATGTGTTTGTTAATATATTACACCCAATTTATTTATATATTTATGAATATTTTAAAATACATAATTAACTTGTATGCAAAATGTAATTATATTTGTAAGTTAATTTACAATATATAAAATAAAATAAAAAATATATATGTATGTGTTTGTTAATATATTACACCCAATTTATTTATATATTTATGAATATTTTTAAATATACAATATTTAAATAAATCATAGAATATTTTTTAAATCTGAATATATAAATGTAAATCCAAATATATAGTTGTAAGTCTGAATATATAGAAGTAAATCAGAACATTTATTTATAAATGAGAACATATAAACGTAAATCAGAATATAAAGAGAAAAATATTAATATATAAATATAAATCATAAATTAAAGTAATCTGAATATGTAAATGTAGTCTAAATATATAAAAGTATATTGTGAATATGTAGTTAATTCTGAATATATAAATATAAATCGCAATATTTAGATATTTCTGAATATATAAATGTAAATTGCTATAGAGAGAGAGAGGGATACAAAACTGAACGTGTGTGTGTATATATATATATATATATATATATGCATTTATGCTTGCATATAAATTTATGTTTTATAAATAAATATTACACACACAGTTATATACATATTTATTTTTATGAATATTTTAAGTATTTACTACCTTTTTTATATGCAGACTGTAAAATTTATTTATAATAAGTAAATAAATCAAAAAATGCTATATATATCCTGACATAATTTTCGTTTCAAGCGCTCTTAGCACATAGACAGTGCTGGTTGAATGTAGTGACATTGTAATCAGTGTGAAATACATGTGCGCGCTCTCTGGACAAACCCCGTCCTCTTGTTTGGACAGCTGGTGTAGTCACTTTTACTGGCACTGTTGGCAAACAGTTCGATTGAAAGAGCGTGAGATGCCAACCCAGCAACCCCCAGCAAAGTCATTACCATGGCTCCTCTCCAGACACGCGGATCACACGCCGTTCCTCCTCCAGCGTTTCCCACATCCTCTATTGTTTTCCTGCTCCTCGTCCGCAGGTCGGGTGACTGAACACCTGTCAGCCACTGCTGTAGGCCAAGCTGCTGCAGGATTGAGTGTCTGGACAACTCAGGCTTTCTTACACACAGGCTCATCTCGCTGCTTTGTCGCTCTGATTAGTTGCCTGTTTACCGTGGACGAAGTTACAGTATAGTTTGCTCTTGGGATGTTTTATGGGTGGAATGGTTTTGTTGTGAGAGCAGCTCTGGCTCTGAGCTGAGGTGGAGCAGTGGGAACATCAAACCATTGTCAAAAACTCTTGGGTCTCTTGGGTACTTGTTTACTGAGGTTGAGAGATTAATGTAAAAAAACGTAGAAGCCATCTGTGTGTGTGTGTGTGTGTGTGTGTGTGTGGATGGGCTGTTTGTTGGGCTTATGTAATGCAATATTTCTCCAAAGTGTTGAGCTCATTGACTTCATGCTAAAGCCTGAATGATTGTTTCACTGAAGTTGTGTAGTGTCACACATTGTTGATTAGATTTGCTTTTGCATTCTTTATTTCCTTCCTTTCTTGCTTTACTTCTTCATTATTTCTTTTCCCTCTTCCTATGTCTTCTCTTTCCTCTTTCTTTTCCTGTTCCCTTCTTTCCTTTCCTATGTCTTCATAAACTTTGAAACTTCGAAAGCGTTTTCACTTTTCTTTCCTTCTCTGTTCTCTCCTTCCCACCTTCCTTCTTCCCTACTTCCGTTTTCCTCACTTATTTCCTCCTGCTCGTCATTCATTGTTTTCCATCTTTACTTCCTTCTCATTTTGTCCCTTTTTCTTTCTCTTCTTCATTTCTTCCTTGTCGTCCTTTTTTCTCTTTCATCTTCCTTCATTCTTTTCCATTTTCCTATTTTCTTTCTTTGTTCCTTTTTCTTCTGTTCTCTTTCATCTCTTTTGTTCCTTTTCCTCTTCCTTCGTTTGTTCCATTTTCTTCTCTCATCTTGTCGTCATCGTCATCATATCCTTCATCATTCTTTCTCTTTCCTTGTCCTCTTCTTCCTTCCATCCTTCATTATTTCTTTTCTTCCTTCCTTTATCTTCTCTTTCTCTTTCCTTGTTCTCTTCTTTCCTTAATTTCTTCCTTCTCTTCCTCTTTCCTCTTCCATCATTTTTTTCTTTCATGATTTATTTTTCTTCTTTCCTTGTCCTTTTCTTCCTTCCTTCCTTCCTTCCTTCATTTGTTCCCTTTTATTCTTTTTATTCTTCTTTTTCCCTGTCCCTGTTCATTCTTCCTTTTTCATTTTTACTTTTTCCTCTTCTCTTTCCTTGTCCTTGTTTTCCTTCCTTCCTTCCTTTCTTCCTTCTATTTGTTCCCTTTTGTTCTTCTTTTTCCTCGTCCTTGTTCATTCTCTCTTCCTTCGTTCCTTTCTTTATTTGTTAATTTTTTTCTTCTCTTTCCTTGTTCTCGTTCTTCCATCGTTCCTTCCTCTTTCATTTGTTCCTTTTTATTCTTATCTTTCCTTGTCCTTGTCCAGTCTTCTATCATTCCTTCCTTTTGTTAATTTTTCTTCTACTTCTCTTTCCTTGTTGTCATTCTTCCTTCCTTCTTACCTTCCTCTTTTCTAGTTCTTTTCTTGTCCTTGTTTGTCCTTCCTTCTTTCCTTCTGTCCTTCCTGTTTTAATTCATTCTTTTTTGTTGTTCTTCTCTTTCCTTATCGTTCTTCCTTCCTTGTTCATTTTTTTCCTTTTTCTTCTCTTTTTTTTGTCCTTGTTTGTTCTTCCTTATTTCCTTATTTCCTTATTTCCTTACTTCCTTTTTTCATTTGATTTTTGTTCTTCTCCCCTATCCTTTTCATTTTTCTTCATTCGTTTTCCTTCCGCTTTCATTTTTTCCCTTTTTCTTCTCTTTCCTTGTCGTTGTTCTTCCTTCCTTCCTTCCTTCCTTTTTCATTTTTTCCTTTTTCATCTCTTTCCTTGTCCTTGTTCGTTTTTCCTTTCCTTTCCTTACTTCCTCTTCCTTCATTTGTTCCCCTTTATTCTTCTTTTCCTGGTCCTTGTTCATTTCTTCCTTTCTTAATTTGTTAATTTTTTCTTCTCTTTCTTTGTTCTTATTCTTCCATCTTTATTTCCTTCCTTTTTCATTTGTTCCTTTTTATTCTTATCTTTCCTTGTTCATTCTTCTATCCTTCCTTCCTTCCTTTTTTCCTTCTTTCTATCCTTCCTTCCTTCCCCACTTCTTTCCTTTCCTTAATTTGTCCATTTTTCTTCTACTTCTCTTTCCTTGTTGTCATTCTTCCTTCCTTCTTTCCTTTTTTTATTTTTTCCTTTTTCTTCTCTTGTCCTTGTTTGTCCTTCCTTCCTTCCTTTTTTAATTTATTCTGTTTTTGTTGTTTTTCTCTTTCCTTGTTGTCGTTCTTCCTTCCTTTTCCCTTTCTTGTTCATTTTCCTTTTTCTTCTCTTTTTTGTCCTTGTTTGTTCTTCCTTCTTTCTTTCCTTCCTTCTTTCCTTTTTTCCTTCTTTCTATTCTTCCTTCCTTTTTTAATTTATTCTTTTTTTGTTGTTCTTCTCTTTCCTTCTTGTTGTCCTCCCTTCCTTTGTTCATTTTTGTTGTTCTCCTCTGTCCTTGTTCTTTTTCTTCATACTTTCTTTCCTTCTGCTTTCATTTTTTCCCCCTTTTCTTCATCTTCTCTTTCCTTGTCGTTGTTCTTTCTTTCTTTCTTTCTTTCTTTCTTTCTTTCTTTCTTTCTTTCTTCTTTCCTTCCTTCCTTCCTTCCTTACCTCCTTCCTCCCTTTCATACCTCACTTCCTTCACTTGTTCATTTTTCTTCTACTTCTCTTTCCTGGTTGTCATTCATCCTTCCTTCTTTCCTTCCTCTTTAATTTTTTTCCTTTTCTTCTCTTTTCTTGTCCTTGTTTGTCCTTCCTTCCTTCCTTCCTTCCATCCATCCTGACTTCCTTTGTTCATTTTTCTTCTTCTTGTTGTCCTTCCTTCCCTCCTTCCTTCCTTCCTCCTTCTTTTCTCATTGGTTTTCCTCTAACTGCAGTCAGAGGTGAAGTTTGAATGATAAGTGACAGGTCTGGCTATCAGCTGAAGGGTTGACACATGCTATATCTCATTACCCCATGTGTTAACCTGCCCTTATCTTTCCTCATTAGCGTCTTAAAGGCTATTTTCTCTTGTCTGCCCCGCGGGTCCCATAATAATGCAAATCACGGTATTATTTTTTTCGCTTCATTTGCCGCCGGCATGCTGGGTGGATGCTGGTCTGGACGCTGCTCTGTTTCAGCTGATTACGGCTGTCAGAGCGACACTCCACTTTTAATGTCACTCCCAAAATACACACGGCTCGTTTCATTTCTCTCATGCCATCAGACAGATGGTAGCCATGTATTTTTATTGATCTACAGGGCCAGAAATGATGGAAGATTGTTTTTATGTTTGAAGATGACCACCCAGCAACTGAACCTAACAAAATATATTATTGTTTCATATTTTTAAAATTATATTTAAAACTTTTTTTTTATAATAATATATATTTTTTTAAATATTACATGTTTTTCCCAATATTTGTGGCAGTATGTTACATAATATTTTGTATATTTAAATGCAGTTTCATTGCCAATTTGGAAAAAAAAATAGTATTAATAGCAGATTAATTTTCTTAATTCATCCAGTATTGACAGATGTCGTGTAAAAGTTAGTTTGCAATGCAACCAGATTGTTATAGAAAATGAAAGACTACAAGCAAAACTTGTTTACAGAGGGAACCGATTTTTGTTGTTGGTAATATGCATTCCAATCTATGTGACCGGAATGAATTGGCCTGTTTGTAGTGTCTGCGATTCACTCCTGCTCACAGATGCGCAATTAAAAAGCTTTCATCTGACTGCATCAAAGCGAGATCAGACTAGAGGAACACAGGATCCTCAAATAGCAACCCTTGAGTCCTCATCTTGATGTGCTGCATAGCATCACAGCTCGCAGACACTCGATCTCATCACTCATGCATATTCTTCCTGTAATGACATTGAGTGCAGACTCTTAGAAAGCCATTCTCTCCTTTTAGAGACTGATCTGCCTCCGATTAGCATCGTTACGTGGGGTAGAAAATCGCTTTAGTCCGTTTCTTGTTCTTTTTCGGTGTTACTATATCTGTGTCTAACCCTGTCTGGTGTGTGTCAAGCTCAATAACGTACACTACCAACCAGGCGCTGGTTGGAAAAGACGTAAGCAGAGGCTTTCTGTGCTTGGACTGTTTCCACTGCTGCATCTTTTAGGTCAAACACAAATCAGCTTTTTTATGCATTATTAAAACGATACGAGTCAAAACCCCCTTAACCACAATATGATAAAAAACATTTCAGTAAATAATTACATGTATTCACATTAATCAGTGGAAAACCTTTTAGAATGGTCCAGCAAGTTATTTTTGCCAGCGCTGCTTTGTACTTTTAGCCATGCTATTTTGCATTTACATGCATTTGGTGGATGCTTTTATCCAAAGTGACTCACTATGGAAGCTATAGGACAAAAAAAGTAGTTGCTTTTGTTTGATCTCTCAATTCTCAGTTTACATTTGCAATTCTGAGTTTGTATTTTGTGATTTTTACTTGTTTTCCTCTAAATTTTAGGTTTGCATTTGTATCTCAAAATTCTGACTATATATTTTGTTATTTTTACTTTAGATCTGGCAGTTTGACTATTTCTCGCAGTTCAGGCTTTTTTTGTTAAGTTTATATCTCACAATAGCAATTTTTTTCTTAGAATTGCAAGATTATATCTTGCAATTGCAATTTATAGTCTCAACTGTGAAGTAGCATTTCACAATTCTGACTTTAAATGTTGAATTTCTGGCACTAAATTTAAATCTCACAGTTCTCTTTTTTTATTCCTCAATACTGGTAACTTTTTCCCCACAATTGCGCTCTTATGTCTCACAATTATGACTTTTTTTCCTCAGAATTGCAAGTTTACATCTCGCAATTCTGACTCAAATCTTTTAAATCTCTCATTTCTGTCTTTATATCTCAATTCTGACTTCTTTTTGCCACAATTGTGAGTTTATATCTCAAAATTACGACTTTTTAAAAAAAAATCAGAATTGCATATTTAAATCTTGAAAGTCTGGCTCAATTTTTTTTTTGTCTTTTTATTTCAATTATGACTTCTTTTTTTCCACAATTGTGAGTTTATATCTCACAGTCTTTTTATTACAATTTCAAGGTTAAGTCACAATTCTGACTCAAATCTTTTAAAACTCACAGTTCTGTTTATATCTCAATTCTGACTTCTTTTTGCCACAATTGTAAGTTTAAATCGCAATACAACTTTTTTCCTCAGAATTGCAAGTTTAAATCTTGAAATTCTGACTCAAATATTTTCAGTTTCACAGTTCTGTCTTTATATCTCAAGTCTGACTTGTTGCTATATCCCACGATTATGACTTTTTTCCCCTCAGAATTGCAAGTTTAAATCTCGCAGTCCTGACTCAAATCTTTTACATTTTACAGTCTTTATATCTCAATTCTGACTTCTTTTTGCCACAGTTGCAGGTTTATATATCACAATTATGACTTTTTTTCTCAGAATAGCATGTTTAAATCTTGAAATTCTGACTCAAATCTTTTAAATTTCACAGTTCTCTCTTAATCTTAATTCTGACTTCTTTTTGCCACAATTGTGAGTTTATATCTCACGATTATGACTTTTTCCCTCCTCAAAATTGCAAGTTTAAATCTCGTAGTTCTGATTCAAATCTTCTAAATTTCACAGTTCTGTCTTTAAATCTCAATTCTGATTTAATTTAGGCAAAATTGTGAATGTTTATCTCACAGTTATGATTTTTTTTTCTCAGAATTGCAAGTTTAAATCTTGCAATTCTGACTCAAATCTTTTACATTTCACAGTTCTGTTTACATCGCAATTCTGACTTCTTTTTGCCACAGTTGTAAGTTTAAATCTCAATACAACTTTTTCCCTCAGAATTGCAAGTTTAAATCTTTCAGTTTCACAGTTCTGTCTTTATGTCTCAATTCTGACAACTTTTTCCCCACAATTGTGTTTATATCTCATAATTATTTCTTAATAATTGTAATAATTGTTTACATTTCACAATTCTGACTCAGATTTTTTTACATTTCACAGTTCTGTCTTTATAGCTCAATTTTGATTTAATTTAGGCAAAATTGTAAGTTTATATCTCACAGTTATAACTTTATATCTTAGAATTATATCTCACAATTCTGACTCAAATCTTCTAAATTTAACAGTTCTGTCTTTAAATCTCAATTCTGATTAATTTTAGCCAAAATTGCGAGTTAAAATCTTGCAATTCTTTCTCAGATCTTTTCGGTCTTATTTTCTGTCTTCATATCTCAATTCTGACAACTTTTCTCCCACAATTGTATGTTTACATCTCACAATTATGACTTTATTTTGCTCTCAGAATTGTAAGTTTAGATCTCACAGTTCTGACTCAAATCTTTTAAATCTCACAGTTCTGTCTTCTGATTTATTTTAGCCAAAATTGTGAGTGTTTATCTTAAAATTGCGATTTTTTTTTTTTTTTTTGAGAGCTAAAAGTTAAGCTAAAAGTTAAAATCTCGCAATTCTGATTCAAATCCTTTAGATCTTTTTGCCGCAGTTGTGAGTTTGTCTCACAATAACGACTTTTTTTTCTCAGAATTGCAAGTTTAAATCTTGCAATTCCGACTCAGATCTTTTAAAGCTCACATTTCTCTGTCCATATCTCAAATCTGACATCTTTTTCCCCGAAACTGCGCATTTACATCACACAATTATGACTTTTTTTCTTAGAATTGCAAGTATAAATCTCACAATCTCATCACGTCTTTATATCTAAATTCTGACTTCTTTTTGTCACAGTCATGAGTTCACAGCTCACGTGATTTTTTTTCTTGGAATTGAAAGTTTAAAATCTCTCAGTTCTGACTCAAATCTTTTACATCTCACTTTTCTGTCTTTATATCTCACATTGCTGACTGTAAATCTTGCAATTCAGACATGAAAAGAATTGCACAAAAAAAAGAAAATCTGACTTTAAAAATCAATCTTAGGCAACTGTGTTTATATCTGTTATTCACAATTGCAAGACAAAATTATGTCCTAATGTAAACTCTTTAAAAAGTCTGAATTGTGAGATAAAAAGTCGTCTTTTTTTTATCCTGTGGCAGAAACAGGCTTCCATAATTTACAGTGCAGTGCACTGAATTAAATTGCATTGCATTGAAGGCGTACATTATATCACTTAATGCGTTCCCTGAGATTCAAACCCATGACTTTGTCATTGCTAATGCCACGCTCTACTGTTTGAGCAACAGGAGTGCACAATTTTAGTCATCCGTTTCAGATTTCTGTGCTCTTTTTGCCTCATCAAAACTTGCATCATACTCGTCCACTTCGATCTTCCGCTTGTTATGTGCTTTATAGTTGAACGTCTCAAACACAGAAAGGCAGGGTACCTGTATGTGTAGCCTTTCGGCTTTGGTGAAAATCTGCTTTTATTGAGTTAAAAGATCATTTTAAAGCTCTGAATGTGCTGAAACGTATTGATTTGTTTTGATCTTACTTTATAGGTAAGTTGTTCTGATCAGATGCATTTAAATGAATGCAGTTCATTAAAAAAAAAACTGTACAGGAGTTTTATAGAAACACTGTTTTGTTTCAGCTGTTTGAATGAAAGCATTCATTTTAATTCTGTGTCTTTTGAGTGTGTTTCATAGCGTTGACCTTGAGTTTTTAATACACTTGTGTGTGAGATTTTACCTTGGAGTAACTTTGAGTTTCACTTCTTTTTGTTGTAGTCAGAGTTTGGTCATTCATCAGCGGCTTGTTCAGAAAGCCATAGAACACTTCAGAAAGGAGCTGATCTATATTTAATGAAAGGAGAGCTGGGGAAACGTTCGCTCGTCAGTCATTGTGTCATAAGCTGAGTTCCAAATGCCACAGAATGACGCTCGGCCTTAAAGGGTAATGAAGATCTGTTGTGCTCCTGTAATATATTTTAACGCCCTTTTCAGTACCTGGATGTGAGGTTTCTCAGCCGTTTCATGGCGGTGTAGGTTTGTTTGGGTGTCACGGTCACCTCAGTCATGGACTCCTTTTAGCCCCGGCATTAACATGCGTTTCGGATGATCTGACCGCGAGTGCAGACTACATTTTGAGCTGTCCAGAACGGTTTATGATCTGATCACTCAAACCACATTTATAGTGTAAGTGCTAATATTTCCCAAATGTGTCCTGGACACCAACGACAGACCACCTATCGACCTAAAACGCTTTAAACCTTTGCTGGTTATGTGCAGATTTGATAGAAAATGATATTTGATGATTATATATGTTTTTGAGATGCACCAGAACTCTACTTCATTTGTCGTGTTTTAATGCATCATACTAAAGGTGTGACAATAAATAGATAAGTATTATAATGTATTATAACTTGTTTCAACTATGCATGCAGTCATTGCACTATATGGTGGATTACAAGGCGTAATTAATGCACGTAAGATGCAAGGTAAATACTTGAAAAATGCATTATATATAATGTTATGAATATTGTCTAGGTAAAATTTCACTACATTGAAAAAAATTGCTTTAATAATGAATTTCACAAATAATTAATTAAATTAAATTAAATTAAATTAACTGATTAATAAAAATGTTGAGTAACACGTTGAATTAAACATGAAACTTTTAAGTAGAAATATTTTTCTTGTAAACAAATATAAATGAAATATTTTTAATTATTACAAAAATATTGTAAAAATATTTTATTACAGTGTAATTAGTTTTGCTTTAGTGTTTACTTAATTTTGGGAACAAGTCGATTTTTCTTGTAAACAATTATAAATTAAATTATTTTAATTATTACAAAAACATATTTTTAATTATTACAAAAAATATTTCAAAAATTATTTCTGTACGGTGTAATTAGTTTTGCTTTACTATTTACTTAATTTTGGGAACATGTTGCTTTCATAATATCATGCTGCTTGTATTTTCCGGAATATACCTTTTTTTTTCTTTTTTTTTTTTTTCCATTTGAAACATGCTTACATGCTGAATTTCACAAATAATTAATAAAATAAAATAAATTATGTGTGTATGTATGTATATATATATATATATATATATATATATATATATATATATATATATATTTATATATTTAAAATAATTGATAAATAAAAAATGTAACACATTGAGTTAAACATGAAATTTAGTAGAAATGCTTGTATTTTCGAATATACCTTTTTTTCATTTTTTTTTTTTTTTTCATTTGAAACATGCTTACATGCTGAATTTCACAAATAATTAATACAATAAAATAAAATTCATTACATTTACAAAAATTAATTGATTAATAAAAAATGTTAAGTAACACATTGAGTTAAGAATGAAATTTTTAAGTAGAAATTTTTCTTGTAAACAATTATAAATTAAATAATTGTAATTATTACAAAACATATGTTTTTAATTATCACAATATATTTTAAAAATTATTTTGTTACAGTGTAATTAGTTTTGCTTTACTATTTACTTCATTTTGGGAACATGTTGCTTTCATAATATTATGCTGCTCGTATTTTCCGGAATGTATCTTTTTTTTTTTTTTCCCTTAATTTGAAACTTGTTTACATGCTGAATTTTACAATTAATTAAACATGAAATTTTTTAAGTAGAGATATTTTTCTTGTAAACAATTATACATTAAAATATTTTAATGATTACAAAACTAAAAAATGATTCTAAAAATAATTAAAAATTTATTTCTTTACAGTATAATTAGTTTTCTTTACTATTTACTTAATTTTGGGAAGATGTTGCTTTCATAATATCATGCATCTAGTATTTTCCGGAATATACTTTTTTTTTTTTTAATTTCCATTTGAAACATGCTTACTCCTTTTCAGCGATGCAATTTTAACCCAGCTGCATAATACAGAAATATTTTTTCACACATTGTATAAATTTGCATATGTAAAATGTATGTTTTATGAAAGCCATTTATATTTGAGAGTCTTCAGCATTAAATCGCCTATTATACGCAAGCCACATGAAGTGACATTATGCATCCATTTAATCATGCATTTTGATTCAAGTCTATGAATTCAATGTACTGAGTGAAAAGCAAATCAAGTAGTTAAATGCAATAAATCAGATTTCAATCTTGGCTTAATCTGGTTAACGGTGAATTATAAAACACCCTGGAGAGTCACAACGGATATACTCAAAGCTCTCGACAGCTCAACTAGGGCTGCAACACGTTTCTGCATTAGTTGTGGAGTCTGAGTGTAAGAGATGTGGTTAATTGCGTCAGGTTTGTTTCACCTTTGCCCGGCGGTGCTGGTGAAGCGCTGACGGCACCGGCGCTCATCCCTGCAGCTTGTCTACAGGGTAAACCAGGAGCTTTCAAAGGCGGCCTTAAAGTGTGTTTGGAGGCCAGAAGAGATGCTGGAAAATACATAAAGTGCTGGTGTAGAACAGCTGAAGGTCTTTGAAGTGTTGTCCAATTTCAAAGCAATTTCAGGCAGACGGGCCTCCCGCTGCTGACGCCGACCATCAGTCGCACGTTTGATTAAGACATGCGGTTTTAGAAAGACTGGGTGTCTGATGTAAGAGTATGAACTATGGCTGCCAGTTGATTATGCATTTTAATCTATTTTAAATCAAATTAATTATGTGATATGCTCATTTATTCATTTAGGTTAATCACATATGCTGTGTCAACACTTGCTGAGAAAAGCCTCCAAATGAAGATTATTCTAAGACATTATCATCAGTGAAATGATTATAGTATTTATTAGTTTTTAGAATCATTTTGATTAGTTTTGTTTATGTAGTTTTAGTACTTTATTTTCATTAGCTGCCAAGGCAACATTTCTAATTTTTTTTTTAGTTTCAGTTTTAAATATTTTAAATTACGTATTTGTTTTTCTTGCAGCTTCCTTCAGTTGCTAAAAAATGTAATATAAGAAATATAAGAAAAAAAATGTTAATTATATTATCAATTAATTATTAATTATGATATTATTTACATTTTATTGATTTTGTTTACTTGAGAGCACCAATTTATTCCAACTAGTTTAGTGAACAAAGAAAATATTCAAGATAATTTTGAGGTAAATTACAAATTTGCTTTAGTAAAATGACAGAATAAAAGCTATTTTTATTTTGCATTTATAAAAATATATTATACAGTATTAAAACCTTATACAATATTATTTATATAATCATTATGTAGTATTAATCATTATTTTCAAGAAAGTTTTAAATATAGCTTGAGATACAAAAATAAATGCAACTGTATTAATATTAATTAATATTAATATTAATATTAATATGACTTGATAATAAAAAACATTATCTTCAAGAAAGTTTTAAATATGACTTGAGATACAAATATTAAATGTAAATTTATTAATATTAATATTAATAAATATGTATTAATATTAATTGATAACAATAAAAATAATTATTTTCAAGAAAGCTTTATATATAGTTTGAGATAAAAGGCATTAATATAAATGTCTTAATTTTATTATTAATTGATCAAATAAAAATCTATATTTTTTAAAGAGTTTTAAATATAGCTTGAGATAAAAAGTGTTAAATATAAATGTATTTATATCAATATTATATGATAACAATAAAAACATTATTTTCATTATTTGCTACAGATATCGTTAATTAATATTAATATTAAGTTAGAAATGTACATTATTTTCAAGAAAGATTTAAATATAGTTTAAGATAAAAAGTTACAGTAAATTCATTAATTTTAATGTTACTTCATAAGTAAAATAAATAAATAAAGTTTTAAATTATAGTTTACAGTAAAAAGGCATTTTAGGCATTCATTGTATGCTTTTTTTTAAAGATTATTTAAAAATTGCTTTAATAAAATGACAGCATAAAAGACAATCTTTTAACATGTTTGTGTGTTTATTTATTTATTTATTATTTTGCCAAGGAGGTCCTGTGAAAGGTGATAATTTAGTTTTGCTCTAATTTACTCCTTGGCATTAAATTAAAAAATCAGTTTTAACTGATGTTGAGTTTTTTTAATTCATTCGGTGGATCTTGAAGTAAATCATAGATCATAAGCGCTACTTCAGGCTTTGATCTCATATGTTGATGCAGTGTTTATGGAAATGATTCAGTGCTCTTCATATGGCAGCGAGGTAAAGGCCACCGCTCGTGTTTTCCTCTCTCTCAACTCTCAGCGCTTTCTGAAATACCGGGCCATCGTGATAATGAGCTGAGGGGGTTTAAGGTGGATTTATAGCGGGATCCTCCCTTCAGAAGACAGCCGATTACTTAGAGAGGAGCCACACTGTCCTACATGCTCAATATCAGCTTCATTTCATTTGTGTTTGCAGCTAAAATCAGCTGAAAGCAGCGTGTCATCATCAAATGACCTGCACGTTTAGAGCCGCTGAGAAATCCTGCTTTGGCTTTGCTGAGAAATGACTTTCATGCATCCACTGGGACTGTGTTTCATTTCAAGCGTGGCTCATCTTGATCTCTGTGGCCGACAGCGCTGCACAAACGCATTGAAACAGGTCTCCGTGACTGCTGACGTAACTCGTGCTTCACTGTACAGCGATACGGTGGCATTTGTGGGCAAACGGTCAGAAAGAGACGAATGAAAACCAGCTGCAAACTGACTTCTGGGTCAAAATCATATAAGAGTGTCCAAGATAGAGAATCAAGTTTGAAACTCATGCACCAAGTGCTTTTTGTATCTGTGTTGGTTTCATTCGGTTTTGAAAGGTGTTTCTAGTCAAGTAAATAACACGTTTTCCTTACACCTGAAACACATGTGAGAGCATGCATCGTAATCATTTTTTGAGAAAAGTTTTAAATACAGCTTTTGAGATAAAAGGCGTATTGTTTACAAATATAATGAACTGGTTCATATTAATCAGTTGTATGACAGCTTTAAATAGCAGGCATTCATTTAAATGTATTAATATGAATATTAATTGATTAAATAAAATAGATACAATTTTTAAATATAATTGTAATAATATTAATTGATAAAAATCATTATTTTCAAGACATTTTTAAATATAGCTTGAGATAAAAAAAAAGGTTAAATATAATTAAAATTAAAATAATATTACTATTAATTGCTAAACATAAAAATCATTATTTTTAAGAAAACCTTGAATATAGCTTAAGATAAAAGGCATTACTATAATATTAATAATAATATTAATATTAATGTTCATTCATAAAATAAAAGTAGTTATTTTCAAGAATTTTGAGATAAAAATGTTAAGTATAATTTAATATTAATGTTAATTGATATAAAAAAAAAAATCTTTATTTATTTTCAAAAGAGAATTAAATATAGTGTAAGATAAAAGGCATTAACATATTTTTTAGTATTAATATTCATTCATACAAATAAAAATAATTTTCAAGAAAGTTTTAAATATAGCTTGAGATAAAAAGTGCTAAATATAAATGTATTAATATTATTATTAATTGTTAAAAATAAAAATATCATTTTTAAGAAAGTTTCAAATATAGTTTTAGATAAAAGGCATTTTTACAAATATCATTAATTCATATTAACATTACGTAAGTGTAAAATGTAAATCTTTAGTAGAGAATTGTAAATCATTAGTATTAATATTAATAAAAAAAACATTATTTTTAAGGATGCTTTTAATATAGTTTGAGATAAAAGCCATTTATGCAAGTTTGTTAATATTAATATTCATTCATAAAAATAGAATGAAAATAAAAGTCATTATTTTCAATAAAGTTTTAAATATAGCTTAAGATTAAAGGTGCTAAATATAAATGTATTAATATTAATTGATAAATATAAAAATAATTATTTTCAAGAAAGTTTTAAATACATTTTTAGATAAAAGACATTTTTTACAAATATCATGACTTCATATTAATATTAGTTTAGAAATATAAATAATTATTTTCAAGAACGTTTTAAATATATCTTAAGATAAAAAGTGCTAAATATAAGTGTATTAATATTAATAATAATTGATGATAATAAATAAATATATTATTTTCAAAAAAGCTTTAAATACAGTTTGAGATAAAAGGCTTTCACATGTTTATTAATATTAATATTCGTTCATAAAAATAAAAATCATTATTTTCAAGTAAGTTTTAAATAGCTTGAGATGAAAAGTGCTAAATATAAATGTATTAATATTAATTGATAAATATAAAAATCATTATTTTCAAGAAAGTTTCAAATATAGTTAAAGATAATGCATTTTTACAAATATAAATTCATATTAAAATGACTTTAGAAATGATATAAATAAAAATATTTTAAAGAAAGTTTTGAATTAGTTTACAATAGAGGGCTATTTTTTATACATTTGTATTATATTATTAACTTTTTTGCATGTCAGTTGCATTGTATTGCTTTTAGTGAACAATAGCTTTTAATTCTTTTTTTTTTTTTTTTTTTTTTTTAGAAATAATAATACAAGAATTGCGTTCATTTAATGAAGTTTTTCATCATTGTGATATCAGTACAGTATCATTTTTATTCCAATAAATATTAAAACAAATTTTAACTCTGATTTTAAAATGTAAGTTTTGTTAACTGCATTATTAATATTTTTTAACATATTATTTAACTTGTATAACTATAGCTAAAGATTTGGCTTCGGTTGAACTATACATTAGGAAAAACATTTTTGCCATTGTATTATTATGCATAATATGAGCCAAAAGTCTAGACAGAAGAAAACAAGTTTGCCCTTTTGTTTTACTTTGTATTCCCAGTGTGGATCATAAGCATTAGTTTATCACACCCGATCCATGATTGTGTTTCGCAGAAACCTCAGGCCGTTAATATGTCGGCGTTCGTCTCCAGACGCGCTCATCTCTCGCTGTTGACGTGAAGATATTGCACTGCTGATCATCAAAGTATCTGCTCATCGCGGCCTGTTGCTCTCTCGTCTGCTCCTTGTTATCTTTAATAGTAATTAACTCGGGCTTGACTCGCCAGAGACTGAAAGCGCAGGAGACATCCGGCAAACTCTCGCAGGTTAATCACGATTTGGTCTTCAAGTGTAACGGCCTGGTGGTTTGGGAGATCATTCGCTCACGCGGCCAAAATACTCTCCTTAATTGTGTTTGTTCCTGCCAGTCATGCTTTTGTTTTGTCTGTCAAATGCAAATGAAGCTTTGAAGGTAGCCGTCCGTATTGGCGATTACACTGGAAAATGGATGCCGGTTTTAAAGATGAGAATCGTGTTTGTTTGATTTATGCTCTGCGAGGAAAAGAAATAATGTGTTAGATTGCAGGCGTGCATTAAGTGAGAGCAGGTGGAAAACCATTGTTTGCAGACAGTGGGAGTTTACAGAGTAATAATGTTGTGGGTGTGGAATAAAACCTCAGGATGAACTGGAAATGGAAAATTGCATTTAAAGGCCTCTAGATGCTCATGATTCAACAACAAACTATTGCAGCTTACTGTTAATGTGTTGACATTACTGTATAAGTTTCCGCTGTTTTCAACATTGCTAATAATCAGAAATGTTCCTTTAGCAGATCGGCATATTAGAATGATTTCTGACGGATCATGTGACACTGAAGACTGGAGTAATGATGCTGAAAATTCAGCTGCGCATCACAGAAATAAATTACATTTTAACAGATATTCACGTAGAAAAATGCTATTTTAAATTTGAATAATATTTCACAATAGTACTGTTTTTCCTGTGTTTCTTGATAACATAAGTGTAGTTTTGACATTTTTTTTAATTAACTGACAGTTATATACACTACCAGTCAAACGTTTTTGTACAGTAAGATTTTTAATGTTTTTTTTAAAAGAATAAAATATTTGTACTATTTAAAATAGCTGCTTTCTATTTGAATATATTTTAAAATGTAATTTTTTTATGTGATCAAAACTGAATTTTCAGCATCATTACTCCAGTCTTCAGTGTCACATGATCCTTCAGAAATCATTCTAATATGCTGATTTATTACTTTTATTATCAATGTTGCAAACAGTTATGCTGCTTAATATTGTTTTGGAACCAACGATTCTTTTTTTCAGGGTTTTTTGATGAATAAAAAAAAGAACAGCGTTCAAAAAGAATCACTGCTATCACTGTTTAGCAATTTAACACATGCTTGGTGAATAAAAATTATTTATTTCTTTCCAAAAAAGAAAGAATAAAAGTGTACTGACTACTTGTTTTGGTGTTTTATATTGTTACAAAAGATTTCTAATTTAAATAAATATCGTTTTTAACATTTTACTAATTAAAGAATCCTGAAAAAAGTATCTCAGGTTCCAACAAAATATTAAGCATTGCTAATAATCAGAAATGTTTGTTGAGCAGCAAATCAGCATATTAGAATGATTTGTGAAGGATCATGTGACACTGAAGACTGGAGTAATGATGCTGAAAATTCAGCTGCGCATCACAGAAATAAATTACATTTTAAAATATATTCACATAGAAAAATGCTATTTTAAATTTGAATAATATTTCACAATAGTACTGTTTTTCCTGTGTTTCTTGATAACATAAGTGTAGTCTTGATGACCAAAAGAGTCTTCACATTTTTTTTAATTAACTGACAGTTATATACACTACCAGTCAAACGTTTTTGTACAGTAAGGTTTTAATGTTTTTTAAAGAATAAAATATTTGTACTATTTAAAATAGCTGCTTTCTATTTGAATATATTTTAAAATGTAATTTTTTTATGTGATCAAAACTGAATTTTAAAAACAGTAATATTGCGAAATGTTTTTACAATATAAAATATTGTTTTTTATTTTAACATACTTTAATATAGAATTTATTCCTGTGATGAAAAGCTGAATTTTCAGCATCATTACTCCAGTCTTCAGTGTCACATGATCCTTCAGAAATCATTCTAATATGATGATTTTCTGTTCAAGAAACATTTATTATTATTATTATTAATATTTAAAACAGTTGAGTACATTTTTTCAGGATTCTTTGATGGACGTAAAGATCCGAAGATCAGCATTTACCTGAAATAAAAAGCTTTTGTAACATTATACACTAATTATTTTCAAGAAAGCTTTAAATATAGTTTGAGATAAAAGTAGTTAATATACTTATTAATATTAATATTTTGGTAAAAATGCATTTTTACAAATATAAATTCATTGATATTAAAATGACGTCATAAATAATATAAATAAATACATAAAAAAATTAAAGTTTTTTTTTTTTTATAAATTTGTATTATATTATTTCCTTCTTTGCATGGCAGTTTTAGTATTTAGTTAGTTTTTTTTTTTTTTTTAGAAATAATAATAAAGATTATGCTACTGTTAATTTAATGAAGTTTTTCATCATTGTGATAGTACAATATAACCCTAACATTTTTGTGCCAATAAATATCTGAATTCAAATATTAAAATGTTAGTTATTATGTATTACTGCATTAATATATTTTAATATATTATTTAACTTTTAAATAACTTTAACTTTGGCTTCGATTGAACTATACATTAGGAAAAACATTTTGGCTGTTTTATTATTTTTAGCATCATTACTCCAGTCACATCCTTCAGAAATAATTCTAATATTCTGATTTGCTGATTGAAAAACATTTATTATTATTATTATTATTATATTGAAAACAGCTGAGTAGATTTTCAGGTTTCTCTGATGAATAGAAAGTTCAGAAGAACAGCATTTATCTGAAATAGATTTTTTGTAACATTATGAATGTATTTATCATCACTTTGGATCAATTTAAAGCATCCTTGCTAAATAAAAGTAATAATTTCTATAATTCTGTAATGTTTGTTGAGCAGCAAATCAGCATATTAGAATGATTTCTGAAGGATCATGTGACACTGAAGACTGGAGTAATGATGCTGAAAATACAGCTTTGATCACAGAAATAAATTACAATTTAACAGATATTCAAACAGAAAGCAGTTATTTTAAATAATAAAAATATTTCGCAATATTACTGCTTTTGCTGTATTTTGGATCAAATAAATGCAGGTTTGGTGAGCAGAAGAGACTCCTTTAAAAAAAAAACATTAAAAACATTGTCTGTTTTAAGTTTTTTTTTTTCTAAATTATGGAGTGACAAAATGAGATACCTAAAATTCCCTCTGTAAAAAATATTTGACTCTAATATAATATGTCAAAAAAGTTAAGCAAGAATTTTGAAACTGACTTCATCCAGTGTTTAGATTTTTGTACTAGAAATGTGTGCAAATGAGCACATATTTCATTAAATAATGGCTATTTAATAAACCCATATTTAAACCAAACATTTTAGAAAACTTGTAATGCAAAAAATGTTTGCAATTATCAACTGGGTAAGTAAGGTGATAACTATTATTAATTTTTTATTTTTTATTTTTTTTTTTATTTTTTTTTTTTTACCCTATTCACCTGCAGTGTCTCGCCGTATTTTCAAAAATAAGCCTCTCCTGGTCAAAAATACAGTAAAAAAAAATGTGAAATATTATTACAATTTAAAATAGCTGTTTTCTATGTGAATAAATTGTAAAATGTAATTTATTTCTATGATCAAAGCTGAATTTTCAGCATCATTACTGTCTTCAGTGTCACATGATCCTTCAGAAATCATTCTAATATGCTGCTCAAAAAAACATATTTTGGATCAAAGAAACGTAGGCTTGGTGAGCAGAAGAAACTTCTTTAAAAAAACATTAAAAATCTTTCTATCCAAAAACTTTTGACTGGTAGTGTATGTTTTCAGCAGTGCTTGTGTAACAGATTCACTAGCTTTAACAGTACATTTCAATACGTTTCAATAGAGTAACACACTGAGACAGCAGGCGCTGTCGGGCGTCAGAGGCCCTGCTGTGAGTGACGTTCAGATTATTCTGCAGAATCCACAGGTTTGTGTTGTGGAGAGATTAAAGGACAGAACTTTCACTTTGCTGCAGTGTTTTGCTGAATCTTTGTATGTCTCGTTTCGACACCAGAACAGACAGATGATGCTTTACAAAACCAGAAAAAACGCTCTGCTGGATGCCATGAACTAGATGTCGCATCCAGAGTTATATTGAAGCACATTGTTCTGCACCCGCTGCGTTATACAAAAAAATATCTGGTGTTGAGAAAATAACCCTACAAAATTACCTTAAACAGTTTTTGAGTAGAAAAATAATGCAGTATCTACACTATACTGATCTAAAGTTAAGAATAATTACTTATTTTTAAGTGGAGACACTGCAGGCAAAAACACTGTTTTTTCATGCACCTGTCAAGTTTGAGATTTTGGGCTTTTTGGGTTTTCATAAAGTGTTTTTTTCAGACTAGTGGAACAAAAACATCCAAAAGACACTGTTAAGTGTTTCTTTTATAGCACTTTATCTATTTGTGTCAGTAGATTTCAGTTACAATATATATTTTTAAAGGATGTTTTCTCCCACACTGAGCAATAAATCTCCACTTCAGTAGCATTTACACACACCAAACTTTACATTTTTATTCCTGTCTATATTCTGAAGGTTTTTAAAGAGGGATTTGTTTATATATAATTTGCTTGATTTTATACAAAATTTTATTTCTCCAAAAAAAAAAATAGTTTTCTGTCCGTTTTAAGTTTTTTTTTTTTCTGAGTTATAGAGTGACAAAATGAGATACCTAAAAGTCCCTCTGTAACATTTGACTCTAATATGTCAAAAAGAAATGTTAAAGAAGAAATTTGAAATTGACTTCATCCAGTGTTTAGATTTTTGTACTAGAAATGTATGCAAATTAGCACATATTTCATTAAATAATGGCTATTTAATAAATTCATATTTAAACCAAGCATTTTAGAAAACTTGTAATACAAAAAATGTTTGCAATTATCAACTGGGTAAGTAAGGTGATAACTATTAGTTAAGTGTTTTTTTTTTTTTTTAATGCCCTATTCACCTGCAGTGTCTCACCATATTTTCAAAAGGAAGTTTCTTCTGCTCACCAAGGCTGCATTTATTTGCTCAAAATACAGTAAAAAAAATGTGAAATATTATTACAATTTAAAATAGCTGTTTTCTATGTGAATAAATTGTAAAATGTAATTTATTTCTATGACCAAAGCTGAATTTTCAGCATCATGACTCGTCTTCAGTGTCACATGAATTATTATTAATGTTGCTTCATATTTTTATGGAAACTTGTGATATGTTTTATTTTTCAGGATTCACAGCTTAATAGAAAGTACAAATGAACAGCATTTATTTGTAACATTCTATGTTTTTACTGTCACTTTTGGTCAATTTAATGCATCCTTGCTGAGAAATAAAATAAAATAAAATAAAATAAAATAAAATAAAATAAAATAAAATAAAATAAAATAAAATAAAATAAATAATAATTATTATTATTAATGTATTTTTTTTTTATCTTACAACCAACTTTTGATTTGGAATAACAATTAATAGAAGGTACAAAAGAACAGCATTTATTTGAAATATTATTACCATTATTGTTGTTGTTGTTGTTATTATTAATTTATTTTTTATCTTACAACCAACTTTTGATTTGGAATAATAATTGTAATAATATTTTACAATATTATTCCCAAATTCATTTCAAATAAATGCATCTTGGTGAGCAGAAGAAACTTCTTTCAAAAACATTATATATTACAATATTTATAAATGATATGTTATTCATATAATCCGTCCATCAGTCCTGCAGATGTTGTGGTTTGAATCAGGAAACATGCAGATGAAACTTGCAGTGCTGTTTATTTTTTTTACCCTCTTCTCATCTGTTCTATATCAGTTTACGCAGAAAAAGCACAATTTCTATTCACTCTTTCCACCAGCGTTTTATTTTCTGGTCCAGGTGGTCGTGTGTTGACGTGATTCTCGTTAGCTTGGCCGCAGAGGCACTCATGCTCTTGACGACAGCCTCACGGCAACAAGTTCCATGACAACCGCCTCTTCCTCTCGCAGATGGCATAAGCCGAATGCACTGATCTCCACCGGCAACATCATCTATGTATTTTAGCTTTGCACGACTGTATGATTATATCGAGCCGTCGCTTGCGTTATTGCTATTAAGAGGCCTTTTTCTTACAGCGCAAGAAAGGTGCGACACGACTAAAGAAGTGTGAACCTAAAGACTCACTGCGGGTTTATTACTTCACAGTTGCATGTTTTTTTTTAATACTGTATTTGAAGCGTGGAGGCTGGAGATGCAATGCATTGTGGGATGGTGGGTAGGAGTAACATTAATCTGCAAAACAGTTTTGGCACTTCTGTGATGAAGTTGGAAAGCAGAGCGTCGTGCGAAAGTGGAAATTTCCATAAATGCGTATTCGGAGCGTGTTCATGTTGGCTGCTGTGGCCGGTTGTCTTATCTCATTTGTACAGTGTTGCTGTCCAGCTGTAGTCCATCTGTCTGTACGAGCTGGAGGAGCTGATAAACACCGGACAGCGGCTCATCCGTCTCTCTCAGCTCGACCACACGCTCTGGTCCTGACAGTCCCGTGATGTTTAGCGTCCTCGTGAGACGTTTTGTATCACGGCCTGAGCGACACTTAAATCATTACGATGTTTGGATTGTGGAAATAAAAATGCAGATGTCGCATACGTGCAAAGTTTAACGTCTCACTTTGGGGTTTTAGTGAGCGTCATATTGCATTAACCCTTTTTTGACCAAAAAATATTTGCGTTTGGAAACTTGGTAAAGGGTTTGGCACTTGCTGTGTGAACACACACGTTTGTTTGTTTTTTGAGAGATCAACCTTAAATTTGGAACACAACTTGTAAACCGACATTTAGAGACTTTTAAAATGTTTTTGCATATTTATTGGCTGATATTATACATTTAAATGACATGTGCCAGCATCCTTAAAATATTTTACATGTGTCAGTAACTGTAATTTTGTAAATGTATCAGCTGATATTTATTTATTTGTGCATGCTCATTTCCTCTGTATTTACATTTAAATGAGCTTTGTTAACATCTACTGACACTTGAATCTTTAAGATATTTAAAAAATATTGGTGACAGTAATTTTGCACATTTATCGGCCGATATTTATTTATTTATTTGTGCATGCTCATTTCCTCTATTTTTACAATTAAATGACATGTCAGCATCTGCTGACACTTAAATCCTTAAAATATATTTAATTTATCGGTAACAGTATTTTTGTAAATTTACCGGCTGATACGTATATATTTGTGCATGCATATTTCCTCTATTTTTCTATTTAAATGACTTTTGTTGGCATATACTGACTCTTAAATCTTTAAAATAATTACAATTTATCGGTAATGGTAATTTTATAAATGTATCAGCTGACATTTATTTATTTGTACATGATAATTTTCTATATTTTTCCATTTAAATTACCTTTCTTGGCATCTAATGACACTTAAATCCTTAAAATACTTCACACTGATCGGTAACAGTAATTTTGTACATTTACTGGCAGATATTTATTTATTTATATTTATTTATATGTACATTTCCTCTGTTTTTAAATTTTAATGACATTTGTCATCATCTACTGACACTTAAATCCTTAAAATATTATTCATTTATTGGTATGGTAATTTTGTAAATTTATGGGCTGATATTTATTTATTTGTGCATGCTCATTTCTTTTATTTTTTGCATTTAAATTACATTTTTCATCATCCACTGACACTTAAATCCTAAAATATTATAATTTTATTGGTAATGGTAGTTTTGTAAGTTTATCATCAGATGTTTATTTATTTGTGCATGCCCATTTATTGCATGCTCATAATACTGTATATAATGATGTTTTGATGCAAATTCACTTGTAGCAATTAAAATGATTGAATTAAGGTTTTATTTCTTATTTCTTACTTATTGTTTTATTTCATTTTATTTTTAATATTCAATTTTACCTTAAAATATTGAATTTTAAATAGTCATCAACTTATTGGCCTAAATATAATAGGATAATTCTTAAAGTTATTAAACAGAAATAATAACAATAATTAAAATAATTAAATGTCTTTATTGTCACTTTTGATCCATTTAATGCATATATATATATATATTTATTGCATCAGTTGTGCAGCTCTGTGTCATTTAATCTCAAATAAACATCATTCTCATCTGTGATGTTCTTCAACTCCAATCTCACCTTTTTTAATATGGATCTGGGTCTTGCTCTCATGCTCTGGGCGAGTCGGAGCGATGCTCTGGGTCAGCTGTGAGTTTCCATGGAGGATGTGATGTTTTGTTATTTTCAGTTTGTCGCATGAGAAACCCTGTGGGAACTTATTGAACATGCCATGCATTTCCTCTTTCAAATTTATGCAGCTCCAGACTTGTTGGAAATGGACAGTCCAGTGGAGTATGTGAGAGTGCGGCGCAGCGTGTGTCCGTCAAACAACACTGTAATGCTTCCAATACTTGCATAACTTTTTGGTTTGTTTTTGCTTCTGGACCTGCTGTTCAGAGACTACAGTAGCTGGCAGGCCGGTGTTTACCTCTTTGAAATGATTCCATTCATCTCGCAGCATCAGCGCTCTTTGCGGTTTCTGGCACGTTCAGCGCTGTGTAGATGAAAGTGTGTGAGCGGAGAGAATATCCACACAGCTGAGATGATTTGGGTGTGAAAGTAAAGCATCTCTGATGCCAGATTCATAATCAGGCTCTTTGCATTGTTATAAACGATGCAAAACCTGTAGGCGGCACTTGATTAGTTTTAGCGGGTTTTGCAAGAAATATGAACCCAGAATGAGCTCAGAACATCTCAGATGTGCATGCAAAACAGGTTTTACAGGTTACTGCACAAAGAAAATATCAGTTTATGAAGATTAAAAAAAGCACAAATTAATTCATGTGAACCAAAGCTAGACAACTCAAAGCCACTGCATCACACTGTATATATATATATGCACATATTGATTACTGACTGATTTCACAGAATTTGTACTTTTAGCACTATAGGTCAATATTGAATATTTAAGAATATTGAATATTTCTAGCACTCTCTATTCTAATTATATTCTTTATATATATATATATATATATATATACACTACCGTTCAAAAGTTTGGGGTCAGTAAGACTTGTAATAGTCTTTAAAGAAGTCTCTTATGCTCATCAAGGCTGCATTTATTTGATTAAAAATATAGAAAAAAACAGTAATATTGCGAAATGTTTTTACAATATAAAATAATGTTTTTTATTTTAACATACTTTAAAATAGAATTTATTCCTGTGATGAAAAGCTGAATTTTTATCAGCTGTTACTCCAGTCTCAAGTGTCACATGATCCTTCAGAAATCATTCTAATATGCGGATTTATTATTAGAATGATCAATGTTGGATAATATCAACAGTTGTGCTGCCAAATATTTTTTGGAACCTGTGATTTTTTTTTTTTTCAGGATTCTTTCATGAATAACAAGTAAAAGTAAAAAGTAAAAAGTAAAAGTACAGTGTTTATTCAAAATATAAATATTTTAAAACAATGTAAATTATTTATTATTAACTTTTAATAAACTTTTAATTATTAACTTAATACATCCTTGGTGAATAAAAGTATTAATTTCTTAAAAAAACAAAAAAACAAAAAATAAAAAATAAAAATGTACTGACCCCAAACTTTTGAACGGTAGTGTATATATATATATATATATATATATGTGCATATTGATTACTGACTGATTTCACAGAATTTGTACTTTTAGCACTATAGGTCAAAATTGAATATTTAAGAATATTGAATATTTCTAGCACTCTCTATTCTAATTATATTCTTTATATATATATATATATATATATATATATATATATATATATATATATGTACACTACCGTTCAAAAGTTTGGGGTCAGTAAGACTTGTAATAGTCTTTAAAGAAGTCTCTTATGCTCATCAAGGCTGCATTTATTTGATTAAAAATATAGAAAAAAAACAGTAATATTGCAAAATGTTTTTACAATATAAAATAATGGTTTTTATTTAAACATACTTTAAAATAGAATTTATTCCTGTGATGAAAAGCTAAATTTTTATCAGCTGTTACTCCAGTCTTAAGTGTTAAGTGTTCTTTTTGTTTTTTTCTTTTTGGTGATCAAAGCTCAATTTTCAGCGTCATTACTCAAATCATGCTGATTTGCTGCTCAAGAATGTTGAAAACAGTGCTGTCCAATGTTTTTTTGAAAACGGTGATGCATTTTATTTTTTAGGATTCACAGATAAATAGAAAGTTCAAAAGAACAACATTTTATTTGAAATAGAAAACTTTTGTAACATTAAAATGTTAATTTAATGCATGCTTGCAGAATAAAAAGTATTAATTGCTTTCAAACAAACCCCAAACTTTTGAACAGTAGTGTATATTTTTTTATTCTATTTATTTCGCATTGTATTGTGGAAATAAGGTGGATGTGGTATAAGCTGAAGCTCATAGAGGTATCAAAAAATATTACATAGAAATTGTGCTTTATAACAAGTCTACTGAATTCATGCAGTTGCTTTTCCGTGAAGAAACGAGTGGAAGCCGCATTATTTCTCACGTATTTGTTCTCTGTGTCAGATCTGAATGTGTGAAACCGGCAGGGATTGGAGAATTGGGCCAGTCTCTCTAAGACTCTTAACAAAACCTTCCCTTCCCACTGTCTGGGCACCGCTGGCTTACAGGATCCAATTAAATCATAAACATGCAGACGACTGAAGTGACTTTCCTTCAAACTTTGTTCTGCGTTCCATCACATTAATTGCTCTTTATTAATAACTGACCCACGAGAGCCCCAATGATGCAGAATATAGACTGTAATTGTTGTTGAGAAATGCCATGAGAGTCTGCCAGCATTAACATTATTAACAGTGATGCAGGAATCTAGAACCCGTGACACGAGTGTGTGTGTGGCCTCATTAACTGGTGTGGTTGCATTAGGGCCGTGGAGCTCTCATGACACCTGAGCTGGTCCCCGGCGCCCAATTAAGTATGATGAGTAGTTTGTGTCACACCTTCCTGTACCATAGTTTTGTGTTTGTTTTAATCAAAGAATAGAAGAGAAAAAGCAGTATGTCCAGCCTCTCAGAGAGAAGTTAATCATGTGGGGCTATATATTATTTTACCTTTGGTATGAGACAGTGTAGTATGTATATATATATATATATGCTATATGTGTATGTAGTGATAAAGATATATAAATATATATATATGTGATATATATATATTTAAAGGCAGAGAGGTTACAGCAATATATATATATGTGTGTGTGTGTGTGTGTGTGTGTGTGTGTGTATATATATATATATATTGAAATGAGCATTTCAAAAAATAATTTTGAAAAATGTATTTAACACTTTATTTAGGTTATATTTAATACATAATTATATCCATAATTATAATTATTATTATAATAAAATTGTATAATATTTTATTATAATAAAATAAAGAGTTAGAATCAAACCTAAAGAGTTCAATATTTAATGTTGAACATGATTTTATATGTTGCTCATTTTAATATGTAATTCAAAAAATGCAATTTTGAAGGTCAAAACAATGTAGAAAAAGTTAAATTAATTAATTAATTACTTAAGTAAAATAAATAAATAAATAAATAAATAAATAAAAAGTTCTGACTGTGAAAGAACAAAAGAGTTGGCCATTTTGCTCCAGAATAATAATAATAAAAAAAAAAAACATAGTATGGAGTATACAGAGTATCCAGTACAAAATATATGATTTGAGATGTGTTGGAAATGACATTGTTTTGGAAATTTAAATGCCTTTAAAAATATATATATCTTTTGAAATATCTTTTTTAAATAACTAGAAACTTTTGTGATTATTAGCAATGTTCAGTACATTTAATACACTTAATAAAATACATTTAATTTATTTAATATATTTCTGGAAACACTGATTTTTCTTTGACGTTCAGAAGAACAGCATTATTTGAAATCTTGTAGCAATATAGATGTCTTTACTGTCACTTTTGATCTTCTTCATTCATTTTTTTAAAAATGCATTTTAATTAACCAAACTTTTAAAAGTTAGTTTATAACATTTACAATGTTACAAAAGATCTATTTCAAATAAATACTGTTCTTCTGAACTTTCTTTTCATCAAAGAATCCTGAAAAACACAATGTATCAGTTTCCACACAAATATAAACAGCACAACTGTTTTCAGCATTACAGCAATGATTTCTGAAGAATCATGTGACACTGAAGACTGAAGTAATGATGTTGAAAATTCAGCTTTGATCACAGCAGTTAATTACATTTTAACAGATATTCACATTGAAAACAGCTATGTTAAAATGCAATAATATTGCTATTTTTACTGTATTTTGTTCTTTCCAAAACATCTTAACTATTCCAAACTTCACACCCTAGTGTAAAATATGTAGAGCTGGGATTTTGTAACAGATTTCACTGAATATGCAGTCTCGCTTCTGTTGTTTGCATGCTAATGAAGAATGTGTAAACCGTTTCGGACTGTGTTACCTGCGGCGTGTTTAGGATGTGTGTGCTCATGTTTGTGTGTGGCTCTAATGGGACTCCGTGCAGAAAGAAGCACAGGAAGGCATAGATTCTCCACATCCTCGGTAATGATAAACATCCGTCCACCCGTGATTGACACGCTCTTCATTTACCATGAAGATGGACGTGCTCACAGAGTCACACAAGCATGCGTAATGCAGCTCTGGCGGTGTGTAACTCAGTCGCTCCTAACTGTAGATAGGAGCGGCTGAGGCACAGATGAGGAGTTATTATTTTGATTTATGGCTGTGGAATCTCGTCTTTCTAGGAAAGCAAGTGTTGTGGATACTGTGGATTCACTGTTGACATGAGAGTAATTCTGTCGATATGCTGCTGTTATCTGGATAAAAATGAATTGTTATTGTTAACTGATGGAATCGGTTTTTAAGTGGTGACATGACAATAATAGAGCCAAACAATTTGGTTTTAAGTAAAATAAAAATCGAATAATTTCACGGAAACTCATGAGCAGAGGCAGGACATGGTGTGTTTGATATATGTTGTTCGTTCGTTTATTCGTTTGTTCATGCATTCATTCATTCATTCCTTTGTTTGTTCATTCATCCATGCATTCATTAAATAATTTACGCATTTATTAATTCATTCATGCATTCATTCATTCATTCATTCATTCATCCATTAATGCATTCATTCATTCATTCATTCATTCATGCATGCATGCATGCATTAATCTATTAATGCATTCATTTATCCAGTTCATTCATTCATGCATGCATTCATTCATCCATTCATTCATTCATTCATTCATGTATTTATTTATTTCATGCATGCATTCATCCATTAATTAATTAATTCATTCATTCATTCATTAATCTATTCATGCATTTATTCATGCATTCATGGTTTCATTCATTCATTCATGCATTCATTTATTCATTCATAAGGGTGTTTCTTCGATTATGGCATTTTGAAAAATCATTTATAAACATTAAATATTGAAAAAAAAAAAAATTCTTTTTTTTAGATTGTATTTAATACTGTATATTATTATATTCAAATTTAATTTAATTTAAATTTTAATTTATTATAATAAAATTGTATAATTTTTTTAATAATAAATAAATAGATTTTTTTTTTTTTTTACCAATATTTAATGTTTAATATTTTTTTAAATTGCTGGTTTTAATATGTAATTCAAAAACATTTATTTTGATCGTCAAATTACCAAAACAATAATATTGTTAAATAAGTAAGGTTCGGACTGTGAAAGAACGAAAGAGTTGGCCATTTTGCTCCAAAAATAATAATAAAAAAAAGATATATAATATGATATAATATATGATATGTAATACGATCATATACTATCATAAAATATTTGAACTGTGTTTTTTAAATGCTTAAAAAAAAAAGGGAAAAAAGGAAAAACAACATCAACAAACGTCTATAGACATACATGTAAAAAGTTTCCAGAACAATTTTAATGTGACCTCATAACAACAAGACAAACCTGAACTCTGTCAGTTTTAGTAAATGCGCTCATAGTGTTGAAGATACGCTCATAAACACATGCTTTGCCTTAAGAGATCAATCTACATTCACACAGTAAAGTCACTCCATGAGCTGAATCCTAATTCAGTCAATTACAAACATTTGCACGCTGCAGCTGTTCAACAGAGAAACATTACAGGCAGATGTTTCGTCACTCCTGTTATTTGTAAGCAGTCAATGTCACAGGAAGAGGGGCGAGATTAGGGAAAAACAATCTGTGAGTGACAAACCCAACCAAATTCATGTCTGTTTGTGGGATGCTGTGCATCCGCGTGCTTTTACAGCAGTCCAGCAGAGTAATTGGCAGCACTAGATGCACTTGAATAACTCAATGGACCATGTTTCTCTCTTCACGCTTTAGAAAGTCTTTTGTCAGTCCGTGTATCGGACCCCTGCTGTACGGCGGGTTGAAATCAGAAAGTCAAACACTACTGCAAAAGCAGAGCTGCTGTCTCCATATATCAATGTACTGTTGAGTTATTTATGGCTCAGTTAGTGTGCAGGTGACACTCTGACAAATTGAGTTCAAAGACAAGCTCGGGTGAGTTTTGATGCGGCGTCTGTAGATTTTATGTGAGCGATCAGGGAATGGCTCATAATTGGACCTTGTTCAGTTAGCTGTAGGTTTGATTTAATTAAAATATTCACAAATAACAACTCAAGGTATATTGAATGTATCTTAACTGGTTTACTTTATTTCCCTTAGTTTTTTTTATGTTCATTTTGGATTAAAATTTGCAGGTAAAATTTATTTATTTATTTAATTATTAATTAATTTTTTTTTTTTTTTTAAATATTCATTTTGGATTTAAATTTGCAGGTAAAAGTTACTTATTTATTTATTTATTTTAAATGCTTTTATTTTAAATTGTAGCTTGATCCATAAAGGGTGTAAATTGAATTTATTAATAATGTAAAAATATTATTTTTTAAATGTGAAATTTAGTCATTAAATTATGTCAATATAATGCAATTAATTATTTCCCTCAGTTTTTTTTATATTCATTTCGGATTCAAATTTGCAGGTCAAAATATTTATTTATTTATTTATTTAAAATGCTTTACATTTTAATGTATATGTTGATCCTTAAAGGGTGTAAATTGAATTTATTAATAATGTAAAATTTTTTTTTTTTTTTGTTAATTTAGTCATTAAATTATGTCAGTATAAAATGCAATTAATTATTGGATTTATGTTTTATTTTTTTTTTATTTTAATCTGTAGGTTTCTGTTTAAAGGATGTAAAATTAATTTAATAGTATGTAAAAATATAATTTTATTATTTATAATAATATATTTTATTTGTAATAATATTTTAATTTTTATTTTAATAAATAATAATATTTCTTATATAGAAATGGCTTGTTAAAGTGGCCTATATATGGCTGAAAAATAAAAATAATAAAAAAAGAAAACATCTTCAGAAAAGGAGGCCGATGATGATGTACGTTTATTGTAAGTGTCAAAGAAATATTATGTAAAACAAGCTTTGCATGACATTGCTGTGATTTAAAGTTTATTTATACATCACAAAAAATACAAAAGAGTAAATCACAACTAAAGTGGATGTTTCAAAGACTAATATTTAAAAAAGATAATATTTTACAAAACCTTCACACAAGATCTTATATCCTTAGACTGAATCTGAGAGAAAGATTGAGCCATTTCCAACATCATACACGGTTTGTTCTGCAGATCCTGTTTTGCGCTGATTTTCCATACGAGTTGTGATTTGTGATGTCAGGCAGCCCACAGTCATCGGTTTCTGTGTCAGACGTGACAGAAACGCTTTGATTTGAATTGTTTTACATTAATTCATTTTGACGGGCCTTCGAGGCATCTGCATGTTTGATATCTTCTGATGTATAGCTGTAAGACTGACGTCCCCAGTGCGACACATTCATTATTATCTTTTTTTTTGCGTGAATTTCTGCATATGTGTGTTGGCATGTCTCTTAATGGAATGACATAAAAAACTGAATTTTAAGATCAGTCATTGATCTTGTGTTCGCTCCCACTGTCCTCTGATGTCTTCATAGCTTGCAGTGGGTGGACAGATGACAGGGGCTGTGTGTGTGTGTGTGTGTGTGTGTGTGTGTGTGTGTGTGGACTAAGATCATATCCAATCTGTTTTAGCAGACTGCAGTCCTCTCTGTGCTTGTTTGAACGTCTCTGTGCGTAAGAGACACATGTATGTCTCGTTTTGATGTACTTCTTCCTAGATCTTTGACCTGCAGTTATTATACAGTCTTTATTTTATTTTATTTTATTTTATTTTATTTTATTTTATTTTATTTTATTTTATTTTGTTTTGTTTTAGTGCTGTTTGTTTTTTTAAATATTGGTCTATATTGCAAACTTCTTGCTCAGAAAAATAAAATTAAATTAAACTCGGCATGTTCTAATAAATGAAAAAAAAATAAAGCTGTAATAAACTTTTATTTTTTTGATGATTGAAACCCCCTTTTTTATCTTTGACCCATATATATTATTTTCTAATAATTATTTTACAGCTGAAAAAAAAAAATAATAAAAATAATATTTTTGGAGTGCTCCATGAATTAAATATTTAATGCATATAATAATAATAATAATAATAATAATAATAATAATAATAATAATAATTGTTTTTTATTTTTAATATTATTTTATTTTATATTTTATTTTCGTGCTTTTTGTTTTTTAAATATTGATCTATATTATATATTATTATTATTATTATTACTATTATATATTTTTAATTCAGCTGTAAACAGCTCCACAGAAGACAGTGTTATTAAGCTCAAGTCAGTTTTTTTTCTGCAATAAAATAAAATAAAATGTATGAGTGTTCATACTAAATTTTCTTGTATTTTAAATGATTCAAAACTTCATGCTAACTTCTTGCTCTGAAAAAAAAAATAAAATTAAACTTGGCACACTCTAATATATGAAAAAAAAAATTAAACTGTAATAATTTATTGTTTTAATGCTTGAAACCCCCTTTTTTATCTTTGATCCATGTGTGTGTGTATATATATATATATATATATATATATAATATAATTTGCTAAAACATATTTTACAGCTGAACACAATAAATAAAAAGAAGATTTTTTTTAGTTCTCCATGAATTAAATATTTAATGCATATAATAATAATAATAATAATAATAATAATAATAATAATAATAATAATAATAATAAAAATAATAATGCATTATTATTTATATAGAATAGAATAGAATATTGATAAATTCTAATTGTAAATTTGGGTTTAAACTTTGTATGTATTGGATATATATATGGCTAAATATTAAATATTTAATTGTATATGCTCATTTACCCTCATTCACCTGTACTAATATCTAACACTGACTTAAAATTGATCTTTAAAAACCCTTAATAACTGTTCAATTTCATCTTAAGCAAATCTTTAGCAAATAAATATGTTTTTCCATGCTGTACATTATTGCCTAAATGCACTTGTGGCATTGTTTTTAGTTTTTATCTTTCTTTTTAAAATGAATTGTTACAATACAGCTTTTCATTAATATCTGTCCTTTATTGGTTATCAACCATAAGATGGAAGTAGTTACTACAGTATGTTTGATATAAGCCAGAAAATCAGTGCATTACTAGTTAAAGCAATAGTTTTGTCCTGAACCCATATGACTTTCTTTTTTGTGTGCAAACTTGTTGTAAGAATGCCTTTTATGCTTTTTCTGTATAATGAAAGTGTTTAGAGACCGGGTCTGTCATGCTTCCAAATGATAAAAAATACCATAAAAGTAGTCAATGCACTTTGTGCATTACATTTCAAGTCCTCCAAAGACATATAATAGCTTTGTGTGACAAACAAACTGAAATTCAACTCCGATTGGTAGTCTATTCCAAGAAAGATGAAATAAAATACAGACAGAATTTCATTTTATGGGTGCGCTGTTCCTTTAAACAGTCTTTAACTTCAGCGTATCTGAATAAATTGTGTAGTTTGGAAGTGAAATGTCGTGCGGTGATAACTGCGTGTGCATTTGCATATCTTCAGAACTCTTTTCTGTCGCCACAGGAGCGGCGAGACCCGCGCGGCCCACCCTCATAAATCCTAATTCACCCAGGGCTAAAAATAGTTGCAGGAAAGTGGGGAAAATTGCCGGTTTTCAGGGCAGATTTGCCACGAGCGTCGCCGGTGTGCATTTGTGAGCCGGCGCTGTGTTCCTGCTGCATCGATCAAGCGCTGACACGCGTGCCGGACTGTCTTTTGACGGCCGGGACGTGTCGTTTGCACGTGTGCAGATGTCCTGTGCTTATATAAGCTGCGTAAGCGGAGGGAGTCGGTGCCAGACCTCCGACTGACTCACGCTGGCACAAGAGAGCTTCGATCAAGACATGGTTTGTTTTCCTGATGCTCATATTTAAGGGGGACTCGAGAGAGTCTGTCCTGCAGTGATTAATGAAAGACTCTGCTCCTTCATCACTGCCTGATTTCGCATCATATGGAACAGGTTGAGGTGACCATGTGGCTTATTTTGGAGGAGCACCAGAGCGGAAAACAAGACGTTTCAGTGTCCAGAGTTTGCATTTGTTTATAGGACGTTGTGGCTTGTTGCAAAAGATTAACAAAAGCATATGTTGCGCATTCAGGCTTATTGCGGCTCTATTTCATGCTTTTGGTCGCCTGGGGTCAGAGGTCAAGCTGATCACAAACGTCACTGGCTGCGGCTCATTTAACTGCGTTCGTGTGTGTTGAACTCTATCATGCGCCAGTGATATGAAGCGTTAGCCGTAGGTCTGCTTGACCCAATCTCACCCCGTCTCTTTGAGACAATAAGTTCAGAGCTCAGAAGGGTCGGCCACCTCATCAGATGGGTACGCTTGAGTAAAGCTCATCTGCTGTCCCCTGCAGCACCAATCCTTTCATTTTAGTTTCAGCTTTCGCTCTGATAGAATTGCAAATCAAGGCTGCATGCAAATGCTTAAAGAAAAAAAGAAACAAACATACATTTTATTTTTTTATTTTAGAATATTTTAAATTATTATTTTTTTATTTAATTTAAATGTGAAAATGTATTATTGAAAATATATAAATTGTTTTGAAATACAAAATTTAATTGTTACATTTTAAAGTGTTATATTATAATATAATTTTACTTGTTATTTAAAAATAATTCATATAATAAAAAAATCTCTCAAATTAACATCATATATTATATTAATTATTCATTATCATATTATATTGATAAATTTATATTTAATGTATTTCTTAATTTTCAATTCAATTCAATACAATTCAAAAATTGTAATTAGATTAGATTCATTATTTTATATTATATTTTTATATAATTATATTTTAATATTGTATTTAGTTAAAAATGTATTTTAGAAATATAAATTATTCTGACATGTAAAATTTAAATATTAAAATTTATATTATATTATATTATATTGTTATCATTTTAAATGTTATTATAATATAAATATGAATTATAAGTTATAAATACAAAATAATCAAAAAATTGTAATTAGATTAGATTATTTTGAAATATGTTTTTATATAATTTTAAATGTTATTATTTTAATATAATTTTGAATTATAAATTATAAATACAAAATAATTCATCAAAAATTGTAATTAATCAATTATTTTAAATTCTATTTTTATATAATTCTATTTTTATATTACATTTTATTATTAAAAATAATGAATACAATATAAAATATCTCATTAAATTTAATTTATGTATTATTTTAAAGATATAAATTATTCTGAAATATAAAATGTAAATATTGCGTTTTTTTTGCGTAAAATTTATATTGTTATTATATTATATTGTTATATTATAATTTTAAATGTTATTTAAAAATATTTAATATAATATAAAATCTCTTAGACTAACATCATATATTAATTCTTCATTATCATATAGACATTAATATTTTGTTTACTTTATTATTTGAATTTAGATTTTAATATAAATATGAATGCAAAATAATTAATTTAAAATTGTAATTAGATTATATTAATTATTTTAAATTATTATATTTTATATTAAACCTAAGTTAATTTAAATAAAAAATAATTACATATAAATTATAGATATATAAATGTATAAATAAAATATAGATATTTAAACATAATTAATACAATCTAAAATATATGATATTAAAAATTATATGACACACAATCATTTTCTAATATAATGAATTTTATATTTTCATTTTTATATATTTTATTTAATACATCGTATTAGCACATTCTATATGCTGATAGAAGTGGTCAAAAGAACTTGACAGAGCAGCACTGACAATGACTGGGCACTGAGATCCAGTTTGTTTAATTCCCAGGCACATATATTTTGCATATTTACATAATTGTCAGGAATCTGTTCCGATCATTGTTACTGTGGGGCTTGATCTGGTGCGAATCCCATAATTGTGTCTCTTTACTATTATTTTAGTCTTTTGTTTGCCACCTATTGAAACGGGTGCTCAATAACATTGCGGTGTCCAGATCCTCTGCCAGGACCCTCAGCCAGCGCTTTCAACCAGCTGCTGTACAGAATGATGACTCACAAAGCAGTGCTGGCCTTCCTGAATATATTTGCATGAAATGGCACCGTAGACGCAGATAAACGGCAGAAAACAGCGCATCGTGAAGCAGCTCGAACGGGAGCTTCTGTGCTGTTCAGTAGCTGCTGCATCATTAGCTTTGTGGCCACGTTTCCTCTGTTTTTCGAGGTTTCGAATGAGACGTCCATCTGGGCTCAGCTGCTCTCTACCGCTACAGTAACTGTGAATCACCTCGCTGCCCAGTTGCAGCAAATCGCCTTCATTCTCTCTATTGCGAACTGATAGCTTTTAGTCTGCGTTGGGGAGTCAGTCAGAGAAGTTTTCTGCAGTGACACAGATGACTCTTGAGATGTGGTTGGGTTTTGAAGTGCTCGGCCAGCCGCTGCTTTGATTTGTACCCTTATGACCGCCTTAATGTGGAAAGGTCAGGCAGGAAAAGCATCTCGGTTTATGGGAATTGCACATATTGCGGCTATATTTAACATGCTGTCCTATATAGCAGTGTGAGATGGGGAACGATGACCCTTTTGACCTTTAATTTTCTTCTGGATGTCACTACATCTCATCTCAGCACATGTATTGAATGCTACTAATAATCTTGACCTTTTATCTCAGAGTTTTTGAGGTTAAATTATCTAATTCATTGTTCAAATTAATATCATTTTTTTTTTTTTACTTATTTTATGGCATCTTTTTAAAATAAGTAAATAAATAAATTTGCACAGAGTATTTTATATATTTTATGACAGCTTTTTAAAATAAATAAATACATTTGAAAAGAATAATTGGTACATTTCATGGTGTCGTTTTAAATAAGTAAGTAAGTAAATAAATAAAGTAAATAAAATTAATTTGCATAGAATATTTGATATATTTTATGACATCTTTTTAAAATAAATAAATAAATGAATTTACATAGATTATTTTACTTGTTTTATGGCATTTTTTACAATAAATGAATAAATAAATAAATAAATAATTATGGGTTAATTATTTAAATAAATAATAAATAAATAAATAAACTATGCATATAATATTTGGTATATTTTATGGGATGTTTTTTAAAATAAATAAGTAAATAAATAAATGTGCATAGAACATTTGATATATTTTGTGGCATATTTTTAAATGAATGAATGAATGAATTTACATAGAATATTTTACATATTTTATGGCATTTTTGACAATAAATAAATAATTATGAATTATTTATTTAATAAATAAATACATTAATTAATTATTCATAGAATATTTGATATTTATATATTTTATGTTTTTAAAATAAATACCTTTGCAAAGAATAATTGGTACATTTATGGTATCTTTTTTAAATAAATAAGTAAGTATATATCCATAGAATATTTTAAATTTTTTTTATGCCATATTTTTGAATGAATAAATACATTCGCATAGAATATTTGATATTTTATGGCATCTTTTAAAAATAATAAATTAAATAAATAAATAAATAAATATGCAAAGAATAATTGGTATGTTTTACGGTGTCTTTTTAACTAACTAACTAAATAAATACATTTGTATAGAAAATTTAATATATATTAAAATGAATAAATAAATGAATGAATATTTTTTTATATAAAAAATATATATTTTTAATAAATAATTAAATAAACAAATAATCACTTTTGCATAGAATATTTGATAGATTTTATGGCATCTTTTTAAATGAATAAATAAATAAATAAATTTGCATAGAATAATTAATATATTATTTGACACTGTTAAAAAAAACTAAATAATTAAATAAAACAGTGTTTTACAATTTTGTTGTAACAACTACATTATGAAATACTTCCTTATTATTATTATTATTATTATTGTTATTATTATTATTTTGCACATGCACTCTAAATAGATCACTATTTCATAGGGAATGCAAACACCTTTTTACAAAAACATCTTTTTTCCATGTTACTATTTAGGACAGCGAGTAATTAATTCTCCTGAGTGATGACATTTGTTTGCTTGAATACGAAGGCTGTTTACATGAAGGTTTACTGTGTTTTCATTGACAGGCAGCTGAAAGTGCGTTTGCTTTTCTTTTTGCACACTTTACTGCCTTCAGTATCAACAGTCTGAGCCTGAATAATGCAGGTATTGTAAGAGGAGGTGTCTAATTGTGCAGATAGTTAAGATTGTCAATACGAAAGCCCTTTTCATGTCGTATATTCTTCAAACCGCATTCAGAGCGTCTAGACTGCTATCATAAAAAGAAGAGGTTGTCTCTTATATTTATTCCTCTCCTCTTCAGTGAGTTTCTGACAGAAGGTCCGCAGGAGTGAGTTTTATTGGGTCAGGGTTGCGTCTCGAGAAACATGTTCTCTCCACAGGTGGTGGAGTGAGAGCGGGTTCAGGATTGTGACCTAGAACTGAACAGAAGTGCTGGTCATGGTGGTCGTAATCAGCCTTGGAGGCATCTGTTCATCTTCGTGTTTCGTGTGTCATTCCCGCTTGTGAGGAATCATATCTGGGTCGTACGTCTCCATGGTCACCAAAATCCATTAGAAGTTCTTCCAAATCTGAGAAATGTGTATCTTGAGTAGGGTCAGCCATATTGGGCTGCGGAGGGTGAACTCAAAAATAGACGCTGAAATAGATTTCTTAGGTTGGAAATGGGGACAGATGAACGGCATGTTCAATTTGAGATTGGAAATTTGATGTGGCGAGATTGAGTATGGTTGGTCTTGAAAGGGAAGATGAGTTTGAGGTTAATTTGGGGCTCATGGATGAGAGATCTTGAAGATCTGACGTACTGTGTAATATGTACTCTGAACAGGTCAGTGTGTTCTCCTCCTCTTGTGTTGCTGGAAGATTTCTAAGGTGTTCTGTCTACCTTAGGAATCCATGATCATGTCAAAATGATGGATGGAGACTTGATGGACAGAGCTTTCTTTTGCAGCTCATTGCTTGTCTGTTTGAGTGAGTCTCTAAGAAGAAATGTGATTTTGATTGTGGTGTGTCGTTTGAGCTATTTTAGGGAGATTGGCCCTTGGATGCAATGCCGCATAAAGGTTGAATTAAAAATCGAGTATTTAAAATCTAGGTCCTAAAAAATGTATTTGAATAAATAAATAATTAAATATTTATTGAGTTGATTTGAATGATTTTAGTATTCAAGTTATTATTAATGTAGTTCTATACAATAATGTATTTATTTAACTAGTTTTTAATAAATGTTTTATTTGTGATTATTGGGTGAAATCGAAGATCACAAATCGTGCTGGATAATATGATCATCAATCAGACTGTTATGCTAATTTTCTTTTTTTTATTTGTGGTTATTGGGTGAAATCTGAGCTATTTTGGCGAGATTTGTCAAACAGTGGCATCCAAAGGTCAAACTGAAATTCTGGATAAAAAACCTAATTTAAACCTGGAATAATATTAATATTAATAATAACAACAACAATAATAATAATAATAATAATAATAATAATAATAATAGTAATAGTAATGGTAATAGTAATAATAATAATATTAATAATTTAAAAAATGGAAATATAAATAAATACATGTTTTTGGATTTAAAAAATCAAACAAGAAATAAGAGCTTTTGTCAATCAAATAATAATAATAATTAAAAAAAATTGGATAAGTAAATAAATAAATAAAATGTTTTTTGATTTAGTTTTAAAAGCAAACAAGAAGTAAGAAAATGTGTAAAATTAACTTCAATTTAAAGTCAAAATACCATTTGGATTCTAAGATCATTAACAAATCATGCAGAATAACATGATCATCAATTAGACTGTTATGCTAATAAATGTTTTATTTGTGGTTATTGGGTGAAATCTGAGCTATTTTGGCGAGATTTGTTAAACAGTTCAGTGGCATCCAAAGGTCAAATTGAAATTCTGGATTCAAAATCGAATTTAAACCTGGAATAATATTAATATTAATAATAACAATAATAATAATAATAATAGTAATAGTAATAATAATAATATTAATAATTTAAAAAATGGAAATATAAATAAATACATGTTTTTGGATTTAAAAAAATCAAACAAGAAATAAGAGCTTTTGTCAATCAAATAATAATAATTAAAAAAATTGGATAAGTAAGTAAATAAATAAATAAATAAATTGTTTTTGGATTTAGTTTTAAAAGCAAACAAGAAGTAAGAAAATGTGTAAAATTAACTTCAATTTAAAGTCAAAATACCATTTGGATTCTAAGATCATTAACAAATCATGCAGAATAACATGATCATCAATTAGACTGTTATGCTAATAAATGTTTTATTTGTGGTTATTGGGTGAAATTTGAGATATTTGGGGAGATTTGTCAATCAATTCAGTGGCATCCAAAGGTCGAATTGAAATTCTGGATTTAAAATTATTCAGATTTAAACATGAATGAATGAATAAATGAATGAATACATTTGTGTAAATAAATAAATAAATAAATGTTGGGTTTTTGATTTAGAAAGTAAGAAATAAGAACATTTGTGAAAATAAGTTAAATTTAAAGTTTAAAATGAACTCCAATTTAAAGCCAAAATACCATTTGGATTCTAAAATCATTCACAAATCATACTGGATAACATGATCATCAATCAGACTGTTATGCTAATGGCGTAACTATGGCATCCAAAAGTCAAATTAAAATTCTGCATTCAAAATCTAATTTAAACCTGAAAAAATAAATAAATAAAAGCAAAATAAAATAAAATTCATTTGTGGAAATGAAACATGAATGAATGAATGAATGTTTTTGGATTTAGTTTAAGAAAGTACAGTAAGTTAGAAATAAGACATTTTGTGAAATTAACTTAAATTTAAAGCCAATATATCATTTGAATTCTAAGATCATTAACAAATCAGATTGTTATGCTGATAAATGTTTTATGTGTGTTTATTGGGTGGAATTTGAGATATTTTGGGAAGATTAGTCAGTGCATCTGACTGGCATCGATGTCATCCAAAGGTCAAATTAAAATTCTTCATTCAAAATCTAATTTAAACCTGAAAAATAAAATATAAATAAATAAAACATAATAAAATAAAATACAATGATAAAATAAATGAATAAATAAATGTATGCTTTTTGGATTTAGTTTAAGAACATAAAAGAGAAATACGAGCATTTGTGAAATTAACTTAAATTTAACTTAATTTAAATAAAGATCATTCACAAATCATGCTGTGAATCATCAATCAGATTGTTATGCCAATAAATGTTTTATTTGTTATAATTGAGTGGAATTTGAGATGTTTTGAGAAAGGTTAGTGAAATTCTGGATTCAAAATCTAATGTAAATGTGAAATAAAATAAAATAAAAATGTTCTTGGATTTCATTTGTTATTTTTTTAAGTAAACAAGATATGACTTATAATGAACATAATGTACCATATAATGAACATAATAAGAATTGTTATTCTAAGAAAATTTTAATTTGTGATTTCTGGGGTGGAATTAAAGCTATTTTGAGGAGATACAATGCAATACAACAGTGCCCCAAAGGCGAACTGAAATTCTGGATTTAAGATAATAAAATAATGCGCAATTTGTGACAAACGCTGAAATGCTCTGCGGATTCTCAGATCATTGTCAAATCAGATTGTTATGCTAATAGAGTAGTTATTCATTTAAAAAATGCATTAAATTAGAATGAGAAAGAAATATGAGAGCTAGAAAACAGAAGCATTTTCATTCAGGGGTATGGATGGAAGCACCTTTACCTTTTATCTGTGGCTGATAATGTCTAATAGATATTCTGAGCACCAGTAATGGTCCATAACAATGTAAAATCCATCTCCATTTGTTGGATCCCTCTCTTTGAAGCTCTCATAAGTCACACGTGAACCTGAGCTCATATTCCCGCGCAGATCTGTCAGTGTTCAGGAGCCCAGCTGTGGAGTCTCACTAATCAAGCAGATCTCATTATGCACGGATAATGAATGAGGCTTTGAGCTGATGAGGAGACGTTATTTCCATTATAGTCTGATCTGGATGTACATATTGAAGTGGATGGGCGTGCATGAATTGTTTCTGTAAACAGATGACCGTTGCTTCTTAAAAGGCACTAGTTTCACATTCTCAAGTGTAACTTCTGCCTCTTTTCTTATCTTTTCTTCAGCGGATCAGCAGGAGCTTGCGAAATCCCAGTTCACACACACATGCACTTTGCTGCTGTGCTCTTTCAATCATTGACGGCGTTCTGTAGTCATCCAGCGGTCTCTAAGCTTGCTTTCTTCACACCACACTGAGAATAGATTTTCAAGTGATATGGTTTCTTTGCTTTAAAAAAAAAAAAAAAGTTCTTCCTGTAACCATCCTAAAATAAAAAGGCAGAAAAAAAACTGTCTACTTCATACTTTCCCCCGAATTCATTGATATCCATTCAAGTAAATTGAAAAGTAAATTCATTAAAAAGTCTGTCATTTGCAAGCAATCTAAATGTGAACTGATTTTCAGTTCATATCAGGCTG
This sequence comes from Labeo catla, assembly GCA_012976165.1. Taxonomy (NCBI): domain Eukaryota; kingdom Metazoa; phylum Chordata; class Actinopteri; order Cypriniformes; family Cyprinidae; genus Labeo; species Labeo catla. The sequence goes on along the minus strand of VONZ01000052.1, from coordinate 1,384,336 downwards.
TGATTCGTCCATAGGTTTGAAACCACAAGTAATTAAAATCATGTTAATATTCAGACCAGTTGTTAGTGAAATTGCTTTTATACAAGTTAAAAAGTTAATATTGACCATCGCGGGGGTCACGGTTTGAGTGAATGATTCAGTGACTTGCTCATAAGGAGTCACTTGTTTTTTTTCTTGAATGAATCAGTATTTTTGAACAACCGTTTGAGTCAGTGATTCAATGACTAACTCAGAAGGAGTCAGTTGTTTTGTTCCTGAATGAATCAGTGTTTTTGAACAATCGTTTGAGTGAATGATTCAGTGACTAACTTATAAGGAGTCACTTCTTTCATTCCTGAATGAACCAGTGTTTTTTTTTTTTGTTTTTTTTTAAAACAAATTGGTTGAAGTCAGTAATTTGCAAGAAATCTGAATATGAACTGAATTTCAGGTCATATCAGGCTGTGATTTGTCCACAGGTATGAGACCGCACGTAATTACAGCCGTGTAACATCACAGTTGTAAATTAAATAGCTTTTATGCAACAGTTAAAAAAAGTTGAGTATATTACATTCTAGACACAATATTGATTGTGATTTTGTGTATTTATGCTCCTCCACGTGATTCATTTCCAAAATCAGTGTGGTTGAATGAATCATTTGAATGAATGATTCACTGAATCACTCATATAGACAGTTCCATGTTTCTTTTCTGTATGAGTCCTTGAGTCATTTGAATGGTATAATTCAATTACTCGCTCATGTGGACAGTCGTTTGTTTTGTTCCTAAATGCATCTGTTTTTGAACTAATTGTTCAAGTGAATGATTCACTGACTCACTCATGCAGACAGTTACTTGTTTTGTTTCTGAATGAATCGGTGCTCTTGAACAAATCATTTGAGTGAATGATTCATTGACCTACTCATAGCGGGGTTTGTTTTGTACCTGAATGAAGTGGTTTTGAACAAATCGTTGGGGTGATTGACCTAATAAATCACTCATAAAGACAGACACTTTTTTGTTCCTGAATAAAGTAGTGTTTTTGAACGAATCGGATGAATGAATGATTCAACAACTCGATAATAATGACTTCTTGTTTTGTTCCTGAACACTCTCAGAAAAAAGGTACAGTTCTGTCACTGGTGTGGTACCCTAAGGTACAAAAGTGAAAAGGTACATTTTTGTACCTTACCTACCCCTAAACAGTACATATTAGTACCTTAAAGGTACATTTTAGTACTTTGAAAATGCATATTGGTACCTTTTCACTTTGTACCTTAGGGTACCGCCCCAACAACAGAACTGTACCCTATTTTCTGACAGTAAATGAATCAGTGTTTTTGAATGAATTGTTTGAGTGATTGACCTAATAACACACTCATAAAGACAGTTAATTGATTTGTTTTTTAACAGATTGGTTGAATGAATAATTCAGTGACTCAGTCATAATGAATAACTTGTTTTGTTCCTGAGTGAATCAGTGTTTTTCAACAAATCGTTTGAGTGATTGACCTAATAATTCACTCATATAGACAGACACTTGTTTTGTTCCTTAATGAATCAGTATTTTTGAATGAATAGTTTGGTTGATTGACCTAATAACCCACTCATAAAGACAGTTAATAGATTTTTTTCCCATCATGAATAAGTGTTTTTGAACAAATTGGTTGAATGAATAATTCAGTGACTCAGTCATTACGAACTTGTTTTTTTTTTCCTGAATGAATTAGTGTTTTTCAACAAATCGGATGAATGAATGATTCAGTGACTCATAATGACTAACTTGTTTTGTTCCTGAATGAGTCAGTGTTTTTGAACAACGTTTTTAGTCAACGATTAACTAACTCATACAGAGTCACTTGTTTTGTTTGTCTATGAATCAGTGTTCTTAAACAGATCATTTGAGTGAATGATTCAGTGACTCATTCATAAGGAGTCACTTGTTTGTATCTGAATTAATCAGTGTTTTTCAACAAACTGGTTAAGTGAAAGTTTCAATGACTAACTCATGAGGAGCCACTTGTTTTGTTCCTGAATGAAGTAGTGTTTTTGAACAAATCAGATGAATGAATGATTCACTGACTCAATAATAATGACTAACTTGTTTTGTTCCTGAATGAATCATTTTTTTGAACAACGGTTTTAGTCAATCATTCAATGACTAACTCATACAGAGCCACTTGTTTTGTTTGTCAGTGAATCAGTGTTCTTAAACAGATCATTTGAGTCAATGATTCAGTGACTCATTCATAAGGAGTCACTTTTTTGTATCTGAATGAATCAGTGTTTTTGAATGAATCATTTGAGTGATTGACCTACTGACTCACTCATAAAGACAGTCAGTTGTTTTGTTCCTGAATGACTCAGTGTTTTTCAACAAATTGGCTGAATGGATGATTTAATGACTCACTCATTGACAGCCATTTGCATTTGTCACCACCTGTCAGCATTACAATGATTTTAGAGGACGTATGAGGTCAGTCGTCCTCAAGATGTTCATCACATTTACTATGGACATAATCCAATAACACTTGGAAACCACAAATTGTTGTAATATTTTTGAGGGCCACTGGTGTATGTTAAAGTATGATTACATAGTATATGAAACTCATTTATTTCAAAAGATCAATAAAAAGGTGTTTTTATAATATGATGCATTGAAGAATGAATGTATTTAGTTCTACAAGAGCCAAAGAGATCAGGAGTGCAAGGGTGTTAATTGTCCCAGTGGGAGCTGCCGCGTGTCATCTGGTGTATAGAGCGCTGATAAGAGCGGGCAGTGATCATTTATCCCCCTTCTGTCCTTCCTCCATAAATCCTGCTAACGGCTTGCTCATTTGGATCGATTGCGTACATCAGCGCTCGTAACTTACCCACAAACAAAGGACAGACGATGACAAACATGATGCATTTCTTGCACGCTGACACATGCACAGACTCACCGCCTGTGATGAAACCGAGCGCTCATTCTGTTCCTCAAACAGGAGCATGCGTGTTCTTCTAAAAGTACTGGACTTTGGCTTTACAACACGCTTGAATATCAGTCGGTACCATGTTGAACATACATATTTGAGTTAGTCAAGAGGAAAATGGGGTATGTTTGGGAAATAGCGGAAATAATGTTATTTCGTCAATAAAGTACCCTATTAGATTTTGTTTGAGAACATGGTGTGCATTTCATTTGACAATGGAATCGTAATGCCATAAACTCTCTGAGATTGTGGCAACATTAGATAAGAGCAATAAATTGCAGGTATATAATCAAACTCTCATCTCTGTACAAGCTTGACAGGGTTTTTGTAGATCTCAGACCACAGACTGATGATTTAAACAGCCTATGCAAACAAAATTGGAGATTAGTCCATGCATTTTAGCTCTGTGGTCATTTATATGCAAGTACACACAACTGGTCAAAAGCTTGGAATAATTAAGAATTTTTGTAATGTTTTTGAAAGTCTTTTCTTCTAACCAAAGCTGCATTTATTTGTTAAAAATACAGTAAAAACAGTAATATTGTGAGAAATTACAATAATTGTTCAATTTAAAATAGCAGTTTTCTATGTAAATATATGGTAAAATATAATTTATTTATCATTTATTAATAAGGGTTGTTACTCTATTTATTTATTTTCACTTTTGATTAATTTAAAGCATATTGTCTGAGTAAAAGTATTATTTAAAAAAAAAAATAATTATTTCATTTTTAACAACCATATTAAACTGAAAAGAGAAATGTTTCTTGAGCCCTAAATCAGCATATTAATAATTTTTTGAGTATGTTTTTAAACCATTTTAAAATGCATTGTTGTGCAAAAACTGACTCTTAAAAGTGTTAAGAGGACTGCTGTGATGTATTTATTGAAATGAATAAGCCTAAAACACAATCACACTTTTGTTTCTTTTACTCAGGTGCTTGTTTTGTTTTCATGCATAAAATTATAGTAAAAACAGTATAATAGTAAGAAATTAGTACAATTTAAAATAGCAGTTTTCTATGTAAATATATTGTAAAATGTAATGTATTTCTGTGAAGCAAAGCTTAATTTTCAGCATCATTACTCCAGTCTTCAGTGTTACATGATCAATCAGAAATCATTCTAATTTTTGCTACTTTTTACTATTATTATTTTTATTACTACTACTAGTATTATTATTACTGATGCTTAGTTAATAAGGGTTCTTAATTTTTCCTCTTATTTATTTATTTATTTATTTAATTTCAGTATTGATCAGTTTAATGTGTCTTGTCTGAATAAAAGTATTTATTTATTTATTTATTAAGAATGCCTAAAATTTTGAGAGGTATTAAAATACAATCACACTATTTTGTTTCTCTTACTCAGGTGCTTGTTTTGTGTTTTCATGCATAGACTGATATCACATCTGTAGTAAAAACAGTATAATAGTCTTGCTCCTTTGCCTTTAGTGTCCTATATCTGTGAGTGTGTGTATTTGTGTTACTGTGTGTGTGTGTGTGTCTGTGTGTCTGTGTGTCTGTGTGTGTGTGTGTGTGTGTGTGTGTGTGTGTGTGTGTGTGTGTGTGTGTGTGTGCACCTGGTATTCATCACGTTATGGGGACCAAATGTCCCCACAAGGATAGTAATACCAGTAAATTTTGACCTTGTGGGGACATTTGTGAGGTCCCCATGAGGAAACAAGCTTATAAATCATGCAGAATGAGTTTTTTTGAGAAAGTAAAAGTGTGCACAGTCTCCTGTGAGGGCTAGGTTTAGGTGTAGGGCGATAGAAAATAGGGTTTGTACAGTATAAAAACCATTACGCCTATGGAATGTCCCCATAAAACATGTAAACACAACGTGTGTGTGTGTGTGTGTGTGTGTGTTGGGAGGATCTGAGCAGGTGAGATTGTCTCGATCTCATCTCTGAAGTGAAAGAGGTTAATAGCTTGCACATTGGCACTTCTCTAAGACACACACGTCGATGTTTACAATCATGTTTCATCTGGAATAAGGAGCAGTGACATTCTTCTGGAGGTCACACACTTGCTTCTCTGCTGAGGCTGATGTGTTTCTTAAGTTGCATCTGCATATTAAAGTATTTAATTAAAAATGACACTTGACCATTATCTGTGAGGATAACTAATGCTGTTTTAAATGCAGATGCGTCTGATCTTTGAATTGATGTGTGAATATTTGATGCATTTGTTTCAGAATTATTGCACAAACATTTATTCCATGAGTCAAAAGCTCCCAGGTGTACTGCAGATGATTTGCACTGAGGCGACTGATTGTATGTTTATTTGATTGATGATGCATGATTGCACTGCATACATTTTTTTTTTATACATCAGAGGAATGCTCACATTTTGAACTTTAAACTTTCTAAAAGTCACAAATTGTTCTTTTGGCACTGGCACGCTGAATGCTCTGGTGTGTTTTGATTATAGTGATTATTTTGTGTAAAGCTCGTCTGTGCTCGTGTTTAATGCAGAACTTTGCTTTTAGTAAATTTCTGATATTTTTCACCTATGGTTGTGGCATTGACATTTCCGTCATATTAAATTTTCGAGATGCTTTTGAGTTTAGTCGACAGAAATTATTTCCCAAATTGCCCGAAAGAGCTGTTATTGATTTCTTTGGCGAGTGCAAGGTGATGTGAGCGTCTTCAGGCCTCTAAAGTGATGCTGACTATTGATGTGAATCCTTTGGAAGCCGTTCCGCGGTCTCAGTTTAGTCATTCATTGAAGTGAATGCAAGATATCTCAATATTTATAGTAAATATATGACTGCATGTGAATATTATCTTCTTATCTGAGGTTGTTGACAGATAGGCAAAGGGAAAGCACTTAGATAATGGAAATAATGGAAAGACGGCAACAACAACAACAATAATAATAATAATAATAATAGGCCAACACTGTATTTTCATCTGAAATTTTTTACTTTTCAATGTATTCTGTTCATTTATTTAGGAAATAAAGTAAATAAAGTAAGTAAATAAATCATGTGTTTATTTATTTATTTATTTATTTATTTAACCATGTAAGAACATTAAAACAATACTAAAATAAATGACTTTGTTCATTTATTTGGGTAAATAAATTACAGTTACTGAAGTAAACTTTACTTATTTATTTATTTATTTATTTATTTAATCATGTGTGAACATCAAAATCAATACTAAAATTAATGAATTAAATAATTTAGTTATTTAACCATGTATGAAAATCAAAACAATATATATATATATATTTATTTATTTGTATTTTTGTTTGTTTGTTTATTTATTTCTTTAGTTAGTTATTTACCTATGTATGTACATCAAAACAATACTAAAATAAATGACTCGATTAATTTATTTAGGTAAATAAATTACAGTTGCTTAAGGAAATGAAAATTAGGTTTGTTTTTTATTTATTTATGTAATGAACATCAAAACAGTACTAAAATAAGTGGCTTTATTTAGGTAAATAAATTACAGTTACTTAAGTAAATAATATTTAAGTCTTATTTATTTATTTATTTATTTTACTCAGGTAAATAAGTAATGTAAGTTGTTTGTTTATTATTCATTTAACTGTGTATGAATGTCAAAACAATACTAAAATACGTTTTTAATTTATTTCTGTAAATAAATTAAATTACTTAAGTAAATGAAAATTAAGTTTATTTATTGATTGATTTATTTTATGAACATCAAAACTGTATTAAAATAAAGGACCTTGTTAATTTATTTAGATGAATGAAATGTAAGTCTATTTGTTTGTTTATTTATCTATTTATTTTGTTATTTATGTAAATAAGTAAAATGTAAAATGTAATTAGTTTATTATTTATTTAACCATGTATGAATGTCAAAACAATACTAAAATACAATTTTTTTTTATTTCTGTTAATAAATGAAATTTAAATTTATTTATTCGTTCATTCATTCTTCTATTTATTTATTTATTTTAATTCATTAAACCATAAAATGAGCATCAAAACAATACTAAAATAAACTACTTCACTACTTAATTTCAATAAATTACATTTACTTGTAAATTAATAAAATTGAGCTCTGTTAATATGTTTATTTGTTTGTTTGTTTTTGGCCGGTGTAAGCTAGTCTTAGTTGGTTTTAACTTGTCTCCCAGCCTGACTGGCTTTAAAAAAGCCTAAAATGACACTATTTCAGCCAGCAGATCAGCCTGATCAGGTTTGATTGACCGGCTAACCAGATGAGGCCGTGGATATAAAAGGGCCTGTTTTTCTGATGCTTTTAGGTGATTTGAACTCATAGCCACAAAGAGCAAACAATCAATGTAAGAAACATCGTCACCCTCGGCTCTAATGGAAGCTAAAAATGCGCCGTTTCAGAACAGACGCTCATAGCGCTTTAACTCCATCACGGTTTGCCTCTTTCTGCTCTCCACATGCATCAAAGTGAACAGAAGCCCACGTTATTACGGCCGTTTGCTCTGAGGTGAATTTTACTTTCAGTAAATTTCAGCGAAGTCACAAAAATACGGCAAAAGATATCAAAAGAGTCAGATTAAGCAGCATTTGTGTCATGCTCAATCATGTGTACAGCGTTGTAAACAATTATATAATTCATCTGATTGCCATATTAAAAGATTTGTTGTGAATGAACTCCGTAAAACATTTATTAGCATGTCATTCAGCTCATTTTTAGCCTGCGGTATATCTGTTTTTGTTTTGTAATGGATTTTAGCCTGCGGTAATGTGACTTCTTAATGTCACATCTCTCTCTGTGTGTTTACTGAATATTTAGAGCGAATGCAACAGCTCCGGGAGCTTTATTAATGGCAGCTCTGAAATGGATGTGTGCAATTTCACCCTGCTTGTGTTTTCAAAAGCAAAGGTTTTTTTGAAAGAAGGACAGATAGATGGGTCGATAGCAGTGACTGAAGGCATTTGGTTTGTGTAGGTAGATATTTTCTTGGGTGACGTCTAGACCAGTGCTGTCAGACTGTGTCTTTTATAATGTTTGGAGATGACAAACACAAGGTGCGAGGCTTACACTGTGTGTCTGATTCAACGCGTCAGATATGAGCTTTACGAAAGATGAGATCTCACTGAATAGCATTCATGTAAATGCAGCACATTGATTGGTTATTTCCTTGGAATACTTGATTCTGATTGGTCAAATATATTTTGAATAATTACCTAAGCAAACGCTGTATTTTCATTGGAGAAATCAACCTATGCTGCATGATCTTATTAAGTGTCACTGTTTGGTGTGTCTGCATGAAAGGCAGTAAACATGTATTTATTTATTTATTTGTTTGTTTGTTTATTAACTGTGGATGAAACAATATTATAAGAATTTTAGAATATTAATTTATTTCAATAAATAAATTACCCTTAAGTAAATAAGTGGATAAATATTTTATTAATTAATATTTATTAATATTTATTAATTTAACCATGTATGAACATCAAGACAATGCTAAAACACATTATTAATTTATTCCAATAAATTAATTACTTTACTGAAGTAAATAAATAAAAATTACATTTGTTTATTTATTGTTAGTTTGTTTGTTTATATTCAAGAACCCAGTTGAAAGACAATGGCTTAAACTGATTTTATTTATTTGTTTGTTTGTTTGTTTATTTATTTGGCTGGCTTGACTGATGAGTAAATTGTGGTTATTTTAAGTAAATTAAATCAATCAGCCAATAAATAACAATATTTATTGATTAATTTAAGTAACTGTGTATGAACATCAGAACTATACAAAAACAATTTCATTTATTTGTTTATTTCACTAAATAAATTACAGTTATTTTAAGTAATAAATATAAACGTAAATTAATAGTAAAATAATTAATAATCATTATTTATTTATTTATTTATTTATAACTGTGTATGAACATTGAAACAATACAAAAGTACATAAAATATAATAAATATAAACAAACATAAATATTAATATTATATAAATATAAATATTAATATTAATGAATGGACGAATTACAGTTGTCATTATTTCTCTTTGTTTAAGTCACCATGTGTGAACATCAAAACAATGCTAAAATAAATTACTATATTATGTAATTAAGTAATAAATAAAATAAAATAAAATAAAAATGAATGAACAGAATTATCATTATTTAGTAATTTATTTAAGTAACTATTTATGAACATTGAAACAATACAAAAAATAATTTAATGTATTAATTTATTTTGGTAAGTAAATTACAGGTATTTCAAATACATAAACTATAGGCAAGTAATAAATATAAATATAAATATAAATGAATGAATGAACGAATGAATGAATGAATAGAAGTATCATTATTTCTATTTGTTTAAGTAACCATGTGTGAACATCAAAACAATGCTAAAATAAATTACTGTATTAATTAATTTCAATAAATAAAATAGGATTACTTACTTGAAATAACAAATTATCATTGTTTATTTGTTTATTTATTCATTGAAAGCAAATGAATAAATGCATTTAATAATTTTAATAAAACCAGCATTTATTTATTCATGTAAGTGTGTGTGTGAACATCAAACAATATTACAATAACTATCTCATTTAATTTAATTAAGATTTATTTTAATATATAAATTAACATTGCTTAAGTGAATAAACAAATACATGAATACATGCATACATGCATGCATAAATATTATCTCATCTTTTCAGTTGTATCCCTTGGTTTAGTATGTTTACATATGTCGGTGTGGGTTGTTCTCTGCAGGGTGTCGGGACGGACCCTCACATGGCTCTGGCGTCTGATACCAAACTGGCCAAAGAGAAGAAGAAGAGCTCGATGGTCGGCCTGTCAGAGGAGGAGCTGTCCATCAGGATAGGTAGAGCAGGAGTTCACTCAGGCAAGCTCTTCTTCACAAACCCACAGTCTGCTCTCCACTCTCTCACTCAATGTTAAAGCTGCACTGATGGCTCTCTCTGGGCTCCTTTTGTTTCACAATCACTTCCTGGGTGTCTTGGATATTACCTCTTACTTTTTTTGGTTCTGTCTTGAAACCTAGTGTCTTAGATCCAACAATATGAGGTATTATTGGCACAAGTTTATGTCAAATTATACACACAATCAAAAGTTTAAAAAAGAGTTTCTTCTGCTTGCCAAGGCTACTTTTATTTGATCAAAAATACAGTAAAAATTATGAAACATTTTAGCAGTTTAAAATAACACTTTTTTATTAATATTTATTTTAAATGTAATTTATTTCTGTGATCAAAGCTGAATTTTCAGCATCATTACTCCAGTCTCCAGTGTCACATGATCCTTCTTAAATCATTCTCAAATGCTGATTTAGTGCTCAAGAAACATTTATGATTATTATCAGTGTTGAAAACAGTTGTGCTGCCTAATATTTTTGTGGAAAATGTGATAGATTTTATTTTTAAGGATTCTTTGATGAATAGAAAGTTCAAAAGAACAACATTTATTTGAGATAGAATGTTTTTACCGTCACTTGTGATTAATTTAAAGCAGCCTTGCTGAATGAAAGCATTCATTTCTTATAGAAAAAAAGCATGTCCTACTGACACTAAACACTGATAAGCTACAAAATGTATTGCAGTCTCTATGACAGCTTGATGTTAGGAAGATTGAATTAAAATTAAATTCTGCCATTATTTACTCTCATTTGCCTTGATTCCAGACATTTATATTTTGTGTTATATGTAGAGCACAAAGGGTAAATGTTTTTTATACAGAGAATTATACAGCTCTGTTTTGTACGAAAGTAATTCACAGAAAAAAACTAGAATTACTGTGATATGCTGTCAAATCGATTATGACTTCAGGCGTGTTTGATTATTGAGTGTTTTTTGAAGCTTGAAAATTATGTGGACTTTCAACGGATGTTAAAAAATGATGAGAGGATAATAAAAATGTCTCATTTGTCTTCCAAGCGTTTGGAATGAGAGTCGATGACAGAATTAAATTTTCGGATGAATTATTCTTTGATTTGAGTGAATTAAGTTTGTGTCACTGGCTGTTATAATGATGCTCTTTTGATGATCAGGCTCACTAGGTTTTGTGACAGACTTTTAGAGTTTTTTTTTTCTTCTTTTTCTCTCTTTATTCTGGTCCTACAGCGGTCACACTCTCCCTGATGGTTTAATCAGTGTCCGGTATCTCTGTTTTTTATTTATTGTGTATCTGCTCTTCCTCCGGCTCTTCTGAGACAGGATTGCCGCTCTTGAGTCTCTTTACTGTACTATAGAGGGCTGGTGGCGGGGCTCTTTAAATTGCTTTGCCACGAATAGAGCGCAGAGGGATCATACGGTTTTCTCAAGCGATGCTTAATGCAATATTTATGGAAATATTGGCATATAACTTTTGCAATTTACCACCGTGAAAGAGCACAGGCGGATCAGACATACGCTGAACTCAATGGAGCTTTAGCTTTTGTGTGTGTGTATATGTATGTTTATAGAAAGCAGAATAACAGAATAAGGGAGCATATTACATTTTATTGTGTTTTAAATGAGTAAAACATTCTTACTGACAAATGGGCAACTGATTAGGATTTGGGGTAAAAGTAATTAGTCTTTTAATATGTCATAAATTGATTTTTGTTGTGAATATGCCTGACAAGATTACAGTTACACTGACAATGACATTTTAGGGATGTCTTTTGTAAATTAGGGAAAAATTTATGATATTTATTTTTTGCTAAGAAAAACAAAAACAAATGTGCAATTAAATTAAACAGAAAACTTTTTTTTTTTTGGAAGAACAACAATTTAAAGCAGTATTACACTTACTGTTTTTATGCTTAAACCCTTTTTCATCTTTGTCCCATACATGTATATATGTATGTATGGGTCATTCCATGAAATCGGTGCCTTTTCCACTTGGAAAAAGTGAAAAATAAAATGGGTTTAATTAATATTTTTTTAAATATCTATGAAATGAAGACACCTTAAAATGACAAGAAATTGTATTGTGCCATCTCAGGCTATTAGGGCTCTACACTTACTTTTTTCTTTAGGAGCACAGACTTAAAAAAAAAAAATAGTAGCACAGACAAAATTTCACGAGCACCTTCTAATTAACCAAAAAAAAATTAAATTAAAAATGTAAAAAAAAAAAAATAGTATTCCCATTACAAGGTGATATTCGATTAATGTTTTAAATATACAATTTTGAATACAGAAATATTAAATGATTTAAATAACTGAAAAGATACTTTAAAAATGAAACTAAAACCGCCAGTAGGTGGCGGAAAGTCACTGATTTAATTACCGAATCATTCTTTTGATTCGTTCGAACGGCTGATTCATTCAGGAATAAAGCAAGTGACTCTTTTTATGAATGAGAAATTGAATCATTGACTCGCCGCGTTCATTCATAAATGAAACACCACTGTGTTTGAATGGAGATGCGCAGCAGACTATTTTTGATTACGAATTAGAGCAAACTCAGGCAGTAGTGTACTATGTAAGTCACTTAATATTAACTTCTTGTTTATTTAACTGTTGTATTAAATCAATATCTCATTTACAAACTCCCTTAAAAATCATTAAAAGCTGTCACTCATCTTAGTTCATTGCAATCTCACAAAGTTCCATTTTAGTCAACGAAGCTCTCTACACTGCACAATCAATCTCTTATTTACGCTCTCTCTACACTTTGTTTATGAAAGGATTGGTCAGATATGTCTGTAATACATTACTCAACATTGAAAAACATGTAGAAACCTTTGAAGCTCCCCTCAGCGCAAACACAAAAATGCTGACCGCACATTGTGCTCCTACATTTTTTTTCATAGTCGCACGTAGTAGTTTTCAGTCACAAATGTGACTAAAGTGGTCGTACTGTAGAGCCCTGGCTATGTAGTTTATTATTTTATGATTATTTTTCTACCTCATGTTTGGTATTTTTGTCAACCCTGTTACCGACTGAAGTGTTACTAGATACTGTAGTTTAATTAAAACTCATATGCCACTGAATGATATATGCATTAGCTTAATAATATACAGAAGGTGACCTTTAAAATGTTTGAATTTTACACAGACAGTCCTTAAAAACAGGGTCAAACCTAATCAGTGTCATCCCTGTTACCCACATCAAAGCCTGTTGACAGGCTGACAGTAACAGGTTTGATTATTTCAGATAAATTGGCTAATTGCTAACTAATAGTCAAGTTCACAAAAGCACATATTGTACACTTTGAAATGATTTTACGTCCAGATATTAATTATATTAAATGTAAACAATTATTTCTTACATTTAAATTAAGAATGGTAACAGGATTGACACTGCATGATGGCCTTCCCTCAGTCAAGCCTCATAAATAATCAAAAACAGAACATTATAGATGAGTGAGAGAAACATGCTTCAAGTGTTTCAAGTGTTGGAATCCTGGTTGAGAGATGATGTGACCTCCTAGAAATGATTTCACTTGAATGTAAATTATTTTACAAGGGTTTTTTGATGAGGGTAACACCTATAAAAAGATTTATATTTTTAAGAAAAATACATATTTATGCCAGAAACATTGCTTAACAATGAGACTAATGAGATCAGTGTGCAAATGTGATTTTTATTTTATTTTGCAAAAGTCCTGGAAGTGCTGGAAAAGAAAAATGATAGTGAGAGACAAGCCAAAACCTTACCCTTACCGGCATAAATGCTATTTAAATTATTTAAAATAATATTTAATTGAATTTTTTATGTAATATTATATGTAATGTTGTTACGTTTTTAAATTGCAAATTTATTTGTTGTTGCACTGATTTCATGGAATATATATATATATATACATATATATATATATATATATATAATTTTTTTTTTTTCTGGTTCTTGAATCCGATTGGCAGATAATCTGATAATACTGTTTTTGTCGCATAATGCAGTTTTACACACACAACACTTTTACTTTATTTTAACTTGTGAATAAATATATAGATGTAATAAATAAATATATATAAATATATATAAAGTAAATAGACGTACATTTCAAAAGAAATACACAGAAGTCAAATAATTATATTATATGAGCAGTTTGGTTTTCTATTCATTTTCTGTGGAGTTTGCAATTCATGCAACCCTGTTACCAAAGTTTGACATAATGTATAAATACTGTGTATACTGTGTAAGTTTTGATTTAGGATGACTGTTCTTAATTAAATTTAGGAAAATAAATAAATATTAAACAATTTTACTTGCGTAACAGAATTCAGTGGTTGAACTGAAATTGAAATAGAAGAAATAAAACTACCATTAACCATAGCAAAAATATAATAACTACTGCAAACTGACATTTATATATAGTTGTTGTCTGCAAACATCAAGATGGGCATCTGATCTTGAGTAACAGGGTTGAATGTTTGAGCTCAGATAAATAAATAATACATTAAAATATTTACTTACTTGTTGATTTGCTTGTTTAAGTAACCAAAATTAATTATTAAAATACACTCATGATTTAAATTACATTTTTAATTATTGTATTTGTTATATTCGTACAGTTACTTAAATAAATAATGTATTTTTTTTTAACTAATTAATTTATCACTTAAAGTAATAATATTTTATTTACTAAAATAAATTAATAAATCAAATCAATTTCTGCTCTGTTTTCATACACACATCCTTAAATGAATAAATAACTAGTGTGTTTCCACAGGCTTGGATTTAGTAATCCTATGTGATTTTACTGTGGGTAATAATTGCTGATAATCATGATATTCACAAAAGCCCAGCATGAGTCATTTTAATCATGCGTGAAAATGGTTTAATGCAGCAGCTCAATGCAATCATGAAATTATAAGAGTAATAATGCCATTAACCATAGCACAAATCTGATAATTGCACTAGACTGACATCGCATTAAGTCAATTTGCTTTTTTACTCTAATAATCTATATATATATGTTTATTATATATGTAAAATGTTTATTTATTTGGGGTGTTATCTGTTGCCTTCTGTACACGTCTGATCTGCAGTCAGTTGATAATGTCATAAAGCGCCTGCAGCTGACTGAGGTTAAGTCCGTTTTACAGACTGCACGTTCACGTGTTCGTCACGTAATCTTCTCACACTCATTTAGCTCGGCTAATTAGACTGTGTGGATTCGGCCTCAGGAATTACAGCTGCAGACATTTAACAATGTTCCCAGGGCCAGATAAATCCAGCTACGGGGTTTTTTTTTTCTCTCTACAGAGTTCATAAAATCCATGTTTTTCATCTCAGTCGCTCAAACTACACTTCTGTGGGAAAATTAAAGTAAAAATGTTATTAGGCTTAATGGGTTGAGTGAAGAATGGTCTCTTCAGTTTCTGCTAGAATATTCTGATGATATTCAAAACGCCATATTGCACTGAGGTGAGACAGTGCTCAGAATCTCAGGTGTGTGTGTGTGTGTGTGTGTGTGTGTGGCGTGAGTGAAATGAGGCCGGTAGCAGTTCTCTGAGTTAGATTGCATCACACGCTGACAGAGAGCTGCGTGTGTTTGCTCAGGATGTTTGCCTGCTGTTTCTTCATAATCTGTTGCTTAAGACTGCCTTTAAATTCACCCTCAGCTTTGCAAATATACTGTGTTTGCACACGGGAACACAAAGGGTCCGAGGGAAACCGTTTCTGACAGAGCTGTCTTATCTTCTGCTTACTCTTGTGCCGCTATTGCAAGAGCGTGATTCACTGCTTTCTCTCAAATTGCATGATTGATCTCAAACAGGAATAAAGCAGCTAACAGTTTCTGTGAAGCCTGTATATGCAGTGTATAATAAAATATATAATATCATATTCAAAATGCCTTATAACGCATCATAATGCTTAAAAATGTAAATGATAAATAATGTAAGATTTAAAAACAAACAAACAAACAAATAAATTGTATTATAAATTCAATGTGCTATTCAGTGTGCATTGTAAATGCCTTACAATGCATCAAAATCTGTTGTGATGATGATACATTAATAAATGTTCATTTTATAATTTTATATGTTATAAAACTCTCAGACACTTAGCGCAATACTTAAAAAACCCTAATAAATTGTATTTTAAATTCAGATATTAATATTATAATTTATTCTTTAATATTTTTGTATTTTGAGGGGATTCAAAATCATCATATCATTTATTATCACTTTGGTTAAAATTATTTATAATAAAATTATTTATTTAATAATTAAATAAAAATAAAAATGAATGTATATAAAATAAAAAAAAAAAATAACATTTTAATTAATAAATAAAAATGATTTAATTAATCAGTGTTAATTAAATAAAATCATTTTAAGAATATTTTTTATTTATTTAATAAGTTTTAAGTAAAATAAAAAAATGTATGGGTTATATCAGGAGGAATTAAAATTTTCTTTTTCAAATTGTGCTATTAAATAAATAAATGTAATGTATAATAAGATATTCAAAATGCCTTATAACGCACCATAATCACAAAAATAAAGTTTTATGTGATGATGATACATTAATAAATGTACATATATTTTATAATACTCTCAGAAAAGACACAGTGTAATATGTAAAAAAAAAAATTCAAATAAATTGTATTTAAATTCAAATATTAATATTAATATTTATTCTTTAATATTTTTGTATTTTGAGGGGATTTCATGGTACTAGACAATATTCATTGAAATTATGCATATTGTTTCCATATAAAATAATACAAAATTAACTGATCAAGCTCTTTAAACCTAATACACGAAAGACAGATTGATGGCATCTCGTGGGAGAAATACAGAGAACTATATGCAATACTTTTATGTAATATTGTACATAAGAAGAGATGTAATCATATATGGGAAATATGAGAAATATAGATACGTAATGAAAATATACTAGATATAATATAGGAAGTTACTATTTACCAATAAATGGGATTGAAATATCATTTATTATAACTGTGGTTATAGTTATTTATGATAATAAATATTTATGTAATTATTAAATAAAACAAAATTTAATTAAATTCATTAATAAGTTTTTATTAAATTAAGTCATTTTAAAAATATTTTTAATTTATTTAATATAAATATATAAATTAATATAAACATAATATCACAAAAATTATATTTTTAATTTATTTAATATACATATAATATTACAAATTAAAAATAATTTGTATGGGGTTATATCAGGAGGCATAAAATTCTTTTAAATGTATTTTTGAAAAAACAAGCTCTTTTAAGGTTCAGTGTGTTATTATATAAATACAATGCATAATAAAATATTCAAAATGCCTTAAAATGCATCAAAATCTGTTGTGACATTAATAAATGTAAATTTTATCATTTTATATTTTATAATACTCTCAGAGAAGACACTTAGCGCAATACGTAAACAAACCCCTAATAAATTGTATTTTAAATTCAGATATTAATATTAATATTTATTCTTTAATATTTTTGTATTTTGAGGGAATTTTTAAATCCCTAAATTGAATCCTCAAAATAATGTGACATTTATTTCCATTTAAAATAATACAAAATTAATTGATCAGGCTCTTTAAATCTAATATATGAAAGGGCGATTGATGGCATCTCATGGGAGAAATAAGTATAAATAACTATATGCAATACTTTTATATAAGCTGGGAAATATAGATACAGTTTGTGGAGTCAACTTAAAATAATTTGTTTCCCCGCTGCCTTAAAATTTTAAGTTCAGTCAACTCAAAAAAAAAAAAGTTTAATCAACTTGAAATGTTAAGTTTTACTAAGTGACAACTTAGATATTTGAGTTGATTCAACTTACAATTTTAAGGCAGCTGGGTAACAAACACAGCTTTCAAGTTTAACAAATCAATTTTTTAGTTTAATCAACTCGCATATCTAAATTGTCACTTAGTACAGCATAACATTTCAAGTTGACTAAACTTATTCGAGTTGAGTGGACTTAGGGTAACAAATTACTTTAAGTTGACTCAACTAATTTTTTTTTTTACAGTGTAAACATAGGAAGTTACTGTTGGGATTGAAATAAAAAATTTTATTACTGAGGTTATCATTATTTATAATGCAATTTGTATGCATTATTAATACCTTTATGATACATTTTATATAGAGGCTTCATAGACAGTGTTGCCATAAAACTGCTTCTTATTGTGTGTTTTTCCTATGGGTGCTTTTCCTTTCCAGCCATCACTGTACACATTATCCATCAGACCCCATCAGAACCAGAGAGAGAAATGTGGGCTATATAAGTGAAGATGCCTGTTTGCCATTTCTTATATCAAATCAAGATAAAACTAATGCTTATTTTTATGCTTTATTTTTTGAAAGATTTCCATGTTTTGTTGTGTCCAGTGTTTCTCTGCACTGCACATTTTTCATTTTTCCGTGAACTGAAGTGAGTTTGTAGTAAGACTGCGAGGATGTTCAGTGCTGGAGGGGCCCTGCGAGCACGACTGACACACGCTGTGCTTTAGCTGCACTCATGAATGTGATGCATGCACGTCGTTTCAGTTAATATAATGTCTTGGGGATAAAAGCAACATTTGCCTTTGCTTGTCTTTGCCTTTGGCCATCATGGGTTTTAGGCAAAAGTTTGCTGATTTCTCCCATTTGATAAGCTGTCCAGTTACTTTTTTAAAAATAAAGCATTCCGCAAATGCATACAAGTTAAATAAATAAATAAATGAATAAATTTATTCTACTTGTTAGTTTTAAGGGGCACTATCAGAAGAAATTCAATTTCCCTAAATTTATACATTTAAAATAATTTTCTTGTAAATGTATTGTTTTAAATTACATTTTTCGTTAAACTCTTTTGAGGTTAGAGCTTAATGTGCTATTTAAAAAATAAATGAATGAATGAATAAATGTCTTGGGGTTCAAAGCAGCATTTGCCTTTGGCCAACATGTGTTTTAGGCAAAAGTTTGCTGATTTCTCCCTTTTGATGAGCTTTCCAGTTACATTTTTAAAAATAAAGCTTTTAGCATTATCCATGCTACTTGTTAGTTTCAAGGGGCACTATCAAGATGAATTCAAATTCCCTAGCAGAAATAAGAAAAGCAAATGTAGTAATAATAATAATAATAATAATAATAATAATAATACAGACAGTATACATTTTGATTTGTGTATGTATATATATATATAAACAAATGTAATTAATAAATGAAAAATATGTAATTAAATTCATTAATACATTTTAATTCAATTTAATAATTTTTAAAACAATTTTATTTAAATAAAAATGAATGTGTATAAAAATAAAATAGAATACATTTTTAATTTATAAATAAAAAATATTTAAATAAATACATTATTTTTAATTCAATTAAAACATTTTTGAAATATTTTTATTTAAATATTCAGTTAATTTTCAATTAATAAATAAAAAATAATTAATCAAATTAATGAATACATTTTAATTTAAATAATAAAAAATGTTAATTAATTAATGAAAATATAAATTACAATTTTTTGATTCAGTTAATTAATATGTTTTAATTCAGTTAAATCATTTTCATTTTTTAATTATTACATAATAAATGTATGTATGATAAAATGATAAATTTTTTTAATTAATAAATAAAAATGGTTTAATTAAATTATTAATTAAAATGAAATGATTTAGATACAATGATTAATCCAATAAATAATTAAAAAAAAATTAATTAAATAATAAAGAAACATTTTATATATACATATTTTTATTTATTAAAAATAATTTATTTGGGGTTATTTCAGGAGGAATTAAATTTTTCTTTTAAATGTATTTTTTAATGACAGTTTTCTTTAAGCTACTTTAAGGTAAGAGTTAATTGTGCTAATAAATAAATAACATACCAGTGCTGTCTTTTAGAATCAAAGAGGCTGTTATTGAATATCGTAGCTGTTAAATCTAAATTAAATCTGACAGCAAACCCACAACCTGTAACCAAAGTGCCATTTCTCAATCCAAATGTGAAGAATGTGTTTACATGCAGCTGAAATCTTAAAGGCACAGCAGCTGAAAACAGAAGGAGGAAAGTGGTTATGGAAAACTAAATTCTGACTGTTTTATTGCGAAAGAAAACAAAACCAAAGCACATAGTTAGCTGGCCTCCCCGAATGATAAGGAAACACCACACGTCTGCGCCTCTGTTTGCAATTCTTCCTCTGCGTCCTTGTTTATAATGTGGAGTATTTGCTGTTTATTCTCCTGTTGTGTTTGTAAGCTGCTGTTTTTTTGCGAAATCCCTTCTCCCTTTGGCCCCTGAGGCTCCTGCTTGTTATATGAGATAGTATTTGAAGGTGAAGATGGAGGCGGCGCTCATCAGCCGAGCATTTGCCAGAAAACACAGCAGGCCTCAGTAGACGGGCATTATCACTCATTCTCTCTTCCCTATGGAGGGATTCAGCAGCAGAATATGAGCAGCTCGTAACTTGGCTGCGTTCAGCTCACGCACGTCTTTCGCATTACACCAACAGCAGGGTTCGGTAGACGGCGCGCCGCGCTGTTTGTAAACACACAGTCATCGCGAATGCCGCAAGGTAAGACAGAATGAGGTGACTGCGCCAAGTGGAACGTGCTTTCGTGTCAAATAGAGTCCTAAATGTTAAAGAACTCCAGTCAGAAACCTACAATCTGACTGGCTGATGTAAGAACATGTACTACTTGCCAGTGTCACTTTTAAATAGCCTTTATTCCAGAAAACAAGTTGCAAAACACTACTAGAAGAAACATTATTTTGACTTGTTGCTTCAGACTAGTTGACAGAAATCATCCAAAATACACTTTTTATTTTATTGCACTTCTATTAGATTATATCTATTAGATTTCAATTAAAACATATTTTTAAGAGTTTTTTCTTCTGCACTGATCCAAAAAGTCCTTATTTCAGCAGCAATTACATGCACCAAATGTATGTTTTTTACAGAAGGGTTAGTTCATATAATCATTTGCCAGATACTGTACCATTTTATTATCATTTTATTGCTAAAAACATGGTAAATGTTTTTTTTTTTTTCTGTCTGTTGACATATTTTTTATATTGTTTGTGGAGTTGTTTTTTTTTTTTTTTTTAGACCTGGCTTTATCCAGTGATCAGATTTATGTTGTGGAAATGCATGCAAATGAGTGCATATTTAATTACATAATGCCTAATTTTCATATTTAAACAACACTTGTGGAAACTTGTAATATAATAATAATAATAATAATAATACAGTATACACTTTTGTGTGTGTGTGTGTATATATATATATATATATATGTATATATTATTTGATTAATATTTATTAATATTAACATGTATAAATTGATTTGAATTAATAAATGCAAAATATGTAATTAATTTAAATAATTTTATTTAATTAATAAATAAAAATAAATATTATGTTATATATGCAGTTGTATATAATTGCTATTAAATAAAAAAAAAGGTATGGGGTTATATCAGGGGGAATTAAAATGTTCTTTTAAATCTATTTTTTATTACTTTTTTTTTCAATCTTTTTTTAAGGTAGGAGTTCAATGTTAAATAAATAAATACATAAATAGATAAAACCATACCGGCGCTGTCTTTCAGAATCAAAGCGGCTGTTATTAAATACCGTGTTAAAACTAAATTAAATCTGACAGCAAACCCACAATCTGTAACCAAAGTGTCATTTCTCAATCCAAATGTGAAAAATTTGGTTACATGCATCTGAAATCTTAAAGGCACAGCTGCCTTGTACTACAAAAAAACTGTTCCTAATATAATCAGTCAAGATTGTGACATCTACCTATTCATTATATATCTATTCAGAATATTATTGCATATATAATTGCTATAAATAAACATAGACATGATAGTTCGTTCTGAAAATACTGGTGATGCTCACTTCTGCTTCTACTCTATTATGCTGCACAGTAATTTAATCATTAATGAGAATTATTCATGTCCTTCACATTATGTTAAAATATGTGTACACCAAACCAGTCTTGAATGTATCACATTAAATGATGTTTTGAGCCGGGGAGAGACTTCTGGTACTTTCACCTGCTTGTTTGTTTATTGATTATTCTAATTTCCTCTCTCTGAATGTGTGCTTGACATATCACGGCTGATAATTTCATTTTCACACACTTTCTTGCACAATAGTGCATGATTTGTAAACTGATACATTTTGACATTTACATCACATAATCAGCTCCATATGTTTGGCTTTTCTGACATAGTAAACTTGCTCGGTAGCGCACCCGGTACAGCATTGCACTTGTGTTTTATGGGACGCTTCACATCACAAGTCATGATAGTAGTGCTCAAAAAACAGTGCTGTCTTTCAGAATCAAGTTGCTGTTATTAAATATCGTAGCTGTTAAAACGAAACTAAATCTGGCAGCAAGTGTCGTTCCTCAATCCAAATGTGAAGAATTTGCTTACATGCATCTAAAATCTTAAAGGCACAGCAGTCGAAAACAGCCTGTTTGCTTCTGCAAGTGCATGATTTGTAAAATAATAAATTTTGACATTTACATCACATAATCAGCTCTATATGTTTGGCTTTTCTGATGTAGTAAACTTGCTCGGTAGCGCACCCGGTACAGCATTGCACTTGTGTTTCACAGGACGCGTCACAACACAAATCGTGATAAAAGAGGTCGAAGACCAGTGCTGTGTCTTTCAGAATCACAGAGGCTGTTGTTCAGTATCGTAGCTGTTATTCAATAACAAACAAACAAAATCTGGCAGCAAGTTTTTTTTTCCCAGAACGTTTGACCAATTATAAATTACCAATTAGAAAATTATATTCCAAGTGCACCACAAATGAATTTGTCAGCATGATGTAAATGAATCACTTGTTAAATATCTATGCATGAACCAGTGTTGCCAACTTCTTTCAATGGATATTAGCTAAACCCTGCTTGAAAAGTCGCTAAATGTCGCTAGATTACGTCATATGCTAATTAGCATATTCATGATGTAAGTGCGTCGTATATTGTCTTGCCTCTCTGCGCTCACATATGGCATTTTAATGCAGCCAAATTCTCAATAAAACTGTTTTCATTGATATATTTTACTGTTTCTGTTGTCAGACAGCAGGATGAATATGAAATAGTGACTGCAACGCAGCCCATTAAGAGCTCTTAAATATATTAATATGCATTAAAATCCTGATTCATAATCACAACATTGTCTGACGAAATCAAATACACACACGATTAAGACGTACAACTGTGCTATGATTTCGACATGTAAAACAACAGTTAGAAGCAACAGAATATCTGTTTTACCTGTAAGCGCTGCTCCTCTCTGCTGCTGCAGATGGAGAGAGAGCGCGAAAGAAGTGTGTGTGCGAGGCGGGAAAGCAAGACCTTGTGCTTGTGCAGAAGTACCGGAGAGTCTCAGAAACTAAATAAGGTTTGTCCAAGAAGTCGCTAGATTTGGCGCTAGACGCTTTTTTGGAAAAAAGTCTTCTATTCAAAAATGTGATTCCTCAATTTCTAAAAAATAAAATTGTGGCAAGTCGATAAATATCAGAAGAATCACCCAGCCCTAGCAGCAAGTGTCGTTCCTTAATCCAAATGAGAAGAATGTGTTTATATGCGGCTGAAATCTTAAAGGCACAGCAGTCAAAAACATCCTGTTTACTTTTGCTAGTGCGTGATTTGTAAACTAATACATTTTGACATTTATAGCACATAATTAGCTCTATATGTTTGGCTTTTCTGACATAGTAAACTTGCTTGATATCACACCCGGTACAGCACTGCGCTTGTGTTTCAAAGGACGCTTTACATCACAGGTCATGATAAAAGCTCAAAGACTTTTAAAATGGCATGGTTGCCTCAGCAAATGTGTTTTTACATCACATTTGCTTTTGTTAACACTATTGATTTAGGGTTGGGTTTAGTGTAGATGGTACCTTTAACCTTTTAGCGCCACTCATTGGAGTTTTCATTTTTGAACTGCCGTGATATGAACGTCATCATAATCGTAATCATAATAAAATTCACATTCATCTGTTTAGGATAAAACTAAAACACTTTTACTGCAACTTATTATATATATACAAGCTGCCGTTCAAAAGTTTAGGATCAGCAAGGTTTGTAATGTTTTTTATAGAAGACTGTTTTGCTCATCAAGGCTGCATTTATTTGATTAAAAATACAGAAAAAACTGTAATATTGTGAAATATTATTGCAATTTAAAATAGTGGTTTTCTTTTTTGATATACTTTAAAATGCAATTCATTCCTGTGATGCAAAGCTGAATTTTCAGCATCATTACTCCAGTATTCAGTGTCAAATGATCCATCAGAAATCACTCTAATATGCTGATTTAGTAGTAGTTGTGCTACTTATTTTATTTTTTATTTATTTTTTTTTTTTTTGGAACTTGTGATACTTTCTTCAGGATTCTTTGATGAATAAAATGTTAAAAAGAGAAACATTTATTTAAAATAGACATATTTTGTAACTATGTACACTACCATTCAAAGATTGGGGTCAGTAGATTTTGAAAGAAATTAATACTTTTATTTAGCAAGGATGCGTTAAATTCATAAAAAGTGATATTAAAGAAATATTGTTAGAAAATATTTCTGTTTTGAATAAAGGCTGTTCTGTTTAACTTTTTATTTATCAAAGAATCCAGAAAAAAGTAACGACAAAAGCTTCGCGTCACAGAAATAAATAGTATTTTAAAGTATATTAAAATAGAAAATTCTTATTTTAAATTGCAATAATATTTCAGAATATTACTTTTTTATTTTTGATCAAATAAATGGAACTTTGATGAGCATAAGAGTCATCTTTAAAAAACATTAGTAATTATTAATTTTTGAACATTGTGTATATAAATGGACTGGATATTGCAGTATGAGAATTATGAGAATTTTTTTTTTAAAAATGGCTTTCATGGTCAGTAGCATTGAAATATCAAAAAGACGAGCTTGTTTGCTTTGATCAGGCATATTACGTGCATGATATCAAGTTGCTATGTCTATCATTTGCAGTTTCTGATAGACACGGATTCCCTCGTCTAAGTCCTTCATGAAGAATATCACAACCTTCTTTTCTTTCTTGCATTAGCAGTTTAACCATGCAGTCAAATTTCTGTGGTTAGATTTAACACATTAGAGTTGATGCCAGGCTTGCATTAAGAAAAAAATCAGGACTGTGACATTTTGGACTTATTCTAGCAATGAAATGACTGATGGAATGTGCTCACGAAGTGGATCGTTGGCTGGTTTCCCTTTGAAATGCTCTTTGTATCAAAACAATTGTTTTACCAAAAGTGTACAAATGTGAGCGGCTGTGATGGTGTTTATCACCCGCAGCTACAAACTCCCTCATGATCGAGGTGATTCAGGTGCTTGAAGACAGAGCTGGCCTTTGAAAGACAGCCAAACACGTCCTGTGTGTTTGATTGCTCACAGCCAGATAACTCGTGTTTCTCAGTGTCTGATGGAGAGCGTGAAGCAGTCAGTCTGCACCTGTTACAGCTGAACAGCGTGTTTCTGTATCTGTGACCATAAGTAGCCTTTTCACAGAGACTACAGGAAACAATTCCAGCATTACCAATAATACTTTTAATAATCGTCTCTTGTGTTTTTAATTAAACTGGGGGCATCTTGAGATGGCAGATCTTGAGTAATCAGTTCATGCAATTATTGGGGTGTTGTGACTGTCTTATCATAAGCTCCTGATGATTAGAGATGAATTCCCAATAGTGATGCAGATTATAAAAATTAGGTTGCTGTGGATGTTTGTGTTCTTTGCGATTACCGAATGGCATGAAGGATTTTCTAAAAAATAAGTAAATATCTTCTTGTTATTTTAATATACTGTTCGTGTATCTTGTTGTTATAATAAACTGTTAGTATTGACTTTGGGATGGTGACAGCTGAACATTTTATCCTAACTCGTCTCTAAACACATTTTCACTTAGTCCAGCATAAAGACGGAATTGAAATCCCTATGAAGTAACGCTTATTATTTGACATCAAACAGCTCTAGCTGTGTTTTTCAGATAGCTGAAGGTCAGTGCTTTGTGTGTGTGAGTGTTTCAGAGCGTGCCTGTCGACTTGCGCTAAGAATATAGAGCAGTCAATGACATGTGACCGGTTTTTGACCAAATGCAACAAGATAAAGCATCGAGCGATAAAAGCTGTGCCTTGTTCACACTGACAGCTGGAGGTTAATTGGTTTATTGGTGGGCTGTGGAACTGGTCATAGCTTGTGAAAATCCAACAAAACAATTTGTTCTGTTTGGACGAGAAATTTATTTCTGCCAGAAATTAATGTTTTGAAGAGGAAAGCATTTGTATACAAATGTGTGCAATGCATGCTACATGAATTACATATAATTAATTGCATATGTAATATAATTGCATTAAATTTGTTTTGAACTGCCTTTCCAAAGAAGTGTTTTATTCATTTTTAGGGCCTGAGCACTCTGCAGTGCGAGGATCCTATTGGAATGATCCGTTTATGACTTTTATTGTTTTTGTTTTCGTTTAATTTTTATATTTTTGTATATTTAAGGGTGTTTAACAGTGTTTCATATATATATATATATATATATATGGGTCATTGACATAAAAGGATTTTCGACAGGCCAATTTTAAAATGCAAAAAAATAAATAAATAAAATAAAAAAATGAAAAATTAATAATACTAATAATAATATATGTTGTAATTGTTCAAACATTAAGAATGTTGTGTACACATAAATTCATATTCAAATTTTAAATTAACTGATTTTTGTGTTTTTTCATCTCAATGAATTGGCCATAGCCTTAAAAAATGTCACATGGTGTGACCATGATTTATATTCAAATTAATTAATTTCCATAACATGCTTAACATTTTTTTAGATGTTCTCAGTAATTAAAGTGTTTAGAAATAACGTATTTGCATTTCTTTTGAGTTTTTGTAAATAATGATCTCATGTTTTTGTTTTATAATTTCAGAGTTGCCTTCTTAAATGTAGTTAGCAGACTCATTTTTCCTGTAAACTGCATAAAACTGATAAAAATGCTATACAAATACCATTCACTTAAGCATGCTGTAGCAGTGATTCATATTTCAACCACAGAAATGAGATATTTTATTTTTATTTTAATACAGTTATTCCTATTATTGGTCGCACCACATGATGAGTGGTCGCTCCAAATGACGCAAAGGCCTTAAACATTAAAAATCGATTTAAAGAGAAAAGTGCAGCACATGGCATTAACTGCCGTCATTTCTTTAGCCCCAGTTATTTCTAAACTTTGCCCAATCTTGGCTGCTCAGTTAACCGTTTGCTGGGAGTTTGATTAACAGGCGATCTGACCAATCATAACGCCAAATACGCCATTTTGTCAGACAAACAAACCAGACTTGAACTTAAAAAATTGTGTGTATTCACATCTTTTCAGGGGGGAACTAGATACATTCTGATGTTCATTCATGTTTATTTCGTGCTATAGCTAGTAAAGATGAAGGGATACGCTACGGCGATCTGTTAGGACACATTAAAGAGCCACAAAACAGTATTTGTGGTTTGAATTTCTTTAAAAAAAATGTCAAAATTTGAACACGTAGACTTTGTTTCCTACCAAAAGTAACCAGTTCTGTCTTGTATGTTGGTGCGTTGTCAGTGTCCTCTTTGCCCCGTGATGTGTTTTTCACTGAATGAGAACATGATGTGTGGCATAAAAGTGCCATGGTTTGTCAGACGTAGCAACAGTAGCTAAGAGAGGCGGATCTATGCGAAGGGTCAATTTAGAGTAGCGGGAGGTTGTTGGCTCAGGTTCTGAGATCACAGCATGAACATCTTTCTTACAGTAGAAAATTAAATCTGGAGTTTGTGCTTGACTGCAGGGACAGAATTAACATGCTGCCTATGGCGAGCATTTATTTTACTTTGCTTGACAGTGGAATCTGGTAAAATAGATTAAAATAGTTATTAATGAATGAATAATAAATTACCAATAAATACATTATTACCAAACTAAAATTATATGCTCTAAATACGTTTTTTTTTGCATTTTTTTTTTTGCATTTTTTTTCTCATATTGTACAAAGAAAAACACAAACCATCTGAAATAACCCAAATTGCATAAAAATCTGTTCTAAATGATACTAAAATAAAGTATTTCATGTTTATAATCTATCAATTGACTATAAAAAACACAAAAACTGCCAATCTGAGACGTATATATATAATGGAAAACACTCTGCTGTGGTCGCACCATATGATATTTCAAATTTAGTCAAAATTTACAAGCACAGAATTGGCCACCTGAACAAAACAAGCTAGCTTCCCACAAAAGGTCAATGTGAAATTTACAATAAAAATAAATACTTGTAGAAATAACTTAATATTCATTGTTTTTTGTTTAGTTTTTTTTTTTTTTTGAGATCATACCACATGATATCCAAATAACTACATACCAGCTGTTAAAAAGGTTATTTTTTTCCAAATTTGAAAGAGAGTTACAAACATGCTTGACACGTCATTGGCAAATTGTTATATGATACAAAGTCCTATTTTTGAATGGATTTCAACATAAAAGTCGCAAAATGGTAGTCTTTTCGATGGTCGCACCACGTGATATTTCATAAAATGGAAATCATTAGACAAAGTTTGTTTGTGAATTATGATGGAAATATAAACACAGGTGCTTCGCAATTTTATACAGAATTACAAAACACTTTGGAAATTATGCCAAAAAGTGCAGAAAATTAATCAGAATAAATTTAGGGTCATTTCAAAGAAGTTTCCAAAACAACAGTTATGGTCGCTTGGTCGCACCACATGATATTTTGACATTTTGAATAACAGAAAAATTACAAATAACTAATCTTTTTTGAAAAGTTAAAGTGGGTCCATACACAGGAGAGGTATTTCATATATATTGTATTTTTGTAATGCATTTAAACCAATTTTTATCTGAAAAAATGCAATGGGACAGAACATTTAGGTGTCATGTCATTGACCCATATAATTTTTTTTTTTGGAACCTGTTTCTTCATGATTCTTTGATGAATAAAACATTAAAAAAAAAACAGCATTTATTTAAAATAGAAATCTTTTGTTACTATATACACTACTGTTGCAAGTTTGTGGTCAGCAATTTTTTTCTTTCTTTCTTTCTTAATACTTTTATTTAGCAAGGATGTTTTAAATGAATAAAAAGTGATAGTAAAGACTTAAAAGTTCTGTTTTGAATAAATGCTGTTCTTTTAAACTTTCTATTCATCAAAGAATCCAGAAAAAAGTATTGGCTGATGAAAATTCAGCTTTGCATCACAGAAATAAATTATATTTTAAAGTAATTTTTTTTTAAATATAAATAAATGAAGTATATTAAAATAGAAAACTATTATTTTAAATCGCAATAACATTTAATATTACTTTTTTTGTTTATTTAATATTACGTAATATTATTTATTTATTTACTTTAGTGAAGTGCTATGGCTAATTAATACCCATTTTTCCTGTTAAATACATGCGGGTTGTAAATGATCTAAGCTTGCATCAAAAACTAAAGTGAATTCGTTTAAGTCTCTTCTGCTCACCAAAGCTGCGTTTATTTGTCCAGAAATACATTAAAAATTGTGAAATATTATGATTCAAAATAGCTGTTTTATATGTGAATATATAGTAAAATGTAATTTATTCCTGCAATCAAATCTGAATTTTCAGCATCATTACTCCAGTCTTCAGTGTCACATGATCCTTCAGAAATCATTCTAATATGCTGATTTGCTACTTGAGGAACATTTCTGATTATTATCAATGTTAAAAACAGTGGTGCTGCTTCATATTTTTGTGGAAATTGTAATGCTCTATAATTTGAAAGTAAGATTTTTGTAGTAACAGTTTTAGTTTAGTGTGATTGCTTTTTAATGCATGCATGTTGTGAATATTTCAAGCTTTATGATATACCATGCATCACAAACTCAAATGAATTTGTGGTCTTTTTCATGTTTATTTATTTACTTTAGTGTTTTGGAGATATGAAATGTATTTGAGTTTAATTAAATAACTAAATAACACACTGGCTGGATGCCCACAGTGCACTTTTCAATGCAATGCAGCTTTCATTGAAATGGAATGAATTGTGGTTGTTTAGTCGGTGTGATCATCACCTCTGCAGACTAGATCAGAAATAAAGCCTTGAGAGCCCCGTGTTCTTTCAGAACGACAGCAGGTCTGATGATGAATGCATGTGGAACGTTTCGGCTTTTCAATTCCTGATCACATAAACGGCAGATGAGGTGAGCCGAGGTTAAAGCGGCGTGTTCACTGAAAGCTGCTGCATTATGGAGCGCATATGCCGCTGGTGTGATTCCGTGAATATGCACGCTTAAAACGCTACTGCCGACACATGATGAATATACAGTATGAATGTAAGCATGATTATGCGAGCGGCGTGTTGGCACGGCTTTGACTGCGATCGCTGGCCGAGCGTTTCTATGGCGACGTGTGGCTGAGCCTGATAGGGAAATAAGATGGAAAGGATCGATTTCCACAATCCCGCTGTGTTATGATGACTGCTGTTTGGGCCTGGATGCCTTTTCATTTTCGAAGGGTTTTTTAAAGAAAGTTTCTGATTTTAAACAGAGGTTGTCTTAAAGTGCTGGTAAATTGTATTGTGCTATCTTCAGATACAAATTAACATGTTAAACCAAACATTTAACATGTTAACATGCTAAACCAAATTGACTTCTGCTCTTTTTTTTTTGTCAAGTTCATGCTGTCGTATCAAAAGTCAACACTATGTATAGTGTTTTACTTCTTATAAATGATAAGAAGTAAGATTAAAAGTAAAAGTTATTATGTGATGTGGGGGATATTAGTTTGATCATTCTTGTCAGGTAAAAAAAAAATAAGTTTAATGGCAATTTAATGGCTTTTCAAATGATTTATTATCTTCTTTATTTAAAGTAAATTTAAAACTGGCAGGCAGATCAATGATAATGTTTTATACAAAATTTAGTTTTATATTAATTTTCTTAAAACTTACTGCTACATGGAGATGTAGTATATTTATATATTTATAAAAAAAACTGTCAAATGAAGTAAAAAATACTGGTTACATTATATTGTGAAATTTAATGGGCGTCTAATATATTTATATATCTAAAAAAATTATTAAATAACTATTAATTATATAAATATTATAATAAATATAATATTTAAGTTATATAATGTGTTTTTTATGTATTTATTTATGTAAAAATTATATTTATTTATATTAATATTTAAGTTATATACTATATAATATTATATAATGTGGTTGACATGCAATGTATTTATATATTTCTTAAACAAACAAACAAACAAAAACCTGTAATATTTAAGATATAGCATATTATGTACTGGACATGCAATATATTTATATATGTATTAACAAAAAAAATGCCTCTATATATAATGTAATGGATATGCGATTTGTTATTTATTTTGCTATTTAATCATTTATTTATTTTAAAAAAGTGTCAATAATTAATAGTCACATGAAGTAAAAACAAACAAACAAAAAAAAAAAAGATATTTTAGGTCACATATTATAATGTAATAGACATGTAAAAAATAATATTTAAATAATATTTAAGTTATATTTTATAATATAGCAGGCATAAAATGCAGAATTTATTTACACATTTATTTTTATTGTTTTTTTTTTCATTAATTGAAAATGTGAAAATGTGACAAATTGAGAAATTGAGAAATTACAATAGACATAACATAAGTTACATAAAAATTAACAAACAACCACAACAACAGTAACAACAACAACAAAAAGGAATATTTCAAAAGCAAAGATCGATGTATGAATAAACAGAATGTGAGTGGAAAACATTTTCCATAGCTTATATAGAAAGAAAAGAGAGAAAGAGAGGAGCGGGAATAATACAGGCCCGTAGCCAGCCTAGCGGAAGGGGGGGTTCTTTTTTTCCAAAAAGTGGACCTTTTTCAGTTCCCACTTATTTTGTATTTAACTATGAGGTTCAAATACTTCATTTTGTTGACTACTTATGCACCACTTTGTGCTGTATTATCATGTGTGCTGCTATTTTAATAAGCATGATTTTTTGATTTACCAAAAATATTTACTACAATGTTGTCAAACTGCTTACCAAGAATTCATTAATTAAATGAATGACATTTTTAATGCAATAAAAGCACAGATTCTTTGTACTGCCCCACCAGGAGAAAATTTTACACATTTTAAAGTAAAATTCATTAATTTGGTGCACTTTAAGAACTCAAAAGTAAGAGCTCCAACCCATGTTCATTGTGCAAATTGAACAAACAAAAAAGTTGATGACAGTCTGAAAAATCGGTTCTAGAACTGCCCCTGGTCAGAATATACTGTGTTCTTCCTTGACCCATGCTACACCCTTCCACTGAGTTTTCTGAGCCCCCATTCTGGGCCCCTTTCAACCTCTGAGCCCTATGCAGTCTGTCCTCCTTTTCAAAATACAAATATCAAGAAAGGAATTTTATGCAGAAAATAATATATATATATATATATATATTTTTTTTTTTTTTAAAGACCTGCAGAAATAGAATTAATATGGAAAAAGCTGTCTAGTAATATGTTAAACTGATATCCTGATTTACAGCTCCTTATTTTTAAAAGAAAAAATTTATTATGGACAGGACAGATCAGGAAGGACAGGAAGTGATATGGGCGGCGGGATCGGGAAAGGTCCCCGAGTCGGCTCTCGAACACGGGACGCCCGGAGCACGCTGCCCACAAGGCCGTCGGCGCCGACAACCACCTTATTTTGTATGATGAAATTGTTAATAATAATTATTCACCTCAATACCATGGTATAAAAATGAACTACATGGGTTCTAGGTGTTTGTATGAAGAACAGTGATCTTAGTATTAATGCACAAACGCTATTAATCACAAAATACTGTAATTATATTCCATTACTCCTTTAATAGATTTAATACATGTATACATACTAATGTAACAGTTCGATATGTCCCACAATTCTGCCGCAATACGATAGTGCAGTCAGTGTTACAGTAAAAATAATCCATATTAAATGATTCTGACTATCGTTGCGCACAGTGTTTCTGCTGTTTGTCAGCGCTGTTTCATCTGTTTAAATCGCCGTGTCATTGTGTTCTTCACCGAATTCAAGCGCTTCACTCTGGATCTCACAGCGCTGTTTAGTGCTCGCGAGTAAACTCATCTGCTGTAGTAAACGCTCCGCTGCTGTTTGAACTGTGATCCGAGCGGATAAATGGTCCGTGTGGCGCGCTTCAAACGACTAGCACATTTAATCCATAACACGATTTTTGTCTTTCCGTCCCCAAATGTAAGACCTCTTGAAATTATAATTAAGACTTATACTTATTAACCCTTTCAGACCCTGCGTCCATTGAAATGGACATCACATGATTTTTTGTTTAAACCAATAAAATGTTATGTTTTTAAAATATGACCAATGCCTGGTCATTGATTGGTCCCTGATCAACCAATTACAATGAAGATCTGACTCCTAACTTATTCTGATTGAGCTACAAACATCACAAAAGAGAGACATGATAACCAACTAGACAGGAAGAGGAGGAACCTCATATTTTACCTTTTATGTGCAGAATTATGTTAATGGTAGACTCATCAACTTGCACTGGTTGTAAAATTAAGACTATAAAATGATAATATTTAAAGTTATTTTGAAGATCTGTCAGAGTTGCAGAACACAGGATTTTTTTTTAAATTACTGTCCATCGCAATGGACATCAGGTCTTAGCAGGAACCTCATGAATTAGTTGTATAACAGATTGAGAAATTTGTGCAAGCATTTCAAAGCTAAATACAGAAGTACAAATTCAAGTGTCAATGTTTTATGAACACTGATGTTTATTAATGCAGTTAATATTAATATGATTTTATTTATGTCTTCAGAGTGACTATAATCTGTAGGTCAATTTTTCATTGGTTTTATTGAGAAACAGCCATAGTGGATGAGATCAGTGAATACACAGCAACACACACACACTCACACCACTTCCACACACACCGATGCCTTGATGCTGTAATGCACACAATCATATATTTATCAAAACAATCAGCAAGTACACATAAACCCATACATATACACACAAAGACATTTATACGTATACTCAGATTCACCCACTTCAACCAAAAAACAAGTTTTTTAAAACTTCATATCGTCTTACCTTTTTTTCTTATGGCATCTTATGGCATTGTTCATTCTTACAATATGTGTTCTGTTCAAAATCTTAAACACTAGTTCAACTATAGTGCACAAACTCTACTTATTATGTATGGTTAAAATATGCAGATTTTTTTTTTTTTTATTCAGTCCTGGCGTCCATAGTAGTGGACATGAGAAAAATCTAATAAAAAATGATTTTGCACAAATCTTTTTTTTTTAGACTCATTTATATGTTGGAGAAGAGCAAATATCAAGAGGACAATTTTTTTTTTGTCCAGTGAAAAAAATTCAGGTCTGAAAGGGTTAAGGTATTTAATACTTTTTTTATGGATTTAAAAGTGCGTTGTTATTTAAAAGAACACTTGTTTATTTAAAAAAAAAAAAAAAAACGTACATAAATTCCAGACTTTTGACTGGATGGGGTGGGTCGTTCGAACCACCCAAACCCCCCCTGGCTACGGGCCTGTAATAGTAATAAAATTAATGTACAACTGTGTTATATATTTATAATAATAATAATGATATACATTAGTATCATATTTGAAAAAAAAAACACTGAGGCGAATGGGTTATTGGTATTATTAAACAAGGAAGAAGAGATAATGATATGAAAATGATAAAAATAATAATATACTATTTTAATTAAATGTATGCAGCAATTATTACATTTTTACACATATACATAGATTTATATATATACGTAATTTGTTATAACTAGTATATTATAATAGTTACCTTGTGTAATCATATAACCAGTCTTGATTTTAAATGAACATGTTAAAGCTTGCAGAACACTGAAAGTCAGATTTTTATCACTCAAGTCAACGCACGGCGCTTCATTCATCATATGGTTGTGGATTGACAGAGATGGATGGTCTTTCAGTGTTGGATACAGATGTGTAGATGTGCTTCTCTGTACTCATTTAAACATGTGTGATGACATCCGTCAAGTGAATGATGGACGATCTCTCTCTCTCTCGAGGTCTCAGGATCATCTCTGGCAGTGTGTGGTTTTCCAGCCGTACATATATATATACGTGGCATGGCTTATGATGTCTGCATTTGAATGATTGGTTGGTGGGCTCGCAGACAAAAGCTTGTTAGCAGTGTAAAATATTCACAGTGGCAAATGCTGTGTTACACTCACTGCCTGTGGAGTACTGAGTTAATTCTGCGCTCCGGAGCGATGCACCCGCTTCATTTCTATAAATCTCCTGCATATGATGGAGGAGTTGAGACAAATATAAGGAAGGACTGTGTGTGTGTGTAGAAGCGGAAGTGCATATGATTAGATTGTCATTAAGGTGACCTTAAATTGAGTTCAAATGCCCCAGCGGGTCAGAGCCGGCCAGTAGAGGGTGCTGATGTCTCCGGCTTTGTTCTGGGTAAAATCATTGCAGTGAATCAAACTGTTTTCTATTTGACAAGAGCGGTGTGTTATATATACAAATACATGCAAATACGACTAATGCATTATATTTGGTGTGTTTCAAAGCCCTATACACTACCAAACACTACAATTTGGGGTGTTTTTATAATTTATTTTTAAAAAAGTAATGATTTTATCCATCAAGGATGCATTAGCATTCAAAAGTCAACACTATGAATACTTTATAAATTATAGGAAGTAATATTGAAAGCAAAAGTTATTATGCAATGCGGGGTATATTAGTTAGATAATTCTAAAAAAAAAAAAAAAGTAAATTTAATGGCTTTTCAAATTATTTCTTCTCTTCTTTTAAATTAACAGTTAAAAATGGCAGACAGATAAAAAAATAATGTTTTATTAAAATGTGCCTTTTTCATATAAATTGTTTAAAAATTACTGTTACATGGAGATGTAATATATAATTATATATTTATTAAAATGAAACTGTCAAATGGAGTAAAAATATTGGTTATGTTATCTTATGAAATCTAATATGTGTACAGATTTTTTTAAATTAAATAATGTAAAGTGAAAATATAATATTTAAGTTATATAATGTACATTTATATTAATTTTTATTTATTTATATATATTGAAATGGAATGAATGGAATATATATATATATATATATATATATATATATATATATATATATTATTAAGTTCTCTAATATATAATATTATATAATGTCATTGACGTGATGTATTTATTTATTAAAAGTATATAAATAAATGCAAATACGACTAATACAATATATTTTGTGTGTTTTAAAGCCCTATATACTACCATACACTAAGATTTGGGGTGTTTTATGATGTATCTTTTAAAAAGTAATGCTTTTATCCATCAAGGATGCATTAAATTGAATAAAAGTGACAGTAAAGACATTTATAAATGAATAAAGATTTCTATAAAAATATATTTGGATTATAACCACAAATGTGTTTTGAGCAGCAAATCAGCATATTAGAATGATTTCTGAAGGATCATGTGATGCTAAAAAATTCAGCTTTGATCACAGAAATCAATTACATTTTACAATATACTCATATAGAAAACAATTATTTTGAACTGCAATAATATTTCACAATTTGTAATGTAGTTTTGCCTAAATAAATGCAAATGAAGTGAGCATAAGAGACTTTTTCTTTCAGAAACATAAAAAAAAAAATCTTTTCAACCTCAAACTTTTTTAATAGGGTTGCTATCTTCACATCCTTTTTTTTTTTAGACTTTTAGTTCATCATATTTGAGTTATCACAAAGTTTTGATGGCCAGCAAGTTATTAAATTGTCTTGCACATACTGTGCAAGTGTAATTAGTTTTGAGGATGTCTTATGACTGATTGCCGAAGACAGGTTTGAGCCTCCTGGAGCCAAGCCGAGCGTATGCAGATCAATCCGTGATATGGGATGTAGCTGCAGAACGCACATTAGCATATTGTGAAGAAAACCAGCAAACAAGCAGTAATCAACAGAAAAAGCGGACGCCCGTGGAGAGAGTTTGATCGACACAAATAGCAGCCTGGCCTTCTCTGACTCGCTGTTCTGACCTTTAAATAATAATATGTTCGAGCTGAAGATGTGTTTTTTATTTTTTGGTTTATGCCACACTGTTACATGACGTTTAAGTGATGTGGAAAGTATCACTGGATGTTTATTAAGCTGTGCCGTTATGACTCAGTCTCCTCAGAGATGCAGTCTGTGTGTGTGTGTGTGTGTGTGTGTGTTTATTTTCCTGAGTGCATTCTGCTCGGTATAATCCATGAAACAACTAATCATTGCTAAGGCGAGCTGCGGACATAAATGATATCTCAATTTGCACAGCTTGTGAAGGGTGTGCTATTATTTTTCTGAACTATTTTCACCTGGCAGATGATAAAACAAGTG
This sequence comes from Labeo catla, assembly GCA_012976165.1. Classification (NCBI taxonomy): domain Eukaryota; kingdom Metazoa; phylum Chordata; class Actinopteri; order Cypriniformes; family Cyprinidae; genus Labeo; species Labeo catla. The sequence goes on along the minus strand of VONZ01000052.1, from coordinate 1,346,989 downwards.
TAGAAAATTAGAAGTGCTTACATTAAGGAAAGAACAAAGTCATATCTAGACTCTGGAGTATCATAGAGATTTGGGTGTGAACTTGACTTAAGAAATAACTCAGAAAAAACACCATTGCCACAAAAACCTGGCACCGTTGCATGGGCAAACACCTAAAAATTGTAAATCGGGTTTTTCATCGCAACATCCAAGCAGCAGCATCACTTACCATGTGAGCAGATCTAAGATCAATTAAATTGCTTTCTAGATTTTATTGTACAAATAAAGTTTGAGTTTTCATCCAGATTTTATGATGGACAAAGCAGCTGTCTCGGATAGACTGTTTTTGACCACTTAGGATATATTATTTATAGAGATAAAAAATGATTGGCATTTGGGGTCTTTAATCTCAGCCTTTCATCTAAGAATCTGCAATTAATTGCGCTGTCAGTGTGAATATCTCCTTTATTGCTCATCTGTTGCATTCTTTATGCTCCAGTTAAATTATGAAATAAAATGCATTCAAATGTGCCACATTACTGTTATTTATTTATGTGCCTCTGGTTAATGATAATGATGCTGCATCTCGTTAATTAACAGAGGATTTAGCCTCACGTTGAACGTTGCACATGTAATATTTCCTAAAATCAATGCATTCTTAATAATTTCCAAAATTCTCATTGAATGTTCATGAAATGCACATTGCTTGTTTCATTTTATGGCTGTGCAGCATATTTGCTGTTGTTGAATTATGAAATAAAATGCAACAAAATGTGCCACTTTTTATCTATTTATTTTTTATTATTGCTTTTTTATTAATGATTTATTTAATTTATTAATTAATACTTATGAAATGCACACGCTTTTTACTTTTTCTGGCTGTGCAGCATATTTTTTCCAGTTGAATTATGAAATAAAATGCAACCAAACGTGTTACATTATTTATTTATTTGTTTGTTTGTTTATTTGTCTGTCTGTCTCTGGTTAATGATAATAACCGTGCATCGTTAATTAACAGAGGATTAAGCCTCACTAACACTGAAGTTGCATGTGTAATTTTTCCTAAAATCAATGCAGTCTTAGAAATTTCCATAATTCTCATTGAATATTCACATTGCATGTTTCATTTTATGGCTGTGCAGCATATTTGCTCCTGTTGAATTATGAAATAAAATGCTGCTAAATTTTCCACATTTTTATCTGTTTATTTTATTTTTTTATTACTTTTTTATTAATTGATTATTTCTATAATTTATCAATGAGTATTGATGAAATGCACATTGCTTTTTGGCTGTGCAGCATATTTGTTCCAGTTGCATTATGAAATAAAATGCAACCACATGTGCCATATTACAGTTTATTAATGTATTTGCCTCTGGTTAATGATAGTGACTGTGTATCTCATTAATTAGCAGAGGATTGAGCCTCACCAAGGTTGAAATTGCACCTGTAATTTGTATGTTTTTATATATTTATTTTATTTTTGTATTCATTTTTTTAATTAATTATTTCTAAAATGCAACCATTTATTTATTTATTTAGCCTCAGGTTAATGATAATGACTGTATATTTCATTAATTAACAGAGGATTAAGCCTCACTAAGGTTTCAGTTGCACCTCTAGTATTTACTAAAATCAATAATTTTTTAATAATTTCCAAAATTCTCATTGAATATTCATGAATGCACATCGCTTTTTTTTTTTCATTTTATGGCTGTGCAGCCTATTTGTGAAATAAAATGCAACCAAATGTGACACATTTTTGTCTTTTATATGTTTATTTTATTTTTTATTACTTTTTTTAATTACATATTTCTATAATTGATCACTGAATATTGATGAAATGCACATTGCTTTTTACATTTTTCAGCTGTGCAACATTTTTAATCGTGTTAAGTTATGAAATAAAATGTAACCAAATGTGCCACTTTACTATCTATTTAGTTATTTATTTACCTCTGGTTAATGATAATCTTGTTAATTAACAGAGGATTAAACCTCACTAATGTTGAAATTGCACCTGTGATGTGTCCTAAAATCAATTAATTCTTAATAATTTCTATAATTCTCATTGAGTATTCACAAAATGCACATTGCTAATTTTATTTTATGGCTCTGAAGCACATTTGTACCTGTTGAATTAAAAATTAAATAAAATGCAACTAAATTTGCCACATTTTTATTTATTTATATATATATTATTTTATTGTATTTTATTTTTTATTAATTATTTCTCATGCATTTTTTATTTTTTTGTATTTTTCATCATTAAATTTATTTGTAATTTTTTATAATTATTTCTGTAATTTCTCAACAAAGTTCTCAGTAAATATTCCTCAATACTCATCTCAGGCCTCATCTGAAAAATCCTCCAGTCTTTTACTGTACTGTAGGTGCTCCAGCGATCACACATGACGGATGTGCTCCCCGTGACCTTTAAGCCCAAGTAATCTGCATTCAGGATGTGTTTTCGTGTGAGGTTGGGAGAGACGTGTTTCAGTGTGGACGACTGGGTCATCTGTGTCGTTCTCTTCCATTTTCTGATTCTCACCGCATGCGTCCGTAATTGCGCTCTAAAGTGACGGGTAATTGGTGGTGTGAGTTTCAGATGCACTTTGGATGTAATTTTTTCCTCCTTTTTGTAGCGATTAAAGGAAATAAACGATTTGACGATTGGCGTTTAAGTAGGGATAAAAGCTGCGATAAATACAGTGTGAGATCTGAGAGTTGCGTGAGGAGATGAAAGCTCAGGTTGACTTTGAAAAGAGCTGTTCGTTCTGTTACGTTCTGCTGATTATTAGCAGTGTGTTCATATTGATCGTGGAAAAGAAGTCGAGTAATGAGACTCGAGGATGATTTATTATCTGTATTGAACTCAGTGTTGTGTGTCATTTTCTGACAGGCTCAATCTGACTAAACAACAGACTGGTTAATAGATGATTTTCCACTTTGTGTTTGATTTCATTAATTTCTTCGGTACTTATCATGAACAAGGTGGCCCGTAACACAAAAACAACAGTATTTACTTCATTTTCATGTTTTTCAAATACAACATAACGTTGAGCAGAATAATGTCACTGTTGTCTATTGAGCTGAAATTGAATTTGTTTCAGAATTGACAAAATGTTCAATCTTAAAACACTGTTAAAAATAATAATTGAAAATATTAAAATATAAGTGTGTATAAAAATATTGTGGTCACGTGACGATATGAAACATCTCAGGTTACATATGTAACCTTGGTTCCCTGAGAGCTGGAGTTGCCCGTCAAATTAAAAGCTCTACTGCCGATTCTGTCCAAATAAAAGCTTAACAATGCAGTATGAACTGCTGACAGATAGTGGTTTAAATGTGTAACATTACTGCAGTCCAAATTCAAAATATCTCTTTCAGGTGTAAATAAGGAAAGAAGTATTGTAAATTCCCTGCTGTAGTGTAAAGCAAAAATGCCATACTTATGAAATATTCATTTAAGCAATAAGCCCCAAGAATCCATGGGTTACAATGAATTTCGAACAGCTAAGGGGTGTTGTTAGGCACGACGCAAAGCTGTTATAAATTCACTGTAAACCACGGCTTCACTGGGCTTATTGCTTTTATAAAATGGTTATTCCATATACGTAGTAAGGTTTCACAAAGTAAAACAGAGCATGTAATGATATTAATACAAACATTATTCTTCCACCAAACAATGTAGTTCCTCAGAAACAGTTGTTGTTGCAACGAAGTGGTTGCTGAGCAACACACAAAATGTAACAAAGTTGTATGTTTGTAGAGGAATTTACAACAGCTTCGAACATGGCTCAACCAATCAGAATCAAGGACCGGAACTATCTGTTTTATATTAAAGCAGTAAGCCCCATGAAGCCGTGGTTTACAGTGAATTTATAACAGCTAAGGGGCATTGTTAGGCACAACACAAAGCGGAGTGCCTAAAACCACCTTAGCTGTTATAAATTCACTGTAAACCACAGCCTCACAGGGTTTTATAAAACTGTTATTCCATATATGTAGTAGGGTTGGCTCAATACCACTTTTTCAGAACCGATCCTGAGTATCTGCCGAAACCGATATCGATCCGATGCCAGCAGTTTTTTGTTAAAATCTATGTTAAATTTAGTTAAGTCTATGGTAAATTCATCAATGTGTGTTGACCTGATCATCACTCTTTTGAATTACACTCAATCTACTAAATATAGAAAACTTTACTGTAAAGAAAAACAACAAAGGAATGAATATATAATTATAATCTATGACAAAAATACTGTTGTAAACTAGGTTAGTGGATAATTCAGTAGCAAAGTTTACTTAAGAAAAATCATGAGTGCACAATAATTTTATAAAATCTAAAAGTAGTGAGAAAAAAAAACATTATTTAGTGGGGAACAAATAAAATTGAATAAGTGTAGGAATCTTTGTTGTAAAATACATTAATGAAAAACAAGCTCTATATTTATATTTAAATATGTCTATATACTGTAAATTTAAAAAGCCGCAACACCAGTTACGTCACTTGCCCACCTTGGCACTGTCCCCACCATCTTTTTTTTTTTTTTTATAGTAATAAAAATCATTTAGTTCAGTTAGGGAACAGGCACTACAATTAAAAACCGAACGCGGCTGCTCAATGCAGTGTGAGAAACGACAGTCGTGCATCACAGATCAGCAGCAGTAGTCAGATTTAATTAAGTGAGTCGAGCTGGCTGACAAGAACAGTGAGGTGAGAGAGACAAGATGATGGCGGAAGATGTAGTTTCGAAACGAAATGCAAAAGTGCCTTTTTTAAAAATATTTTGGATTTTGGAAAGCCTGTTGACTTTTGCCGTTTCGGTCTATAGCATGGTGTATTTTTATTCATTCTGTTAATAAATTAATCATATATGTTTAATATAAGTGAGTTTGTCGTTGTACTGTTTTGTTATCAATTGATGGCGAATAATTTGAAAGTGAAAGTAAAATGCGCAGATGCATTTACAAGCTATTGAAAATCGAGAAATAGAGGTAAAACTTGGCAGCACCATATAACAGAATCAAGAATCAAGGACCGGAACTGTCCGTTTTATTATATATTATATATTATGTGTGTGTGTTTGTGTGTGTGTGTGGAAGTATATTATGCAGTGTACTTTTAAAGTTATATATGAAATTAGTAAGCAGATAAAATACTTCTTATGTTTTTATTTACTATAGTTAACTATAATATAACACCATGATAGCTATACACGTATCCACTGACCATGTCTTCTTGTAGACCTTAAATTTAATTGCATAATAAATGATTTTTATTTAGTAAATACTGTAATGCTGCTTTGAAACAATCTGTTTTATATATAAAAACACAATTTGAATAAATTTGACCTCAACAAATGGTCAGTGAAAGAAATTGCGTTAGTAAATGACCTTAAGAGGTCACATTTTATGAGCTGTTTTAATGTCTTTTCATTTTCTGTCCTGTTCAGAGCAGGTCTAAATACATTTAAACCCTGATTTATGTGATTTTACACTGACTGATGAATTGTTGTATTGATCCTTTCAGCGCATAATTGAAATGTGCTGTTCTCCAAAAAAAAAAAAAAAACGATTGGAGATGGTATTTGACATTCAATTTCTGTTTGTCCTTTAGATAAAATTGAGAACGGAGAGGTGTATCAGAGACGCAGGGGTCCCAACACTGGAAACACAGAGGAGCATGAAGTGAGTCCTAAAGCACAGGAAGTGAGCGGTCAAACAGGAAGCAGCTGGAGGCGAATCGTTCTGCTGATCCTGGCCATCACCATACACAACATTCCCGGTGAGTCTCTCCTCTCCTCAACTCCTCTCCTCTTCAGTTCCTCCATTATTCAAGTCCTCGTGCCTTTCTATAGCACATCTTTCTATGTGTGTCTGAACTTTTTGGTATTGTACAAAGATTTTTTTCCGGGTTTGAAGTCAGCAGTGACTCAACATCATCTGTCTCATATTATTCATGAGTCTGTGTGGCCTAATCCTGAGAAAGCATTGCTGCATAATTATTCATATCCGCATGTGACCTTTTCCTATGACCGGCGCTTCAAATGGTGATTCAATCCTGTACTGAAACATGAGTTGCAAATGTTCATTTGCATGGTGCAAAAATACAGGTGTTTCCTCACGATGCTGGCAAAGCGACAGGCATTCGATCCGGACACCTGTGTGCAGCACACCAGACTTTCTACATTTATGGACAGGTGAGCTGAGGATCATTTAAAACAAGATGCATCGAAGATACACCGGTCAGTTCAGTATCATAAACACGTGACACGCTTACTGTGATTGTACACATAAACATACATGTGACTATACATATAAACATTTTAAATGTTTATCTATAGCAAACATATATACATAAATATATATAGTGCACATAAAATGTGTTCTTTTCATACCATATGTATTTTAATAAATATTTTATATTACATACAATCATATTACATACATACAAATTGTTGTCTATTGCATGATTTGTATAAAATATGCATTATTTTTCTTTATATATAATGTATATATAAATATATTATATTCTAATTTATATATATATATATAGTATTTTAATTATGATATAATTTTTGAAATGTATATTAATGTATACATTTGCTATATAAAATATATGATTAACATATCTAAACATTTGTAAAAAAACAAAACAAAACTATATATAAAATAATATGTAAAAATATATGCAATATATTTAAATAATTTACCTAATAATAACATATATGAAAAGTTCAGTTCAGTGCCATCTGAAATTTTCATCTAAAATTTGTATCAGTGTGTAGGTTCAGTCATTTCACTCTAATGGCAATGTATAGGTCCTGTTCTATGCAATTAGAGTGAAATAGCTGCACATAAATATAGGAGCCTGGAAAAAATGCTAATTTTATAAGAAAATTGTAGGTGGCTTACTCCTCATGTAATATTATGTACTTTTAGTATGAATATGAATAATGGATTTGCTATATCTAAAAAAAAAAAGTAAAAAAAAAATATCTAATAAAAAATGTTCTAATATATTTAAATAATTATATACAATATTATGTACAATAATTTAATAATTTCATATATAAACACTCATATATTTATAGGAATATTATATGTATATGTAATATTTATTTATTATTATATAGGCTATAAATATAGTTTTATCTGTCTGCTCTATAGTGTGTGTATATGATTTGCTATATCTAAACATTTGTAAAAAAAAAACAAACAAAAAAAACAACAACCTGGAACTAAATATATATGTAAAATAATATGGAAAAATATATGTAATAATATAATTAAATAATGATATATAATATTATGTATTTATTATGAATATAAATAATTGGTTTGCTATATCTAAAAAATTGTGTGCGTGTATATATATATGTATATATGTATAGATACAGGCATGTGCCAAAAAATTAGAATATCGAGGGAAAGTCCATTTATTTCAATAATTTGTTTCAAATAGTGAAACTTGTATGTTACATTAGTTCACTACACACAAGTGAAATATTTCAAGCCTTTATTTGTTTCAATTTTGATGATTATGGATTAAAGACAAAAAAAACCCAAATCCAGTATTTCACAAAATTAGAATATTTCATGTGACCAATAAAAAAAGGATCTTAAACACATGTTGGCCTTCTAAAAAGTGTGTTAATGTACTGTATTATGTCCTCAGTACTTTGTTGGGCCTCCTTTTGCACTAATTACAGCATCAAGGAGGCGTGGCATGGAGGCGATCAGCCTTTGACACAGTTGAGGTGTTATGGTAGCCCAAGTTGCTTTGATATTGGCCTTCAGCTCGTCTCCATTTCGGGGTCTCTGTTCCCTCATCTTCCTTTTGACAATACCCCATAGATTTTCAATGGGGTTTAAGTTAGGCGAGTTTGCTGGCCAATCAAGTACAGTTATTCCATGGCTATTAAACCAGGTACTGGTAGTTTTGGCTTTGTGGGCAGGTGCCAAATCCTGCTGGAAAATAAAATCATTGTCTCCAAAAAGCTTGTCGGCAGCAGGAAGCATGAAGTGCTCTAAAATTTCCTGGTAGACAGCTGCGTTGACTGTGGATTTGATAAAAGACAATGGACCCACACCAGCAGATGACATGGCTCCCCAAACCATCACTGACTGTGGAAACTCCACACTGGTCTTTAAGCAGCTTGACTTTTGTGCCTCTCCTTCTCCAGACTCTGGGACCTTGATTTCCAAATGAAATGCAAAATTTGCTTTCATCTGAAAACAGGACTTGGGACCACTGGGCAACAGACCAGTACTTTTTCTCCTTAGCCCAGCACAGACGCTTCTGACGTTGTTTTTGGTTCAGGAGTGGCTTGACGCATGGAATTCTACAGCTGTAGCCCATGTCATGCAGACGTCTGTATGTGGTGGTTCTTGATGCACTGACACCAACCTCAGTCCACTCCTTATGAAGCTCCCCCAGATTTCTGAACTGCCCTTGCTTGACAGTCCTCTCAAGGCTACGGTCATCCCTGTCACTTGTGCACCTTTTCCGGCCACATTTTTCCCTTCCTCTTAACATTCTGTTAATATACTTCGATACTGCGCTTTGTGAGCATCCAGCTTCTTTTGCAGTTGCCTTTTGAGACTTTTCGTCCTTATGGAGGGTGTCATTGATGGTCTTCTGCACAACCGTCAAGTCAGCAGTCTTCCCTATGATTCTGAAGCCTACTAAGCCAGACTGAGACAATTTAAAGGCTGAGGAAACCTTTGCAGGTGTTTCGCGTTAATTAGCTGACTAGATTGGGACACAGGGAGCCTACAATGTTGAACTTTGTCATGATATTCTAATTTTGTAAAATACTGGATTTGGGGGTTTTTTATCTTTAATCCATAATCATTAAAATTGAAACAAATAAAGGCTTGAAATATTTCACTTGGTGTGTAGTGAACTAATATAACATACAAGTTTCACTTTTTGAAACAAATTATTGAAATAAATGGACTTTCCCTCGATATTCTAATTTTTTGGCACATACCTGTGTGTGTGTGTGTGTGTGTGTGTGTGTGTGTGTGTGTATATATATATATATATATATATATATATATATACACACTACCGTTTAAAAGTTTGGGGTCAGTAAGACTTGTAATAGTCTTTAAAGAAGTCTCTTATGCTCATCAAGGCTGCATTTATTTGATTAAAAATATAGAAAAAAACAGTAATATTGCGAAATGTTTTTACAATATAAAATAATGTTTTTTATTTTAACATACTTTAATATAGAATTTATTCCTGTGATGAAAAGCTGAATTTTTATCAGCTGTTACTCCAGTCTTAAGTGTCACATGATCCTTCAGAAATCATTCTAATATGCGGATTTATTATTAGAATGATCAATGTTGAATAATATCAACAGTTGTGCTGCCAAATATTTTTTGGAACCTGTGATTTTTTTTTTTCAGGATTCTTTCATGAATAACAAGTTTAAAAAGTACAGTGTTTATTCAAAATATAAATATTTTATAACAACGTAAATTATTTATTATTAACTTTTAATAAACTTTTAATTATTAACTTAATACATCCTTGGTGAATAAAAGTATTAATTAAATAAAAAAAATAAAAATAAAAATAAAAATGTACTGACCCCAAACTTTTGAATGGTAGTGTATATATATATGTATTTATTGTAATATAGGCTATAAATATAATTTTATCTGTCTGCTCTATAGTACATATATATGATCTAAACATTTATGAAAAAGAATGTAAAAAACTGTATATTTATAGAAATATTATATATACATGTAATATATATTTATTGTATGTGTACTATATAATTTGCTATATATTTATACATTTTTATATATTTATAAATATATTAAATTATAGGGTTTTTTTTATGTTTTCTGTGCAAATTTTTGAATCAGTCATTTTTGATTTTTGCCATTGTTAATATTGGCTCTATCAAAATTAAATTTGCTCTTAGAAATGGAATGGTCTAAAATAAAAACTGAGCACGACTGAAAACGAACAACGAAGTCAGTCAAAGTGACGGATAGTCATTTTTGGTAGTTGAACTTCAGCACCCGTCTGCTGATCTGTGCTGAAACTGCTGCTTTTATGACATTTTAAAAGTCTCTTTCCTCCGGCTTCAGTGTTTTCATCTTCTCGTTCTACTTTGCATTTGCACCGTGCTGCCTTTATTTTCCCCTTTATCAGCAGTGCTTTCGGCAGCACTTGATCACAGCGCTGAGAGGCCGCTTCTCCCCGATGCGTTTGTTAATCATTCGGGCTCCGATCTCTTTCCTGAGCAGCGTGAGTGAGGTGAATGTAGATGACAGGTAGTCTGAGCGGCTGTGTGTTCAATCTCACGTTGACCCAGCCGTCCTCGATGTGCGTCTCAAGGGCCTTGAAATCCGGCACACTTCTCCCAGAAGTCTTGACTGCTGATGGACGACCTACAAAACGACCACCAGCTGCGCTTTCAATAGCGAAAGAGTGTGAGGCACAAGATGTTTCCTCGTTTAATTACACAGTGACTCTTAGCTTGTTCTTTTCAGTCTGGATGTGCCGGATTTTTGAGCGTTGCAGACTGTTCAATAAGTGGACATATTGTCAGCAAGACTAGCATTTTTCAGAATGAATCATTAGAACGAGGCGAGATCAATAGAGCGCTGTGCTTTGAGAGGAAAGTACAGCACAAGGTCACTAAGAAAATGAACTGTTATATAATAACGGATGAATCAGACTTGAAAGGTTCATTCATTGACAAGTGCAAAAGAGTAGTGCATTGATTTGAAATCATTATATCATCCACAATTTTCACTACAGGAACAATCTTTAATAAAATTCTATAAATTGTTGTGATGTAAGTACACATCACAATTCAAAAATCTGGAGTCGGTAGCATTTAGTTTTTCTTTAATACTTTTATTCAGGGTGCATTAAATTGATTGTGACAGTAAAGGCATTTATAATGTTACAAAAGATTTCTATTTCAAATAAATGCTGATCTTTTGAACTTTCTCTTCATCATAGAATCCTGAAAAAAATGTATGACGTGGGTATTATTTGTAATATTAAGAAAAGAAAAAATATATATATATATATATATATATATTATTATTATTATTATTATTTTTAATCTATTTATTTATTTATTTTTTGCTGACACTGAAGAGTGGAGTAATGATGCTGAAAGTTAAGTTTTGTTCACAGCAACATTACATTTTAACATATATTCACACCAAAAACAGCTACTTTAAATTGTAATAATATTTCATAATATTACTGTTTTAAACTGTATTTTTGATTAAATAAATGCGAGCGTGAGAATCTTTTTTTATAAACATTAATTTAAAAATAAAATACTTACCTCAAATTTTTCAACAAATTATACATTATTAGTCTTTCACAATAAATACGTATTTTAACTAGTTGATTTTGTTTAGTGGAATGTACTGTAATTTATTTCTATAAAGATTTCTATTTCAAATAAATGCTGATCTTTTGAACTTTCTGTTCATCAAAGTACCCTGATAAATAAATATCACATTTTTCACAAATATGTGTTATATTAAGCAGAATATTAAGCAGAAGAAAAAGTAAAAAACTGTTCTGAAGGATCACGTGACACTGAAGACTGAAGTAATGATGCTGAAAGTTCAGCTTTGATCACAGCAGTAAATTACATTTTAACATATTTTCACATTTAAAACAGCTACTTTAGATTGTAATAAAATTTCATAATATTACTGTTTTTAAACTGTATTTTTGATTAAATTAATGCAAGCATGAGAGGCTTTTTTCATAAACATTGATTAAAACCCTGAACTTTTGAAAAGAATATACATTATTAATATTTCACAATTATTAAGTGTCCATTAAATTTCATATAACAATTATAGTTTGGACATATATACAACTTTAATCATTTTATTTCAGTTTAGTGGAATGTACTGGAATTCATTTCAAATCAATGAACTGAATGGAAACTAACAATTATCAACTGATTTTCCCAGCCCTGGTTTAAAAAAAGAGTGACCCACCATGATATTGTATTGCTTTCTCCTCCTTGCCCTCCGTCATTCTCACCTTTTTACTATTTATAGTCTTGTCTCTTTGAACCTCAATTTGTCCAGCTGTCCAGCAAACGTTCTTGGTCTTCGCACAGCTCGATATCTATGGCGTGAAGTGTTCAGTTGTATTCAGCACCTCCCATGACATGATGATGAGCTGACCTTTCACGCAGGTCTCTGATCTGTGCTCTAAAGTGCTGTTGGTTGATTTGATCTTGAAAAGGTCAGTATGAGAGAAGCACAAAGCCATCGTCCAGAATGCGCCTTTACAGTACGTTCCTTCATTTGAAGCTTCAAAAAGCTTTCCCAAAAGACATGTTAGTTCTCCTGAGTGACATTCACTGCGGTGCATTAGAGCTTCAGAAAGATAATGACCTGCACCTTTAAATGCTTTTCATTTTCCCTATAGTGTCTCAACCTGAAGAGACAGTTGCCTCTCAACTTTTAATAGGAGTCCTCAACTTACTCACTTACTAAAAATTGCATGCAATATGGCATATTTTATCTATTTTATTTTTTATTGCATGCTAAGAATACACCAAATGAAATCCAATACTTGTTTCTTACTAATTTAGGAATGCCGTTTCAAAAACTGGTGCATTTTTCTTACATGTTATGATGCATTTTGTAGCATTTGTGCTTCTGACAGCCATTAATCAACAGAAAATTTGATAGAAAGACATAATTCCTATCTGGTTTTGAGCCAGTTTACAACTATTTGTTTAATACTCTGCCCATTTTCACATCTATGAATGAATCTGAAGACATTATTTGTGCCTAATCCTGATTTCAAGATTGAAGTTATGCGTAGTTGCAGAAAAACATGAGCCTGATGTTTTTTGATACATCTGATACATCAGATTAGTTAAATGATACAAGTTAACAAGTGAACGACAGCAGACAAGTTAAATGATACATTTTAAATACTTTTTTTAAAACATTTGACTGATTTTGTTTAGGGCTATCAGTTAAATGCATTAACTTAATTAATTATTTATGAAAAATAACTTCATTTAACTTCACTGGCCCCGCCCCCACATCTGTACATCATCTTATGCTTCATATAGTTGACTGTTGACAAATATGATGCAGGGCAACAACTCCACAAATGCAGTTATGCCCTAAAATTCAAAATACTGGTGCAAAAAATGCCCATGTATGTGTTTTGTTTCATGTTTGTATTTATCACTCGATATCACAAAGGCAGCAAGAGCAATATGACACGAGCACTGATTTTGTCCCGATCTATCGCGAGCGTAAATGTGATTTTACACAATAGTTCAATAAATAATAAGTTGATAATGTGTTATACTTTGTATGTTCATATTATATGTGTTTTTGCTCAATTTTGCAGAGAACATATTAGTTTGAAGCCATAACAGAACTGTTGCGCATCTCAGAGCAACACAGCGGTGTTTAATTTCTGAATGAATCCACGTTTTGAACGAATCATATGAATCAATGATTCAAAAGCCCATTTATAAAGAGAGCCATTTACTTCATTCCTGAATGAATTAGCCCTTTGAACAAATCAAGTGAATAAATGAATGACTCAAAGACATTTATTGCCACTTGCTGGCAGATTTAGTTTCTTATTTAGCTTATCATTAAAGTTTCATTAAAAAAGAAGAAAAATTAAAACATTAAAGGGATAGTTTACCAAAAAATTGATTCTGTTATCATTTACTCACCCTCATGTCGTTTCAAACCTTTCTTTTGTGGAACATGAAAGAAGGTATTTTGAAGATTGTTGGTAACACCTGGTTTGGTTACCAATGACTTTCATTGTATGAACAAAAACTCAGATGTTTCTCAAATTGTCTTCTTTCATACTTTCTTGTTTCATAGTTTACGCTAGGCCGTTGCAGCATAAATGTTTGTGTGTAAAAAATTCTATGTCGAATCAAAAAAATATATTTCTTTCTAAAGCTACAATTTGTAATGTCTACTTGATACTTTCTCATTTAACACAACAATAACTTTACATAATCTTTCGTGGGTATTTTTACAGCCAAATTTAGTTTGCGGTGTCATGTCATTAATTAGATAAAAAATTTTAAGAAACCCTAATTCTGTTATTTTGATATATAATTTAAAAACATCTTTATTCTTTTTTTGTGAAGAAAAAAAAACATGTACATGATGGAATTTTTTCAGATATTTTTAAATTTAGCAGCATCAGATTTAGTCATTTTAGGATTTTTGCAAATCAGTGGATTTTTTTTTTTTTTCAAGGTGCTTTTCAGGATCTGTTTTTGTTTGTGTGCCAACAAAATGATCAGTTGATCAATTCTTCATCCAAGACCTCAATTGATCTTTTTCCCTTTTACGAAAGCCAGAAACGCCCTACAGTGCAATGGAAATCGGTCATGCAGCATCGTTAGGATTCATGCATTTTAAAAGACTCCTTTTCTTTAAAGGCACTTTGACAGTGATCTCTGTAGATTACCTTCACAGTGTGCTGCCTCAAAATTGCAGGAGGTGTCACTTAGGAGAGCCAGTAAATGAACCCATCACCTTTAACAACAGAGTTTAAACGCAGCCTCTCATCAGTCGAGATGGTGGTTTTGCGGTTGTGCTGGACCTGTGACCTCGAATGTTCCTCAAAGCATGAATGAAATCAAGTCAGCAGGTAATCAGAGGCATTTTGTCACAGGTTGAGTTGTGTGTGACCGGTTAAAAGATGTACTGATCTGTTGTCAGTGGAACATTTTGATTGCGGTCCACCGTTTTAGACTTATTTCATGCAATTTTCTTCTTTGAATTCAGTTTTCTTCTTTGAAATTGCATGTGGGTTTCCATTCAACATCCAGGACAGGTGCAAAGGAGGGTCTGTAGGAGTACATGACATAAAAAACAGACCAGGCTACTATGGTCAAAATAAAAAGAGACAAATATAAAAAAAAAAATATATATATATATATATGTATATATATATATATATGTATATATATATATATATATATATATATATATTTCCATTTTACTGAAGATGTTGTAGCACTTTTATATGGATATCATGCAATATTCCCCGTACCCTCATCACAGTTGAAATCATCTGGGTCTGCAGCATTTGGCATAATGTTAATTACCTCAGAAAATAATTTAAACTCATCAAAATCAAGTTAGTGGTGAGTCATTACAATCAAGTTAATGGTGAGGCACTTACAATAGAAATAATGTGGCCAGTAATTTTGGGAGTGTTTAAAAGCATGCAGTAAATGTGAGTTCATTATTTAATTAAAGCACTATTAATTCTTATACTTTATGGTTTTAGGCATGCTGTTACTGTGTTACCAAAGTGAAATAATTGTAAATGTACACAGAAAAGTTTTTTTCCAGAATAGAGCCGTGCTTTTACAGCTCATACCTCAGATACTCTGCTAAAAACATGTTCAAACATCATGTCTATCAGGCTGAAATCATGCATTTTAAAGCCATATCAGTTAAAAATGTAAGCAAATGCACAGAAACCGGCTGTCACACAGCATGTGAGTACTAAAAGTTCTCTTTTGTGTCTTATTGCGCTTTAACTGTCAAATACACACAAGTTTATGTTAAAAACACACTTGAGCTACAAAAACAGTCGATTTCTTTTTATTAGATCTGTGTGGCAGCAGTTTGATATACAGTAAATACAGTAAATCAATAAATCCACTGCTCTCTTGTCTCCTCTGAGGCTGGGACTCTAAATAGTGATCTGTGTTCATCTGTTCGACAGAACAGTTAACGTGCTTTGTTTGAGTGGAAACACAATGGTGGTGCCGTGGGTGGAAACGTGCAGATTAAGAGGCGGTAATATTATAATAAGATCCCCTTTCTACATCATTGGCAGAGAAAGGCTTACCAAAATGAAGTTACTGGGTTGTTTTTTTTTTCATGTTTTCTGGCTTGCTAGATGCACCAGGGACCTGATTATAGCAATTAAACACACGAAAAGTCACATTTTAATGATATGTCATGATACTTCGCGAATAAGTAAGGGATAATCAACGTCTTGCTGTGCATTAAAGGATTTTAAATGCACGATGTGGAGGCAAAGAACCACCCTCCACAAAGTACAATACTTTTCCATTGTTTTTCTATGTAAACGGGTTTGACGGACATGTGTGACCGTTACGCTCTCATCTTTTGCAGCACATCTTTTTCAAGATGACGTGTCGAGTTAAAAGAAATTCAACTTTTACACGCAGTGCCGCTCATCAACATCAGTTCCAAAGCAGTGGACCAATCAGAAGAACTCAGAGGCGGGGCAAGCGTTGCAAGCTTCTGTTTACAGTAGCAAATTGGCATGACAGCTGTTTTATTTGACGGCGGTTAATGTACCCTGAATTATATAACCTTTCTCCAAGCGATTATTACAACTTGTTCCTTAAAAAATATCCCAGAAATATTTTTTTAAAACCATTCCTGAGCACCGCACCTTGTGTTTTTAGACACAAAGACGCGTTCTGTGTGAACGCCCCCTTATTGTGTTTTCATTAAATCAGTGCATCAATATAGAATGGTGATTAAACTGACTTGGAACTACCTGTGCATTAAATGGTTTTACTACATACCTGCCAGCCAATCAAAATCCAAAAATCAAAATCAAAATAATCAACGTCTTGCTGTGCATTAAAGGATTTGAAATGCACGATGTGGAGGCAAAGAACCACCCTCCACAAAGTGCATTTAAATTCCTTTAAAGGGGTCCTATTGTGCTCTTTAACAGAGTGTTGATTTTGTCTTGGGGTGTACTAGAACATGCTTTCATGCTTGGTGGTTTGGAAAACGCATTATTTTTAACATAATTTACATTATTACAATACATTTCTCCCAGCCTGGCACAAATGGCTCGATTAGTTCCGGGTTCTGCCTTCTGAAAAACAAAATGTGTTGTGATTGGTTAGCTGTCCCACTGCGTTGCGATTGGTGAACAGCTTAGACGATGTTTCAGTACTGCCACGCCCCTTGTCAAAGAAGCAAGTTCCGTGTACAACTGTTAGCGCAAGCTAGATTAAAGTGATTCTTACATTTTAAATATGGATATTTTTCTTACAAAAACGCATCAATTCGCCTTTATTAACCCCCTGGAGCCGTGTGAGGCAATTTTTAATATAACTCCGACTGCATTCGTCTGAAAGAAGGAAGTCACATACACCTAGGATGCATGGAGGGTGAGTAAATAATATGCTACAGTAGTGTTGGGTCCTATCGTCAATACGTGCTAATGTATTTAATTATTTACATAGTTTCATTGCCCGAAACCAGCTCCAGCATAAGGCTAAAAGCAGCCGAACATTATCAAAGAACATCATCACTGATCAGTCTAGTCTATTCTAGTGCAAGTTTATACATTTTAAAAAACACTCGCATTATAAGTGAAGCTAACGTTATCTACACTGTATGATGAATAAATGTCTTACCACACACTGCACACATCTGCGGCGTGTTATAGCTCCGACATGGCAATTGGAGTAGATCGCGGCTTTGGCATGTATTTCGACCCCCTGTACTGCACACGTCTGCGGCGTGTTACTGCTCTGAATCGGGAGCTCTAGTCAATGCTCATATTTATACCCTCCGCGCTGCGGTTTGTTGAAGTGGCTCTCTGCGCTGCATCGTTAGGGTAATCCCCTACCTCATCCCTACAATTCGAATTTCCATGGGTGGGATGTAATTTAATGATATTCTAATGGACCGCATTGTGACATCATTGCATGCGGAAAACAAACATTGTAGTCCAAAGGAGCCGTTCGTTGTAGTTCTTGAAAAGGGATTTTTAAAAAATGAAATATCTCACTTTGGAGTGCACTTTGAGATTTGTAACTTTGTAGATCTTTTTTTATGCCCAAAGATACACACCACACACTGACTAAAGTTCAAAAAGTGAAAAAGCATAATAGGACCCCTTTAATGCACGGCAAACCGTTGATTATCCCCCTTATTCCATGGTCATTTGCCAAGTTATAGACAAGTTAAAACTAGTATTGCTCTTTGCAGCGCACTGTTTGACCGAATGGGTAAAAATTACGTTTGTTTTCATTAGTTACGGCTCTAGCATTCTGCTTGCTTCAAATCAAACACAGAGATAAAATAGTGCGGTAAGATCACATTTATTTGAATGAATTAATGTATTTATTATGATTAATTAATTATTGATAGAGAGAGAGAGAGAGAGAGAGGAGAGAAAGATGACAGTTGTGTGTGCGTTACCTGCATGCTGCTTCTGTGCATCTGTCTCTACAAACAATTAATTACTTCAAAAACAGTGATTTTACCACCTTGTTGCTGAGGAATATAATGTAGCGATCTGGTACCTAGGCTATTTTATTAATGAAAATTGTGGGGAAGTGTTTATAACAAGTTTATGTGTGTGTGCAGGGCAATCTGCTATCTCCGACCTCTCTCTCTCTGTCTCTCTGTCTCTCTGTGTGTGTTTGTGTGCGAGTGATGGTTTAGGGGCAGTTGACAGAACACAGAACACTTTTTCCATTCCAATGCACTACTTTTCCATTGTTTTTCTATGTAAACGGGTTTGACGGACATGCGTGACCGTTACGCTCACATCTTTTGCAAGACGACGTGTCGAGTTAAAAGAAATTCAACTTTTACACGCAGTGCCGCTCATCAACATCAGTTCCAAAGCAGTGGACCAATCAGAAGAACTCAGAGGCGGGGCAAGCGTTCTGTTTACAGTAGCAAATTGGCATGACAGCTGTTTTATTTGACGGCGGTTCATGTACCCTGAATTATATAACCTTTCTCCAAGCAATTATCACAACTTGTTCCTTAAAAAATATCCCAGAAATATTTTTTAAAACCATTCCTGAGCACCGCACCTTGTGTTTTTAGACACAAAGACGCGTTCTGTGTGAACGGCCCCTTATTGTGTTTTCATTAAATCAGTGCATCAATATAGAATGATGATTAAACTGACTTGGAACTACCTGTGCATTAAATGGTTTTACTACATACCTGACAGCCAATCAAAATCCAGTATTCAGACAGACCATGGAATAATATGTAATAATCATGCAATCTACAAAAATGTAACTTTAATCTAATTACGAGTATTCTAAAGTGTAATATATTCTAATTACAAGTACTTCATTTTTGGAATCTGATTACATAATCCAGATTACATGTAATTAGTTATTAATGACAATTATCTGCAACCTTTCATAACCTCATCAGCAATTAGTCATCAGCAACACATTAACAATCATCAGCATCAGCTCAACCTCATCACCTGCACTACTGTCATCATCATCATCCTCATCTTTTCAGCAGATGAATTTAGAAAAGGATTGTTCTTTTTAGCATCAGCATGGTTAACTCCACCAGAGATTTCTGAATTCATCTCCATTATAACACCAGCGCTACATCCATTACAGCGGTGCTTGTGTAACACGTTTGCTGCTTTTATCAAGAGATTTCAAGATAATTACTGTCTGACTTCGAATTGTCCACCGTGTTCCTGCTCTCAGAAATAAATCCTTTTTTTGTGTCAAGTTAGAAATAGGGTAAAAACGCTTGAGTGCCTGTGTGTTCTTTTCCATTCTGTGCTCCATCTTGCTGTTTTTGAGCGATTAAGAAAAGTCATGTGAACAACTCTTAACACTATAAAAGCGGCTGCATCATTTGGTACATGAACTATTAAGGCTTTTAAATGCACAACGTGATCAAAACTTTTTGTTAAACCTGACACAGTCTGATCCATGCCTTAATGTCGTCTGATTGATAGCCAAGAGTTTTTTTTATCAGCGTAATTGTACAAATGTCCACCTTCATCTTGTGCTTCACGTGTCTTTTTGCTGATTTGTATCAAGCAAATGTAAGAATAACATGAGCAATATTTTCAGGAAAAAACTTACTGGATTGACGTAGTTTTACTTAATTTATTTCTAAAAATCAGTGAGTCTCAAATCTGATCATCAGGATCTTTTGAGGAACATTTGTTTCCAAAAGCATTACTTACATATAGGGAGATATAGTATTTTATGTGAGTATTTACATTACAAGCATCAGAATTTCATCACGTAAATATCAGCATCTGCAGCATGCATATTTTTCAAATTGCATGTTTTTGCTCAGTTTGAGTCTGAATAAAATTGAGCTGTTTTAATTCTATATTCTCACTACATCAGACGATATGAGCCATAAAATCCTGATGCATCCAATATGATACTCAACAAGAAAACAAAAGGTTATTTTCGATTGTTTATACAGTGCTGCTTGAAAGTTTATGAACCCTTTAGAATTTTCTATATTTCTGCATAGATATAACGCAAAACATCATCAGATTTTCACACAAGTCCTTAAAGGGGTCATCAGATGCCCATTTTCCACAAGTTGATATGATTCTTTAGGGTCTTAATGAAAAGTTTATAATATACTTTGGTTAAAAATTCTCAGTGGTTGTGTAAAACAACACCCTTTTTACCTTGTCAAAATCAGCTCTGCAAAAATCATCCCATTCTGAGGGGTTGTTCCTTTAAATGCAAATGAGCTCTGCTCACCCCGCCCCTCTCTTCTCTCTGAGGAGTGACGAGCCTGTTTACTTTAGCCGCATTTAGCCGCGTTTAGCCGCTAAAATTGCTAACTAGCACATTGTTAGGAAAGGCGATCGCAAAGATTCATTAAAAAAAAAACCTTATACTCACTTCTGCTGTAAGTGAAGCTGGATCACGAATGATTTGCGCGAACATAGACGGATATATGTAGATCGGGAGGCGCATTCCCTTCACAAACATGAAATCCACTGCTTTTTCAGCGGATGTTGGGAGTAAATGACGACCACTATGTTCATTATTACATACTACCAACACACATTAATGTTCAAACAACATGAAAAAGTGAACTTTGCATCTGATGACCCCTGTAAAGTTGACAAAGAGAATCAAATCAAAGAAACACAACAAAAATATATACTTTGTCATTTAGTTATTAAGAAAAATGATCCAGTGTTAAATATCTGTGAGGTGTAAAAGTATGTGAATCTTTGCTTTTAATATGTGGTGTGACCCCTTTTTCAAGCAGTAACTGCAGGTAATGTTTTTTGTAGCTGCTGATCAGTCCTGCACAATGACTTGTAGGAAATTTATCCCATTCTTTAGTACAGAAACACTTGAACCCTGTGATGTTGCTGGGTTTCCTCCTAAGAACTACTTGCTTCAGGTCCTTCCACAACATTTTAATTGGATTAAGGTCCGGACTTAGACTCGGCCGTTCCAAAACATTACCTTTGTTCTTATTTAACCATTCTGGTTGAATGACTTGTGCGCTTGGGGTCGTTGTCTTGCTGCATGACCCACTTTCTCTTTAGATATTAGTTCATGGACAGATGTCCTGACATTTTCCTTTAGAATTTGCTGGTATAATTCAGAATTTATTGCTCCATCAATGATGGCAAGTCGTCCTGGCCCAGATGCAGCAAAACTGTTTCACAGATGGGATAAGGTTCTTCTTATGCTGGAATGCAGTGCTTTTCTTTCTCCAAACATAACACTTCTCACTTAAACCAAAAGTTAAGTATTTTGGTCTCATCTGTCCACAAAACATTTCTAAAATAGCTGTCTGACTTGTCCACATGATATTTATCATACTGCAGACAGGCAGCAGTGTTGTTTGGAGAGTTGTGGCTTTCTCCTTGCAACCCTGCCATGCACACCATGGTTGATCATTGTTCTCCTGATGATGGACTCATCAACTTCAACATTAACCAATGTGAGAAAGGCCTTTAGTTGCTTAGAAGTTATCCTGGGGTTCTTTGCAACCTTGGAAACTATTATACATCTTGCGTTGGAGTGATCTTTGTTGGTCGACCACTTCTGGGGAGGGTAACTGTGGTCTAGAATTTCCTCTATTTGTACACAATCTCTCTGTCTGTGGATTTGAGTCCAAACTCTTTAGAGATGGTTTTGTAACCTTTTCCAGCATGATGAGCAACAACAACTCTTTTTCTGAGGTCCTCAGAGATCTCCTTTGTTTGTGCCATGATTCACTTTCACAAACATGATCAGACTTTAATAGATCCCTGTTTTCTTTAAATAAAACAGGGTATAAACTGAAACCTATTTGCCATCCTATTGACTGAAAACACTTCTGAACAGACAGACTCGAATTTCACCTTCAAATTAACTGCTAATCCTAGAGATTCACATACTTTTGCAACTCACAAATATTTAACGCTGGATAATTTTTCATAAGTAAATGACAGTTATATTTTCATCTCGTTTGTTTAATTGGATTCTCTTTGTCAATTTTCAAAACTTGTGTGAAAATCTGATGAACTTTTTAGTCATATATTTATGCAGAAATATAGAAAATTCTAAAGGGTTCGCAAACTTTCAAGCAGCACTGTATATTTTGTCTAAATGTTCAATAAAAATTTCTAACTAAAATTTCATATGTCAGGCTTTACAGCATTAACAAACATATCTGACTTGTGATTGTGATATTTACTAATCGGACAGTATTTTGGCTGTTGTAGTTTACTAAGTAAAATATTGTCTGAACATTTTTTTATATATATAATTTTTATATTAAATTATTTATTTATTTATTTATTTTTTTTTTTTGCATTTAAACGTTCAAGTCATCTTACGTCCCTCTTTTTACTTTATTTTCATTCGGGAGCCTCTTTTATTCGGTGCTTCCTTAGATTTGTCGATTTTGAAGATATGCCTTTAGGAACATCATCATTACCGACATGGACCAGAGCCTGTGATATCATGACCTCCCATTACTTTCTCCAATAAAGCGTTCAGTGTTCAATGCACAGCCGCCACATGTCAGCTTCTGAGCATGTGAGCGAACAGGACATGAGCTGCTCACTGCTTCCTTATTAGCACCAGCTTTCATCTTCTTCTTTGTCACATCAAAGATGTGAAGCACTCCAAAGAGAATCAAAAAGAGTAACATCTCCTTGAATAATCCTGGGATGTGCTATTAGGGTCAGAGAGACATT
Organism: Labeo catla; assembly: GCA_012976165.1. NCBI lineage: Eukaryota > Metazoa > Chordata > Actinopteri > Cypriniformes > Cyprinidae > Labeo > Labeo catla. The sequence continues at coordinate 1,324,008 of VONZ01000052.1, read as the reverse complement.
TGGAGGTTTTGGATGACCAGTCTCTTGATTGCAAAGCCACAAGGCTCTACTGACATGTTAATGAAGCTTTGAAAGAGATGAACCGATGCACTTTGGGGAAAATAACACATGTGGATTTGCTTGGATTTTTGCTTTTCTGCAGTCTGGAGGTTCACTAGGCTTGAGTTGAGTGTTTCTCCTCGGCTGCTTTCTGATGGCACGGCACAGGGCTTTACTCGCCTGATTCCTCCGGTGGATTCATTAGGTTCCTTTGCTGGTTCTTAAGCAGCGGTGAAACCCAGCAGGCTTTGTGGAGCCTTGCCGTTTCTGTATCTTTTTTCCCATTGCTTCCTCCATCCCTTTCTGCTTCTTTTCACTTCCAGAAGTCTGTTTTCCACTAGAAACAAAGCGAAATGTGCTGCTTTGAACTGTGTGTCCGTGCTCCTCCATGCTGCACATCTGATCTGCTTTTCTTCTGCTGAGACAACCAAAGTAAAAATTCTTGAATGAATCATCATAACTAAAAATATGTAGGCCTGCATTTAAGATTTGTGTATTTGAATTGCATATAAAATTCCATCCATTTGGATTACACCGTTTCAACATAAAAAATAAATAAATAAGTAAATAAAACTTGCTTTTAAGTGACTTACATTGACTGACTGTAACACTATTGACTGATTTTGTTCTATTTTGTCACCAAAAATAGTTTGAAACAAGTCACAACTGAGCATCTCCATTCAAACACAGCAGTGTTTAGTTTATAAATGAACGTGCGGTTACGAATCTAGAGAGTCAGTGATTCAATTTCCCATTCATAAAGACAGTCACTTGTTTTATTCCTAAATGAATCAGACGTTTGAACGAATCAAATTAATAAATGATTCAGTAATTAAATCAGTGACTTGCTGCCACCTACTGACAGTTTTAGTTTCATTTTTAAAGTGTCTTTTCAGATATTTAAATCATTATATATTTCTGTATTGAAAATTTTTAAAACATTAATCTCAACATGAATTTATGAATTTGATTGCACTCATGCCATCTCTGAGCCTCATTAAACATATGAAAATACACCTTCAAGCCACTTTTGTGTTGTTCTGACCCACCGCTGTAGTATAAATTAATTTTGTTAATAACTGATTTCATTTGATGGGTTACTTATTCTACTTGTTCTCAATCTGCTGTTTTAATTAGAAATTTTAAAAGCTTAAAAATATAATTTTTTAACAATTTTCCCCTGTAAATCACTTTAAGGAGTCAAATATCACCTTGTAATGGGAAGGCTAATTTTTTTTATCAGATTCTTTGATTATTGATTAGAAAGTGCTCCTAAAATTTAGACTATGCTCCTAAAAAGAAAAGTGTGCGTTTTATGGATTATGGACTCATTATGCATATTTGCATATTTGTGAGTCACACTTAAATGAAATAGGTCAGATTTTTGTATTCATAAAAATCATGCCATAGTTTATTATTAACTATTTGCATGCTATTTTTTTTTATTTTAATCATATTTCAAAATGCATTCAAAACACATTCAGTTTATTAGTACTACTGCAGAAATCTGACCTGTTTCTTTTACAGTATGTATGACTGACAAATGTAATCCAATACGTTTGGAAACGCCCTAGAAAAGTGGGGTTTTGGACAATATTGGCATGAATCCTTTTTAATTTGTGATAAGGGACAAGGGACAACACAAACTACGAAAACGTATTTTATTACATAAACACTTTATACATTGAAAAAACGTATATTTCCGATTCATCAAAATATCCAGCATTAGCAGCTATTACAGCTCTGCATAATCTGGGCCTAAATTCACTGTATTCTAAACTTAATTGGCAATCAGTCGTTGAAGCTATTAAGGTGTGTTGACCCAAAAAGCTTTTAAAACCCTGGGCCAAGTTTAAACCAGTAACCAGATATCACAGCTGGCAAAGGGGCATGTCTGACTTTGACATGCATATATTGCCATTATTATATAATTAAAATGACAATTATTATTGCTGCTCTTCAATGATAATGTCAACTTACTTTAATGTATTTGCACCAAAAAATGATAAGGATTTATACTGATATCGGCCAAAACCACACTTTGCCAGAGGTGTTTCCAAACTTTTGGAGGGCAGTGTAGGTGGAAACTTTTTTTTTTTTTTTGGCTTTTTTTTTATGCCCCAGTGGCATCATGCGAAGACTTTAGTCTTTTGTTACCATTATTGCAGTTACTGGAATTACCATTACATGACTGGAGAGCCTGTGGTTTTCACGCTGGTGTAAAACATCTTCAGACTTTTATTCACAGTGTGGAGGTCAAATGTCTGTGGAGCAAAATTGCCTTCATGTTAAATGTCACTGAAGTGAAGAAGACAGAAAATAAGCTGGTAGACATCTGAGGAGTGCGCTTTTGTCTGCTGCAGAGCCCCGTTGTAACCTCTGTCAGCCGCTGATGCTGAGGTTCGGCTACTTTTGTCAGGACGTAATTACAGTGTTTACGGTGCAGCGCTCTATTGATATTCTTCATACAGTACATTCTGTGAAAATGCGTTCAACCTGCAATTAGATTAGCCTGAACTGCTAAAAGGAATAGTTCATCCAAAAAAATGAAAAATTGGCGAAAAATTTGCTCAACCTCAGGTCATCCAAGTTTCTTCATCAGATTTGGAGAAATGTAGCATTGCATCACTTGTTCACCAATGGATCCTCTGTAGTGAATGGGTGCCGTTAGGATGAGAGTCCAAACAGCTGATAAAAACATCACAATAGTCCACAAGTAACCCACACCACTCCAGTCCATCAGTTAACATCTTGTGAAATCAAAAGCTGTGTGTTTGTGAAAAACAAATCCTTCATTAGGAGGTTTCTAGTTAAAATATTAATCCATAATCCATAAAACAGGGCTCGACGCTCACTTTTCTTTTTAACTTCAAAAATTTAGGAGCACAGTCAAAATTTCAGGAGCACCTTCTAATCAATAATCAAAAAATCTGATCAACAATTAGCCTTCCCATTACCAGGTGATATTTGACTCCTTAAAGTGATTTACAGGGGAGTTTTGCTTTTACCTTTGTAATGACATTTTTCTAACTTTATTAAAAGTGTCATCTTTTATGTCAAATTGTAAAAAAAAATATAATTTTCAAGCGTTTTAACATCTCTAATTAAAGCAACAGAATAAGAATAAGTTACCAATCAAATGAAATCAGTATTAACAAAATTAATTTGTACTACAGAAGAACACAAAAGTGTATTATGTTTAATGAGGCTCAGTGGCTCAGTGGCATGTGTGCAATCAAATTCATAAATTCTTGTTGAGATTAATGTTTTAAATAAGAAATATTAAATGATTTAAATAACTAAAAAGATACATTAAAAATGAATCTAAAACTGCCAGTAGGTGGTGGCAAGTCACTGATTTAATTACTGAATCATTCATTCATTTGATTCGTTCGAACGGCTGATTCATTTAGGAATAAAGCAAGTGACTGTGTTTATGAATGGGAAATTGAATCATTGACTCTGTAGATTCGTAACCGCACGTTCATTCATAAACGAAACACTGCTGTTTAAATGGAGATGCGCAGCGGCTCAGTTGTGACTTGTTTCAGACTATTTTTGACGACAAAATCAGCCAAATCAGGCAACACTATTATAGTCAGACAATGTAAGTCACTTAAAATTAACTTCTTGTTTATTTAACTGTTGTATTAAATCAATATCTCATTTACAAACTCCCTTAAAATTCATTAAAAGCTGTCACTCATCTTAGTTCATTGCAATCTCACAAAGTTCTATTTTAGTCAACGAAGCTCTCTACACTGCACAATCAGTCTCTTATTTACACTCTCTCTACACATTTTTAATAAAGGATTTGTGAGATATGTCTGTGATACATTACTCAACATTGCAAAAACACGTAATGATGCTTCTTTTGCCTTACAAACATGCAGCTTTTGGTTTCTTAAGATGTTAATTGATGGACTGGAGTGGTGTGGATTATTTTGATGTTTTTATCAGCTGTTTTGACTCTCATTCTGACGGCACCCATTTGCTACAGAGGATCCATTGGTGATGCAGTGCTACATTTCTACAAATCTGATTAAGAAACAAACTCATCTACATCTTGGATGATTTGAGCTTGAGCGCATTTTCAGCAAATGTTCATTTTTTGGGTGAACTGTTCTTTTAACATACAGAATCCATTTAAATAATGTTTGGCAGATCATGTCAAAGTCTTAGGTGATATTTTGGAATATTTTTTGAAATTCTCTCGTTTTGGCAGCTTTAAGCAGGGAAAGACACTTTTTCACCCCGATAGGCAGGCTGCTTATCCTGATTCTGTGCAGACAGATAGCAGCTGAAGTGAGAAGGGCAGTGAAGTAAAGCGCATGGAAAAAGTTCCCCACTATGTCAGAAGTGATTTTTGCTGAAAGCGACGAGTGGAACGGAGCGCAGCTGCAATCCTGTGAAAGCGCCCTATATAGAGAACGAGTCTGAGAGCCGTTTAAGCCACTGCTTATAATGGCGCATATCAGGATATTTTTACGTTGCTTAAGGCAAATTGTTTAACAATTTATTTATGGTTATTTTTGTTCTAACATGTAGGTACAGTATTGTGGCTGTTAAACAAAATTAAACACATGGGAAAGATGTAATAGTTTGCTTAAATGAGTCATTCCTGTCTTACAGTGCTTTTTTCTGACTTTTAAAAAATGAATTATGGTCGTAATCGAAAGAAGACCTGCAGAAATGTTCAAGCTCTGACACTTTAATTAAACTATTAATTAATTAATTAAAGCAACAGAATAAGAATAAGTTACCAATCAAATGAAATCAGTATTAACAAAATTAATTTGTACTACAGAAGAACACAAAAGTGTATTATGTTTAATGAGGCTCAGTGGCTCAGTGGCATGTGTGCAATCAAATTCATAAATTCTTGTTGAGATTAATGTTTTAAATAAGAAATATTAAATGATTTAAATAACTAAAAAGATACATTAAAAATGAATCTAAAACTGCCAGTAGGTGGCGGCAAGTCACTGATTTAATTACTGAATCATTCATTCATTTGATTCGTTCGAACGGCTGATTCATTTAGGAATAAAGCAAGTGACTGTGTTTATGAATGGGAAATTGAATCATTGACTCTGTAGATTCGTAACCGCACGTTCATTTATAAACGAAACACTGCTGTTTAAATGGAGATGCGCAGCGGCTCAGTTGTGACTTGTTTCAGACTATTTCAGCCAAATCAGGCAACACTGTTATAGTCAGACATGCTTAAGGCAAATTGTTTAACAATTTATTTATGGTTATTTTTGTTCTAACATGTAGGTACAGTATTGTGGCTGTTAAACAAAATTAAACACATGGGAAAGATGTAATAGTTTGCTTAAATGAGTCATTCCTGTCTTACAGTGCTTTTTTCTGACTTTTAAAAAATGAATTATGGTCGTAATCGAAAGAAGACCTGCAGAAATGTTCAAGCTCTGACACTTTAATTAAACTATTAATTATACCTTAATTATTTACCCAGTGAAAAGGAACATGATGCTTAACTAGATGGAAATAAGGAGCTGAAGATTGTTGTTGCTTAGGTTTGCTTACGTGAGTGTTTTATTTTATTGTATTGTACTTTATTTTATTTTTTTGAGAATAAAATATAAATGAGAAAAATATATTAATGGAAAAAATGGGAAAAAAAAAAAATATATATATATATATATATGAAAATATGTATATGTATTTACATGTATATATTTATATTCATATAATTTATATTAAATATAAATAGATTCATGAGGTAGTCACCTGAAATGGTTTTCAAACCATCTTGAAGGAGTTCTCAGAGATGCTGAGCACTTGTTGGCCCTTTTGCCTTCACTCTGCGGTCCATCTCATCCCAAACCATCTCGACTGGGTTTAGGTCAGGTGACTGTGGAGGCCAGGTCATCTGGCGCAGCACTCCATCACTCTCCTCCTTGGTCAAATAGCCCTTACACAGCCTGGAGGTGTGTTTGGGGTCATTCCCCTTTTGAAAAATAAATGATGGTCCAACTGAATGCAAACCGGATGGGATGGCATGTCGCTGCAGGGTGCTGTGGTAGCCATGCTGGTTCAGTGTGCCTTCAATTTTGAATAAATCCCCAACAGTGTCACCAGCAAAGCATCCGCACACCATCACACCTCCTCCTCCATGCTTCATGGTGGGAACCGTGCATGTAGAGACCACAAAATTGCACAAAGACACTGCGGGTGGAACCAAAGATCTCAAATTTGGACTCATCAGACCAAAGCACAGATTTCCACTGGTCTAATGTCCATTCCTTGTGTTTCTTGGCCCAAACAAATCTCTTCTGCTTGTTGCTTTTCCTTAGTAGTGTTTTTTTAGCAGCTATTTGACCATAAAGGGCCTGATTCGCGCAGTCTCCTCTGAACAGTTGATGCAGAGATGTGTCTGCTACTAGAACTCTGTGTGGCATTAATCTGAGGTGCTGTTAACTTGCGATTTCTGAGGCTGGTGACTCAAATGAACTTTTCCTCAGCAGCAGAGGTGACTCTTGGTCTTCCTTTTCTGGGGCGGTCCTCATGTGAGCCGGTTTCGTCGTAGCGCTTGATGGTTTTTACAACTGTACTTGGGGACACATTCAAAGATTCTGCAATTTTCTGGACTGACTGACCTTCAGTTCTTAAAGTAATAATGGACTGTCGTTTCTCTTTACTTAGCTGATTGGTTCTTGCCGTAATATGAATTCTAACAGTTGTCAAATAGGGCTGTCAGCTGTGTACCAACCTGACTTCTGCACAACACAACTGATGGTCCCAACCCCATTAAGAAGGCAAGAAATTGCACAAATGAACCCTGACAAGGCACACCTGTGAAGTGAAAATCATTTCAGGTGACTACATCATGAAGCTCATTGAGAAAGGCCAAGGGTTTGCAGTGCTGTCAACAAAGCAAAGGGTGGCTACTTTGAGGAATCTAAAATATGAAACATATCTAGAGTTATTTTACACTTTTTTGTTTACTACATAATTCCATATGTGAGTTTTGATGTCTTCAGTGAGAATATACAATGTAAATAGTCCTGAAAATAAAGAAAAAACATTAAATGAGAGGGTGTGTCCAAACTTTTGACTGGTAGTGTGTGTGTGTGTATATATATATATATATATATATTTGTGTGTGTGTGTGTATTTATATATATGTATATATATATATATATATATATATATATATATATATATATATATGTATATGTGTGTGTGTGTGTATATATATATATATATATATATATATAAATATATACATATACACACACACATACACACACATTTCAAAAAATTATATATATTTCAAAACTGACAATTACCTAAATAAATAATAAATTAATTTGAAAAAAAAAGTAATATTTGCATACTAAAATAATATTCATTGTCACTGTTATCATAGATTTTTGATGCATGTAATTTTTATAATTATTTTGTTTAAAAATGTGAATATGGTTAAAATATTGCCAGTTCTTCATTCATTTAGTGGGATGCATTGATAATAAGTATATAAATATGGTTATTGGAAATCTGGAACACATTCTGTTAATTATTGCTATTACAGAAATTTGACCTGTTTCATCATGCATCACATTAAGTTTATTAGTTTATGTTAAAATGTGTCATCCAAATGCATGAGAATTTAAGTGCATAAACCTTAATTAAAAAAAAAAAAAATCAGTTTAAAATGTAGGTTATAAATATACTTGGGCTGTAAATTATGTGTTGTGACCATTATAAAATAATATTGAAAAAAAAGAATAATTTTAATATATTTTAAAATAAAACCAACACTAAAACCAGAACTTGGCATGTGTTGTAAGCTTGTAAGTTTATTTATTTACAGACGTTTATTTCTAGGCGTAAATCTTCTGCACGTTTCTGTGCGTCACGACTCGTGTTTTTCATCTCTAAAGCTGCGCTGCTCACTTTAACATCCACTTATGCTAACTCTTCATTGTTCATCCATTCTTTGACTCTAATGTAACAGTCACATGCTTCATCTTGACCTAGAATTAAGACAAGATTCTGAGCTTAGGCCGAATGTGTGCGTACATAAATTACATCTCCCGAAAAGCTCTCTGCTCTCTTTCTGCTGCGTTTCATCAACGTCACACAAGACTCAAGGGTTTAAACAGTTTACAAATCAACCCAGATGTTTCAGATGTAATGCACTTTTTTTTTCTTTTTTTTTTAATATGCATTAATTGTTTTGACTCGACAGATACTTTTACATGGAAAGTCTAAAAAATGCAGTGAGTCATTAACATAAGCTTGGCGTTTATCATGCACGCACACACGGGCATTGTGAGAGGATCAAATGCGAATGACGTAGTCTAGTAAAATCCAATGGCATTCATTGCTACATGTAGACATTATTAGGTTAAGCATGAAGATCAATGGTCTTAGGTCTGTGTGTGTGTGTGTGTGTGTGGTTTCCATGTCCTTTGGGGAAACACTGGGCTGATTTTCATATGCGCCTGCAGTTCATTAAGTTAAGTGCAACTAAACGCATTGGATAACCTTGTGAAATCCGGTCATTTGGCTGAAGGTTTTCTTAGCACTTCCCATCTGAAATTTCTTATGAAAGCCTTTCACGAACAAAGCATTAAAAAGCCTTCTGCTAAGATATCGCAACTAATCTGAAAGGAAACAGATGGTCCTTTGAAAGCGAACCGACCCTGATTCAATATATAGATTACACTCAGGGAAAGAAAATTATATTTGCTCTTTTGGCTGCGGGCGAAATCGCACCAGACCTTTTTTGTGTTCCCTGTTGGTTTGCTGTCAGAGCCGAACACAGGTGAGATGGTCATGAAGTGTTAAGTTATTTGCAGTGGCGTCTCTGGAGTATAATCAAGCGTTGCTCTCTAATCTCTAGTATGCATGCATGAAGCCGCTAGTATGACTGTGCATCCCAGAGCTCAATTAAACACACACATGCACACTGTTGCTATTTGACCAGCAGACACTTGTCCAGCGGCAGCTAGACGTTATAGTTTTGTATTTGCTGCACACATGTGGCAGTGGATCAAACATTGTGACAGATAATTAATGTGCATTTGAAGCAGTGTTTTATTGAGCAAAGTTTAATCACTCTGAGTGTTCTCCTGCTGTCATTGCTTTCAGATTCATTTTCGAGCTCAGTAGAGTATTGTCTGATGGGTGTGAGACTGTCGGGACATTTAATGCATCTTACGTTTGTTGGTCATGAGCCTTAGTGAGTTGGAGATTAAATATTTATATGGTTTTGTTGTGGAATATATAGGTAGATAAGAATAGATAGGAAGCTAAAAATATATCAAATTGTAACCTGTGTTTTATTTATTTATTTACTTAGCAAATAAAATGTGATGGGAAAATATTGTTAAAATTTTGTACAAATATTTATTTATTTATTTATTTATTTGCGTCGGGCTGTGGTGGAAATTTGTTTCAGCAGAACAAATCCTTATTTTTGAGCTGATTTTCTTGTGGCATATATAGATAGATAATATAAAATGTATAAAATATATAAAATTGTCATCTGTATTCTATTTATTCATTTAGCAAATAAAATGTAATGGAAACATTTTATTCAAATTTTATACAAATAGTTTATTTATTTATTTATTTATTATATAGGTGGCATATATAGATAGATAAGAATATAAATATAAAATATATAAAAATTGTTGTCTGTATTTGTTTATCTAGAAAATAAAATGTAATGAAAATAGTTAAATTATATTAATAGTTAAATAATTAAATTAATTAATAATTAAATTAATAGTTAAAATTATTAATCTATCTATTTATTTATTTATTTATTTTATTTATTTATTTTTTATTTTTTTTTGCTGTGGTGGGCTGTGGTAGAAATTTATTTTAACAGAACAAATCCTTATTTTTGTCCTCCAAACATGGCCATTTAAATTTAAAAATAAAATATAGTAAAATAAATAAAATAGGAATATAAAAAGTATTTATTTATTTATTTATTTATCCATTCATTTACTTATTTATTTTGCAGTGTGCTGTGGTGAAAATGCGTTTCAGCAGAACAGATCCTTATTTTTGCACTTTGAGTTTTCTTGTGTCATATATAGATAGATAAGAATATATATATAATGGAAATATTGTTAAAATTATTAATCTATTTATTTATTTATTTATTTTTTGTGTGTGTGTGGCAGGCTGTGGAAATGTTTCAGCAGAACAAATTCTTATTTTAGCAGATTTTCTTGTGGCATATATATATATATATATATATATATAGAATATAAGAAGAATATAAATATAAAATATAAAAAATTGTAAACTGTTATTTATTTATTTAGCTAGCAAATAAAATGTAATGGAAAATACTGTTAAAATGATTTATTTATTTATTTATTTATTTATTTATTTATTTATTTTTATTTATTTTTTATTCATTTTTTTGCTGCGGTGGGCTGTGGTAGAAATTATTCTTATCTATCTATATATGCCATCTATACAATTAATAAATAAATGAATAAATAAACTATTTTTACAAAATTTTAAAAAACAAAATTTTACAAAATTTTTCCATTACATTTTATTTGCTAAATAAATAAATAGAATACAGATGACAATTTTATATGCCACAAGAAAATCAGCTCAAAAATAAGGATTTGTTCTGCTGAAACAAATTTCCACCACAGCCCGACGCAAATAAATAAATAAATAAATAAATAAATATTTGTACAAAATTTTAACAATATTTTCCATTACATTTTAGTTGCTAAGTAAATAAATAAATAAAATAGGAATATAAAAAATATATAATATTTAGTATTTTGAGTTACACATCTATTGCAATAAAAAATAATGTAAAATATTTGTGCATCACCACTTTTGTCAGTGTGAATTTACTGCCAACAACAACAATACTATAATACAAAACAATAATAATAATAATAATAATGATGATGATGGCAGTGATGTAGATTATGGGTAAAGGTCAGAGGTCATTATGCTGTAAAATCACACTCTGAATGGTCAAAGAGGGCTTTTATGTGCACTGCAGAGGAAGATAAAAGTGACTGTATGCTTTTTCATGACAATGAAATGATTTCTCTTGGTTCATTTATTGTGATGGGAGTCCTGAGGCAAAGAAACGAGGCACAGTTTGCCCATTAATGATGTACATGACTCACTTAATGAAATAAATTAAACATCAAAACTGCGTTGCAACACAGAACTAGATACGCCATCATATTTTATTAAGCACAAATGCTGCACACATGCATCCGTCCTCAGCTTTTGCCAAATACACTTTAATGCTCAACTAAATCTACATTAGACATATCGAGTCATTCATCTCGCCTTTTAACTATTGATTTGAAGTCAAGCATTCCTCTAGCCTTCAAGTCAAGAAAATGGCTGTTTTATGCTGGAGATTTGGCCGTCCGTGCTGCTGCTCTTATGTGCTGTTATTTAGATGGCGAGATAAGACGTCTTCATTCCTCTCTTTTCAAGCGTGTGAGTGATGAGGTGAAGCTGAACGAGGGAACATCATGTTTTATGGATGAAGGTAGAGTATAGATCAGCTCGAGGGGACGTTTGTAATGAATCTCTTCATGTGATTACACCGCGTGTGCCGCGCCGCGATACGTCTCGGCTTGAGAGCATTTAGTGCGTTCTCACGGACATTTCACGTCTCGGAGCAGCGGTGTTGCTGCGGTTAACATGTAGATGTGTGTTCACCTGCGGTGAAGTGTATTTCAAACAAGAACAATGAGATATCTCTCTATTATTGTGTAGTTTGTCAGCACTGCAGTGCCATTAAAACGGCTCTGAAATCTAGAATTGCAACTATTAGGCTTCCAGCAGCATTTATTTCTTGTCAGATCTCATGTGGACAGAGAACAGTTTAAAACATGCAGAGTGGATCAAATGTAGGCTTACACAATTTTTTTTTTTTTTTGTAATTTTTTTTTGCTGATTGTGCGAGAAAATCAGCAAAATTTAATAAATAAATTTTAAAAACAAAAATAATTTTAAAAAAGTAAATAAATATAATTTATGCAGTGATGTGTATTATGTTGAAATAACCCATATGGTGTTAATGTGGGAAAAAAGCCTCATGCCAGGGTTAGTATCATCAATTAAAACTAAAACTATTATTAAAAAAAAAAAAAATGTATATTTAACATACACTGAATGACATTAAAATGATGTTATAAATCTTAATTTAACAACATTAATCAAACAAAGGTAATTGCAACTTATTTTCTCACAATTCTGACTTTTCTTCTGAAAACTGCAGTATCTTGAAATTCTTAGTTTATATTACACAGTTTGAGATAATTTGCAGTTACGCTGTTTTATTTTATTTTATTTTATTTTATTCAGGCTTCTGTAACACAAATAAACTTATTTAAAGACAAAACAAGGTTATTTTTGTTACCCCATTGTTTATGAAAAAACTAATTAAAAAAAATAAATAAATAAATAAAATAAACACACAACACCATCATGGTAACACCCTAACATACCCTGAATGACATTAAAATCAAGTGATAAACCTTAATTTAACAACACTAATTCAACAATGGTACTTGCTATCACAGTTCTGACTTTTCTTCTCAAAACTGCAGTATCTTTATTTTATTTTGTTTTATGTTATTTTTTTACTCAGTACACACACATATTATATACACAAAAACGTATTAATTAACTTATATTAAAAACTTATATATATATTTCAAAACTGACAATTACCGAAATAAATAAATAATTAATTTGATAAAAAAAATAATATTATTTGCATACTAAAAGAATATTCATTGTCACGGTTATCATAGATTTTTGATGCATGTAATGTTTATAATTATTTTGTTTAAAAATATGAATATGGTTAAAATATTGCCAGATCTTTATTCTTTTAGTGGGATGCATTGATAATAAGTATATAAATATGGTTATTGGAAATCTGGAACACATTCTGTTAATTATTGCTATTACAGAAATTTGACCTGTTTCATCATGCATCACATTAAGTTTTTCCAGATGCATGGGAATTTAAATGCATAAACCTTCATTTTTTTTTTTTTTTTTAAAAAAGGTTATTAATTCATCTTTCAATTCAATTACCTTTAATTGCAACTTGCTATCACAATTCTGACTTTATTCTAAAACTTTATTTTATTTTATTTTATTCAGGCTTCCATAAAAGACAAAATCTCTGCCAATGGGGTAACACAAATAAACTTGACTTGATTTAAAGAGAAAACAAGATTATTTTTGTTGCCCCATTGTTTTATGCAAAAACTAATTAAAAAATTAAATTAAATATTTACATTTTCAGGTGCCAAGAAATACTAAAAATAAACTACATAAAATACATATACATATAAAAATATACATATAAATAAAAACAGACATGTAATACATAAAGAAAAATAATACTGTATAGACGTTTTGAAATAAATGCTCACTAAGGCTTCATTTATTTGATCAAAAATTCAGTAAAAACAGTAATATTTTGAAATATTTTTTACTATTTCAAATAACTGTTTTCTATGTAAATATATATTAAAATTAAATATATAGCTGTGATCAAAGCTGTATTTTCAGCATCATTACTCCAGTCTTCAGTGTCACATGATCTTTCAGGAATCATTCTATTATGCTGATTTGCTGCTCAAAAAAATTCAGATTATTATCAGTGTTGAAAGCCATTGTTCTGCCCAATTTTTTAGTGAAAACTGAAACCAGTTGGTCTCCTCGAAGACGTCCTCATGGTCTCTTCTTGTTTAAATCATGTATTAACTACAGGTTCACCTTGATGCTTTGCTGATGTGCATTTAGATTTTGAAAGACAAACTGAACTGTCACTTTACCCGCAGCCGAAGTGTTTACATCAGTATTTTATCCGATTTAATGCCACGTTGATTTGATATCAGGTGCATTTACATATCCTTAATTTCCTCTGAGCCCAGAATGAATTTTCCAGGCTAAAGATGAGATTGACCTGATTAATCGGAGTGATGGCTTTGAATTTACATATTTATATAAACACACACACACACACACTGATCTGTCCGGAGGTGTGTGTCGCTGCAGGAGCGCTGTGTGAATGATGTGAATTGAATTGGACTCTGATTGGATGTCAGTTTATCTGATGGCTGCGGTGCTGCTGGACTGAAAGAGCACATCTGTCTCAATACTGGGTTAGATGTTCGTAATCTAAACTTAAATAGCACTACAAACCACATGAGATCAAGACCAATCCTCTGTTGGCTGCAGCCACACACATGCATCCATGAAAAAGACTGAGACTCACTGATAACGGGAAATTGAGAACCGAGTAAACAGGAAACAAGTTTGGAAAGTGATTTGAAACATTTAATATATTGCGCATTTAATATAAAGATCACCAGAAACACACAATGCAGCGTTTAATATTAAATAACATATGACTCAAAATTGAAATCAAACTGAAAGTTAAAGCATTAAAAAATGTGTAATTTACAGTGAAAACAGCATCTGTGGTTGTCAGAATTTTGCAGTAGAAATAAAGTAGCAACATTTTAAGTTTTCCAGATTTCTATCTTTCATAAACTTAAATGTTAATATACTAAATTAATGAAAACGTTTTTTTTTTTTCTTAAAATTTTATTTTATTTTATTTTATTTAGGCTTCCATAAAAGACAAAATCTCTGCTAATGGAGTAAGACAAATAGACTTAATTCAAAGAAAAAACAAGATTTATTTATTTATTTAAAAAAAAAACACTAATTTATTTCTGATATATTTTAGAAGCACATGAAAATACACAAAATTACACAAAAATGATGTAATAATTAAACAACATAAAATGTAACAAAATCCTTGTGTGAAAAAAATAAGAAATAGGAATCAAATGTGAAGTGTCATTAAACTTAAATTAAACTTTTTTTTTTTCACCTCCAAAAACTGTAAATTTAACCGTATTTGCTGTAAAAAATTATGTAAAATGTTCCATTAAATTAACCAACTAATAGGTTCTTAGCATTGCATTTTTCGCTGTTAAAGTTATACTAATTTTAAGGTTTCATCAAATAAAATATGGCAACAAAAATGTAATAATTTATTGATAACAAATAATCATTAGAATTTTACTGTAGAAAAAAACAGCAGCCACATTTTACATTTTTTACATCTTTCACCTTCATAATAAACTTGCAACCACCTTAAAAACACAAGTGTTAATGATAAAGTCATACACAAACACACAACACCATCATGATAACACAATTACATACACTAATGATATTAAAATAATGTGATAAACCTTAATTTAACAACATTAATTCAACAAAAGTAATTGCAACTTGCTCTCTCACAATTCTGACTTTTCTTCTCAAAACTGCAGTAAGTTGAGTTTATATCCAATTCTATCCAAGTCACAATTGCACTATTTTATTTTATTTTTTACATTTTTTTTTCAGACCTCCATAAAAGATCTCTGCCAATGGTGTAAGACAATTAATCCTAAATCAAAGTGAAAATATGATTCTTTTTTCTTACCCCATTGTTTTGTGCAAAAGATTTTTAGAAACACATGAAAAATACACTAAATGACACTAAAATAATGTAATAAACAGTAATTTAACAATGTAAAATGTAACAAAATCATAATGTACATACAGTAACTTGTGGAAAAGCTAAAACACGAGAAACATGAAAAACTAGTAACACACTCTGGGAATGTTAATTTACAGTGTTTTTTTTTTTTTTTTCCCCCTACTGTAAATTAGTAGAAATGTGTGTGTGTGTGTGTGTGTGTGTGTGTATATATATATATATATATATATATTTAAAAAATGTCCCATTACATCTATTATTATTATTATTATTATTATTATTATTATTAATAATAATATTAATATTATCTGTGTTTCACTGTAACTTATTAACCAATTTACAGGTTTTACCATTACATTTTTCACTCTTAAAATTATGATCATTTTAAGGTTTCATAAAGTAAACATATTGTTTAACATTACAAAAATGTAATGTTATTGGTAACAAATAAGCAAAATCATTTAGCTGAATCACACAGCATTGACGCAGTAATACTGATGTATTGGGGTTTATGAACTATTTTACAATGGCTTCGGACAACCTCAGCCAATCGTAATCAAAAGACCAAAACGGTCTGTTTTTATACTATTTTTCTTTTAAGGCCACGTTTATCACTCTGAGCCTCTTCGTTTAAGAATCACACTTGGCTCCTTTGCAGTCAGAAGTGACTGAAGCCTTGAAATGTAACTTTTTGTTATTTCAGGAAAATCATTGTAAAATATTTTTGTTCAATAATATTTTTTGATTATTCTTTAGAATTTTGAGGGGATTTTATGACATTATGCAATATTTATACAATTTTAATGAGCTATTTTTTCCCCCATTAGAATTAATATATATTTATTTATATATTTTTTTTTAATTATTTTTCAATAAATGCAACATTTCACATTAAAATCCATTTTTTGAAGTGAGAATTGTGCCATTTGGTGTCATTAAAAAATAAACTTGTGTAATGTCATGTAAGCTCCTGTATATCTCACTATATACATATTATACATATATACAGAGGCTTTTGGATTACCAATGTTTTTTTTTTTTATATATATATATATATATATATATTTTATTAGGTTTTCCTTTTAGATATACATTTACATATTCTAAAGGACTACTTTTTGTCAAGGTTTAGATATTTTTGGTTAGATAAATATCAGGTTGCATTATGATTACAGTCAAACATTAAAATACAAGAAAATTGCTGTCCCCATCTCACATATTCTCAAAATCTGCTGTGTTGCAGTCTTACCAGTTAATTTCTGAGTGTGTGTGTGTTTGTGAGAGAGACTCTTTTGTATTTTTCCATTTATTCATTTTATTTCACATATTCTCAAAATTTGCTCTGCTGCATTTTTATCAGTTAATTTCTATATGTGTCTGTGTTTGTGTTGTGTTTTTTTGTAACCCTTCAACATATTCGAATCATGTCCATGATTTTTTTGTGTGTTCACATAGCTAATGCGACAAAAGTCAGCAAGTGTCATCTCATTCCGATGAAGCTACGATTTTTAAAATTTCAAAATATAATTTTTTCGGTCAAAAATGACCGAAGAGGCCCAGAGGGTTAAAGGGACCCTGAAAATAAAAAATTGTCTTTATTCCAAACCTGTATAATTGTTGACAAATGTTGCGGTCTAAACAACTTTGGACCCCATTGACTTTGATTATATGGAGCAAAAACAGTCTTCTAAATATCTGCTTGTGCTTTATACAGCATGAGGGAGAGTAAATGATCACAGAACCATTCCTTTAATGGCTGTTGGCTCTTGAAAACAGAATGGAGTGTCTTCAGTACGGCCTGCAGGTTCATTTCTAAGTCACAGCGACCCAAGAACTAGACAGCTACTAGACAGACGAGTGTCTGCGAAATGGCAGCTAACAAACAGCCTCTGCTCCCACTAGATCGAGGGCAATGGTTTGAATGACTAACGTCTCACAGACTGCCTTCAAAGGACATTTGATGACTGTAAATGGAGTGCACTGCAGGAATGATGGGATGCCGAAGGCTTCCTTCATTGGGCTTCATTTTGCATCATCATCTTTTCCAATTCAGTCCTGACCATCAGTGCATTTCTTAGCAGACTGATATTGGTGTGCCAAAACATGAGCAGGTGTGTGTTTTCTGTTTCAGAGGGTTTGGCTGTTGGCGTGGGCTTCGGAGCGATCGGAAAAACTCCCTCAGCTACGTTTGAAAGCGCCAGGTAAGATACGAACACGATAGTTCATTCAAAAAGCAAACGTTTGCAAACATTTACCTAGCCCCATATCATTCCAGCACGTTATTTTCTTTCATAAAGCACAACGTTTAGCAGAATGTCTCAGCTTCAAATGGAAAGACATAATGAAAGCTGAGCCTACAAAGATTTTCGGTCAATGGCAGCCTGAATTCCAGTCTGTTCCTCACAAAAAGCCGAATTCAGAACAACAGGATCATTTTATGATACTTCTATAGTGCTTTTTTAAGCTTCGCCATATAAATCATCATGTTTTTGTTGTTTGAAAAAGAGCAATCTCATTTTGTGTTCCACAATTAAATTAAATTGAATCTAATATGAGGCTGGAAAAACATTAGAGTGAAAGCAGACAGAATGTAAGATGAGATGTACTAATGCTTGAAGTCAAAGTGACTTAGGATCTAGACACTAACTGAGAACACAAGATGTTTTACTTCATTGTAGTTGGTAAAAAAAAAAGGGGTCAAAGACATTAAGATGTCTACATCAAAAGAAATTTACAAAAGTGATTTTATGTCCATAGAAAGCACATTAAATGTAAGTGAAGTGTCTACTTTTAAGGTTTCAAATACATTTTTGGAAAATAAAATGTAAAATGTTGGTTGAAATAATGTTACATTGTCATTCAGTGTAACACAATATTTATGTAAACATTCCAACAACATGCTTATTCTGACTTGTACATATTAAAATATTTAAAAGAATAAGGGAGCATATTACACTGTGTCGTTTTTTAAATTAGTAAAAAACATCTTACTGACAAATGGGCAAAACCTAGGATAGTGGCAGATTTTAAAAATGTAGAATTACAACTAATTCATCTTTTAATATGTCATAAATTGATTTTTATTGTAAATATGCCTGACTTGTTTGATTGTTACACTGAATGACATTTTAGTGGGTGTCTTTTGTAAATTAGGGGAAAATATATGATATTTATTTTTTGCTCAGAAAAAGAAAAACAAAAATGCAATTAAATTAAACAGAAAACTTTTTATTTATTTATTTATTTTTTAAACAATAACAATTTAAAGCAGCATTACACTTATTGTTTTTGTGCTTAAACCCTTTTTGTCTTTGACCCATAAGCATTCTTACATCAACAAACATTTACCTGAGAAGCAAAAATATAAAAAAAAATGCATGGAAATTAATGTTTATGCCAAAAACATAAGCCTATTTCTGCCATAAGATTCACAAAAAAAGAATTCAAAGTGACATTTTATCTCACAATTAAGACTTTTTCTCTCAGAATTACAAGGTATAAATGCAGAATTCTGACTTTTTCTGACTTTTTCCATTTTTCCATTTTTCTGACTTTTTCTGACTTTTTCCATTTTGGGTTTATATCCTACAATTTTTGTTTCTGTCACAGAATAAAAATTTGTAAAAGATAACTGCAGTTTATTATCTCAGTTTTTGTTTATTTATTTAGTTATATTTATATTTTTTATTCTTTTTTTTTTGCAAGTGCGAGTTCATATCTTACAATTCTGATTTGTTTTCTAGAGAATTGTGAGCCTTTTCTGTGAACTTTTTCAAACTTTTGTTTATACTGCGCAATTCTATATATATATATAACATTCTTTTATGTTTTCATTATCATTTTATTCTTTTTTTTTCTTATTTATTTATCTTATTTATTATTATTTTATTTTTCTTATTTATCCTTTTTTTGTCTTTTTTTATCCTGTGGTGGAAAATTCAATTAAGAAAAATGCCAATGGTGTCAGAAAAATAAACTTAATTCAAAGGGAAAAACAAGATTATTTTTCTGAGTAAACTCAGAGTAATGAACTAAAATTTAGAAAAGTACATATCAAAGCATGTTAGAATGATTTCTGAAGGATCATGTGACACTGAAGACTGGAGTAATGATGCTGACAATTTTGAAAAAAAAAAAAAAAACAGCTTTGAAATCACAGGAATAAATTACATGTTAAAATATAATTAAAATAAATAAAAATGCCCATGGTGTCAGAAAAATAAACTTAATTCAAAGGGAAAAAACAAGATTAATTTTCTGAGTAAGCTCAGAATAATAAACTAACATTTAGAAAATTGAAACAATAAGGGAACTGAAATAAGGGAAAAACATGATTATTTTTCTGACTGTATTGGCTGATTTTTTTTCTTGTTTAATGCAAAAATGTTGATGTCATTTTGATGTCATAATTTCTGATGCCAGTTTGCTTCTAAAGTAAGCATATCTGGATTTGAGAATGTGTGGATATTTGTACTGCCAATCAAGACAAAAACACAGAGGAAGAAAGTCATTTTCTGCAGTGCTCAAATGATATTCATTGACTTCAAGTGAAATGATGCGTTGCTTCTTTAGTTAAGAGTTGAGAGCTCGGTCAGCCGTATTGCGGAATAGAACCGTTTCTGCTTAATTGTTCTCTGTCAAACCAATATTGGAGCCAGAAGAATGTGAGGATGAGTAAATGATGACAGAAGTTTCTTTTTAGGGTGAATTATTTCCTTAAAGGGCACATGCGGTGCTTTCCAACAGTATTGTGTGCTGCTGTCACCAAGTGGACGAAACCGGTATTGTGAGATGTCCGTACACACGCACAAAGAGCGTGTTGTTGTGATCATGTTAGTATCCATGTTCTCGAGACTGTCTGTTTAAACGGGAGAATCCTGCCAGACGGAGCTGGAGCGAGCGAGCGAGAAGGAAACCGGCTAACAAGTGTTCACATCACACTGCCAGATGGAATCTATTAGCCGTCGCTGAGAATCAGAGCCGCATTGTAAGCGCTGAAGCACCTGGACTCCACTATAGGTCTCAATGAGGTCCTGTGTGTGTGAGAGAGAGAGAGGCCGCCATCCAGATGTGAGCTCAAGCTTGCAGATGTTGAGAATACGTGTCTTTATTTAGTATTTGTGTCATACTGTGTGCGTGTGTGTGTTTGTCTATAGGAAAAGCTGTTCTGGATTAGTGTTTGGATCATGTAATCTCTTTGCATCCGTACTGACAGCTGAGGGTTTGTGCTTTCTAGAGGAGCGAGAGCTCTGTTTGGTCATGATTAAAAGACAGATGGATGAATAGATACATGGTTTGTTCAATGAGTAAACACAAGCAGCAGGCTCAACTTATGATACGGCGTAAGAAAGAGGCCTTTGTCAGCCTGAAAGCAACCGAGCAGAGAGTAGGGGCACTTTTATTTCCATAGCGCTTTTTTTTTTACCATACACATAGGAAATCATGAGCTTAATGTTTATAATATCTTAATATCTCCATGCCTTACAATCACATTTACCAGATGGGTGCCGATATAGTTACACTTTGCTGCTCGTTGTACTGTATATATATTCATAAAAGCAATATCTAAAAGTGGATAAAGCTCGGCATATTCTACCGGATTTTTATTTATTTGTTTTTTTTTAAAGAAGTCTCTTCGGCTCACAAAGCCTGCATTTATTTGGTCCAAAGTACAGTACAATTCTGCAATATTTTTGCTGTTTAAAATAACTGCTTTCTGTTTGAATATATTTTAAAATATAATTTATTCTTGTGATTTCAAAGCTGAATTTTCAGCATCATTACTCCAGTCTTCAGTGTCACATGATCTTTCAGAAATCATTATAAGATTCTGATTTGCTGCTCAAAAAACATTTATTATTATTATTATTATTGTGTTAAAAACAGCTGAATAGAATTTTTTCAGGTTTCTTCGATGTATAGAAAGTTCAGAAGAACAGCATTTATATGAAATAGAAATCTTTTGTAACATTATAAATGGCTTTATCATCACTTTTGATCAATTGAAAGCATCCTTGCTAAATAAAAGCAAAAAAAAGTACTCAACTGTTTTAAATATTGATGATAATAATAAAAAAATTATCTTGAGCAGCAAATCAGCATATTAGAATGATTTCATAAGGATCATGTGATGCTGAAAATTCAGCTTTGATCACAGAAATAAATGACATTTTAACAGATATTCAAATAGAAAGTAGTTATTAGTTATTTTGTTGTATTTTGGATCAAATAAATACAGGTTTGGTAAGCAGAAGAGAGTTCTTTTTAAAAAACATTAAAAATTTTACTGTACAAAACCTTTTGACTGGTAGTTTATATTGCTTAATGAAAGCAATATATAAAAGCAGATAAAGCTGGACATACTTATATATCAAACTTTAAATATATCACTGGGTGATAATATAGTGGGAGATTTTTATTAAAACATACATGTTTTTGAAAAAGAAACTTTAAAGGGAATAAAAAAAATTTTTCATAAATTATTATTTCAAATTATTATGTAAATTATTATTGCTTAAAATGATAAATAATAATAAATTATTATTATTATTATTATTATTGTTTAAAATTCTAAAAAATAATTTAAAATAATTATTTAGCTTTAGAAGGCAAATATGTAAGCCTGTTTGTCACAGAATTTAAAAAAAAATGTAAAAATTCTTACTCTGGAAAAAAGAATTGTCAAAAATACATTCAGAATTGCAGAAACTTTTTACACATAATTTCTAGTTTACATTTCCTAATTCTGACTTTTTTATATTTCCGAGTTTGCATCTTGCAATACAATATAAAAAAGGTCATTACCTTTTTTTGGAGAATGATTAAAATATTTAATAAAATATAGCATTTATTATACACATAATGTTGAATCTTTGTGTTGCATCACTGCTAAAGAACATCAAGTAAGAAAGAAAGAAAGAAAGTGAAAGAAAGAAAGAGTTTTTCCCCAGAATTGCAAGATATGAACTCAGAATTCTGACTTTTTTCCTCACAATTCTGTTATTTTTGTTTCCACCACACAATAAAAAAAAGTTAATTGCAACTTATTATTGTTACATTACTGCAAAATAACACAGAAATACAGTAATATAGAAAGAAAGAAAGACTTTTTCCTCAGAATTGCAAGATATAGACTCAGAATTCTGTTATTTTTGTTTTCACCACAAAATTAAAAAAGTAAAATAAAAGAAAAAAAAAAGTTAAATGCAACTTATTATTGTTACATGACTGCTAAAGAACACAGATATACAGTAATATAGAAAGAAAGAAAGAAAGAAAGAAAGAAAAAACATTACTTTGTAAATTACGACTTTTGAGGGAGTTTTCCAGGAGGTTTTGGAGCAGCATTACTCTGCTTGAGTTTTATTTATTCTACTGTACTGTGTTCTGCTGTCCTTTATTCATCTTTATCCTCTTTTCTGGTTGAACCAATAACGGAATCAATACTTGCATGACCGTAAAAAGTCCTTCAATTTGTTATTTGGAGGAACCGGGAGAATTCCAGGCCTCTTTTAGTGTATTTCTGGGAAGAGGAGCAGTTTACTTTATTGTGACTAGTGTTTGGTAATTAAGGTGAGCTGGTTGAAACTCAAAGGGAAGCCACGTCAGATCGTTATTTCCATTCATTAAAGAACTAAAACTTTCCAAATGTTTGGTCTTCACATCAAAAACCTTCAACAAACAATAATAACGGACGCCATAGAGCGTTCAGTCGGCGGTGACGCTTGCAAAAACTGTTTGCGAAACATGACGATAGTCAACCGAGAATAGATGTTACTAAAAACCATAAACGTTACTGGCCTGACCTTTATGGCTGAATTCTGTCTCATATTTCTGCGATGTTCCAGAATGGACAGGTATACACAACCTGAAGTGTTTGACTTCATTATTTCACTTTCACTCTGAGAGAAGATGGTTGTTGATTCTGCCAGGCGTCTGGACATCTTGACCTGACCTTCTCACCGCCTCGGAGCAATGTAGAAAGTTTTTGGATGTGTTTTTGCAGTTTGTGAAACTGTCTTGTTCTCCATCGCGAGCCGCTGAAGGCAGACAGGCAGTCAGACAGTCTCTCTCTCTCTCTCTCTCTCTCTCTCTCTCTCTCTCTGCTCTGAAACAAAAGTGTGTTTGTTTTCCAGGGAAAGCCACTCTTCTGTTTCTTTCCCTTTCCCAGCGCTCTTCTCTCAGTCAAAGCAGTCCTTGCATTCCCCAGTACCCACATACTCAAGTGGACTGTTAAAACCAGATGCTCAGAGACTCTTCAAAGAAACGGGGACGGGTTTTTGTAGCTCCAGTGTAGGCAGCATTTGAAGGTACAGAGCATATGTTTCTGACCGGACACATTCAAGCCAGACATTGAAGCCCGTCGGTCCAAACATGCATTAGAGTTGGGTGTTATTTTAGCGTCATTCATATACTATTGTAGTTTTTGCTAATATTTGAATTAGATTTTACTTTTCTATCTTAATTTTAATTTTAGGTAATTCTAGTAATTTTGTTGCAATTTTATTTCATGTTCTTGTCATTCATTCATTCATCCATTCAGTCATTTACTCATTCATTTATTTAGTTATTTTTTTTTTATTTGTTATTTGTTATTTTTAGTTTATGTTCAGTTATTTTTTTTTTTTTCTAACTATTTATTTATTTATTTGTTTGTTTTCTATGTATAAATTATATTTTCTCTTTAACTATTTATTTATCTATAGTATATATCATATTTTTATTTTTTTGTTTATTTGGTTTATTTGTATATTTTCTCTATTTATTTATTTATCTGTCTATTTATTTATTTATTCATTTATTTAGCTTGTTATTTTTATATTTTCTGTTTATTGATTTATTTATTTTCTGTGTATGAATTATATTTGCTTTTTAGCTATTTATTTATCTATAATATATACCATATTTTTTATTTTTTATTTTATCTTTATTTATTTTCTATGTAAATTTATATTTTCTCTTTAACTATTTATTTATAGTAGATATCATATTTTTATTTTGTAGTTTTAGTTTGTTTTCTCTAACATTTTTTCTATAATTTGTAATTTCTTTTAAACTATTTATTTATTTATAGTATGTATATTATTTTCATTTGATAGTTTGTTTATTCAGTTCCAATATTTTTATATTTTCTCTATTTATTTATTTATTTATATTATTGTGGATGTGGAAATATTTGTTTATGTATTTATTTATTTATAGTATGTATATTATTTCTATTTGTTGGTTTTAGTTTATTAGTTGTTATTTTTATTTATTTATTTATTTATCTATTTTCATTTGTTTCTATATGTAATTTATATTTTCTCTTTAACTATTTATTTACTTATTTATTTATAGTTTATATATTTTAATTTGTTAGTTTTAGTTCATTTATTTTTATTTTAAAATTCTTTCTTTCTTTTCTAACTAGAACTAGCTCAAATAAAATGTTTATTTTTTTATCTTATTTATTTATTTATTTTTACGTATTAGTTTTAGTTTATTTATTTTTAGTTATTTTATGTTTTATATTTTCATATTAATTTTATTTATTTTTAGTAATTTTGTCGTGCATTTTTGTCATTTTTAATTTAACATTTATTATTTTTTATTTATCAGTTTTAGTTTATATAGTTTTAGTTATTTTAGTACTTTAACCTTAAAACTTAAAAATGAGAAAGGTTGTCTTGGCAGCTAGCTAAAATAAAATGTGTAGGTTTTCTTTAAACATTTATTTTTTTTATTTGTCTGTTTATTTATTTATTTAAGTTAACATTTATTGTACGTAAAGTAATGATTTTGTTAACTGTCCTATAATAATTATAGTTGACTATAATAACCGTGGTTGGGATAAGTGTGACATGAGTAACTCACTCCAGAGGTGACGTGACCTTGGCGCTGTCAAAACATTTTACAACAAGTTTATTTTATTTCTAGGGCTAAATGTGCCGAACTCAGCTGGAATAACAGTTTCCCGCCGCCTCTCTGCTGGAGGTGTTTCTGTCAAACCCTGAATCATACATCAGTCCTCCACACACAAATTATGATATAGAGTCACATTTAAAGAGAGAACAAATTCATTTTTATGAAACAGATCTTATGCACGCTTTTTGCTTCGAGGCAGATAATTTCTTCCTTTCGTTTTTTCGTTTTGCATCCAATTTTCTTGATCAGATGTGGCTCGTAAAAGAATTAAAATGATAAAGGTTAGTGAGGAAAATATAGAAATGGGCTCATTCATAAATTGAACAGAATTGATGTGTTTGCAGTATATTAACACATATTTAACATATGCAATTGTGTCTAAACAGAAACACATCTGCCAATTAATATCAATCTATTATTGCAGAATTTGTCTGGGAAGCTCTTATGATTTATAGTTATTACATCACTGTTGTCTTTTCAATTTCTAAACTAGTTATTAGAGACGATGAATGAGTTTCACTGAATTGATTCTGTCTTGATTCAGTTTGTTTTTCTCATTAAGCTCATACTTAAAATGTTGTTTCAATATTGTTTTAAAGTTATTTAGAATGTTTTAGTGAAAATATATGTAGTTATATATTGCTTTTGAAATAGTCAAAAATGTATTTATTTATCAGTGCATATTTATTTATTTATTTATCAGTTCGTATGTATTTATTTTCAGTGCATATTTACTTATTTATTTATCAGTGCATTTTATTTGTTTATTTATTTATTTTTCAGTGCATATTTATTTATTTATCAGTGCATATGAATTAGTTTGTTTGTTTGTTTATTTATCAGTGCCTATTTATTTATCTGTGCATATTTATTTATCAGTTCATTTAATTTTTTTTATCAGTGCATATTTATTTATTTATCAGTGCTTATTTATTTTTTTATTTATTTTTTAGTGCATATTTACTTAATTATTTATCAGTGCCTATTTATTTATCAGTGCATTTTATTTATTTATCAGTGCTTATTTATTTATTTATCTATCAGTGTGTATTTATTTATTTGTTTATGTGTCAGTGCATTTTACTTATTTATTTATTTATTTATCAGTGCATATTTATTTATTTATTTATGTATCAATGCATTAATTTGTTTTATTGATGCATGGAAATTTGTAAAGATTAAAGGATTTACTGTATTGTACATTTGGTTTTAAGCTAGTTGGGTTTACTTGGTGAGAACAGCTGTTTGGTGGAAACATTTACAGCAGACATTTTCATCATAGTTTCTGCTCAGAAGTCTTTTCATAATTGTATAGCTGAAGCATTGCTGTCATTGTTTGGTCTTATTTGCGTTAAACTGTGGCGCTGTGTTTACCAGCGCTGTGAGCGTCTTTAACCAAACACACATGTTAACAGGAATCTGCCGTACAATGGACCTTCACAAACCATCATAAACAGCTTGTCAGCCAAGACTGAAAAACTTCCAGATTGATTTCTTGCTGAATTGAGATGGGCGTCAATGTGGGATGAGAGTTTGAGCTCTGTATTTATCTGTTGGTTTTATTTATTTATTTATTGAGTCTTTCCTCCGTCAAACAGCTGTGTTTCTGATGGATCTGCTTCAGCGTGATGAAGAGCTTCGCTCTTTCTGATCTATAGGCTGTTCGGTATTTTTTATGTTCGCTGACACGTCTTTCCCTCGGGTTTTGCTCGCTGATGAATATGAAGCACAGCACATTAGTTTAATGAGTTGTGTTTGTTCATGTAATGCTCATCTGACAGGCTGACAAGAGTTTTATGGTTCAGTTCCTCACACTCATCTGCTCCAGGATGATTTAAATATTATATGCTATGTCATGTATTTATTTATGAAATCTCACTCTTTAAAATATTGATTGCCATTGTCCTGAATTCATTTGATATGTTAGATAAAATCAACAAAATCAGGCTTTGACCTGATTTAATTACTTATATCACACATTTAAGTAATATATTTATTTGATCTATTTGTTTTTGTTTTTACTTTTAATTTTTAAAAACAATTATATCTATTAGCTAAAATCAAAAGTCTGTCAAAGTCATTCATTTTGTAATAATGAATTGATTCTGTCTCTGATTCAATTTGTTTTCCCCATTATTCAAGTTCATACTTGAAATTTTTAATTAATTAATTGGAATGTTTAAGCAAAAATATATGCAGTTAAATATTTGTAATAATTTTTAATTGTTTGCTTGTTTTGATCTATTTTTATTTTGTTCTAATTATTTATTTATCTATTTATTTTTGTTCTGTTTTTTTTATCTATTTATATCCATTCATTCATTCATTCATTCATTTGTTCTAAAGTCTGTCAAAACAAGATGTGACCAGAATTAATTAATGATAAACACTGACAAAATGGTATCATTCATGTTGCATCTTGATCAGTTATTTACTTACTTCTTATTTTATTTTATTTTATTTTATTTTATTTCATTATTTCATTTTATTTTGTTTTGTTTTGTTAATTTTATTGTATTTTTTTTAAATTATTTTTTAGAACTTTTATTTATTTATTTATATTTTTTTTCTTTATTCATTCATTCTAAAGTCTTTCAAAACAAGAATTACCTGATTTTATTTTACTGATTTGACCTGAATTAATTGATAAACACTGACAAAATGGTATCATCCATGTTGCATCTTGATCAGTTATTTACGTACTTCTTATTTTATTTTATTTTATTTTATTTTATTTTATTTTATTTTATTATTTTATCTTATTTTATTTTATTTTAATTTTAATTTTATTGTATTTGTATTTTTTTTGTTTTTTTTTTAAATTATTTTTTAGAACTTTTATTTATTTATTTATTTATTTATTTATTTAGAATTTTTTTCTTTATTCATTCATTCTCAAGTCTTTCAAAACAAGATTTAACCTGATTTTATTTTATTTTATTTTATTTTATTTTAATTTATTTTATTTTACTGATTTGACCTGAATTAATTGATAAACACTGACAAAATGGTATCACGCATGTTGCATCTTGATCAGTTATTAACTTAGTTTTTATTTTATTTTATTTTATTATTTTATTTTATTTTAGTTTATTTTGTTTTCTATCTATCTGTCTATCTATCTATCTATCTATCTATCTATCTATATTTTATTTGTATTTATTTATTTATTTATTTATTTATTTTTGAGAACTATTAGTTACAATAGATAAAATCTAAAATCAAAATCAGGTTTTACTGCACTTTGTATGAGATTGTTTTGTCAGAGTTTGTCATTGTTTTGACATAATTGCATGTTTGTTGCCTGGATAGAAATTGGCTGATCTGCCTTTAGGAGACTTTAGTTCAAACATGATGCGGTTATGAATGAATGTCAAGCCCTCTTCAAACAAATGAAGCCTGCATTTATGCTTCATTTTAATTTTGCTTATGAAATCACCCATACTCAGAAATGATGTATGCAATTCTAATGACTTAAATATAAACTTCTAATTAGCACATCATAGGCCATTTTAACATCATCTTCTCCATATTCATTTGTCATATTCATATTTCAGCCATGTTTTCAGTTGAGGCTGTGTCGATGAATTGCATCAGCGTCTGCTCTTTCAGAATCATGTACAACACTAATATCCCGATCCTTCATCTCCACACACAACATCACACGTTATGCTGCTTTTGACTAGATGAGTAGCTGTTTATAAAAGTCAGTATTGTGTGTCAAAGCTTGTAATGTTGAAAGAAGCACAGAGTCTGGAAATCCTCATCACACTTCATATGTCAGTGTTGCAACTTCAAAATGTTCCCAAAAGTTGCTCTTTCTTGTCATGCATCCATCTGTCAGTGATGGATGCCACATTTATTTTCATTTCTTCTATATGTTTCCTAATATATGTAAATATGTCTTCTGTAGTTGCAGTAAAGCAGGTTTTTTATTTGCACCACTGTTACTGTGCTAAAACTGAACATAATGTCCCGTCTGCTGAATTCAGTGAATGGATCAGTCAGAAAACAAACATTGTTTTTGTGGATTTGAGTTTGTAGGTTTGTGATGGGTGTGTTTTTTGTTTCCTTTGCCTCCAAATCCATCAGGAATAATTCGGCTGGAGCTCTTGTTTTTGTCTGATATTTCTCATCTTGTACTTGATGTATTATTCAGGTTGTTGTTGCTTGAACTTTTATGTCCAGGGGGAAATAAAGCCCATCAAGCCCAACAACTAAATTAAAAACAACTAGTTTAAGTGTCAAATCAAGGTCGTATCTTAGGTTAACAAGAGATATGTGTGTAATTAAAATAATAATAATAATAATAATAATAAAAATAATTAATGAATAACAATTTTAAACCATTAATTGCAATACTTCTAGTTTGCAAAACAATATGATTGACATTTTACAATTTGAATGGTGTCTTATTTTTAATTACATTTATTATTATTATTATTATTTTTGTTTTATGCATAAGTGAGCATATGAGTGTACGAATTAAGTTAAGATCATATTTTAGATTAATAAGAGTAGTTATAATAATAATAACAATAATAATAATAATAATAATAAATACATTAATGAGCTTTGAATGGTCATGAATTAATAAATAACCATTTTAACCCATTAATTGCATTAATTTTATTTATGCAAAACAGTGTAATTGACATTTTACCATTTGAATAATTACTTATTATTATTATTATTATTATTATTAATAATAATGCATAAATGAGCTTATGAGTGTAAGATTTAAGTTTTTGTTTAGGTTTATAAGAGGTAGGTGTTGTAGTAGTAATAATAATAATAATAATATTAATAACAACAACAATAATAATAATAATAACAATTTTAACCCATTAATTGCAATATTTTTAGTTATACAAAACAATATTATTGATGTTTTACAATTTGAATGGTCTCTTATTTTTTATTTAATGTATTATTATTATTATTATTATTAATAATAATAATAATATTTTTAACTCTCATAAGTAAGAGTATGAGTGTAAGAATTAAGTCAAGATAATATTTTAGATTAATAAGAGATAGGTGTTGTAGTAGTAGTAATAATAATAATAATAATAATAATAATAAGTACATTAATGAGCTTTGAATGGTCATGAATTAATAAATAATCATTTTAACCTGTTAATTGCATTACTTTTATTTATGCAAAACAATACAATTGACATTTTACCATTTGAATGGTATCTTATTTTTATTTACATTTTATTTTTATTATTATTATTATTATTATGTCTATATGCATTATTAAATGCATAAATGAGCTTATGAGTGTAAGAATTAAGTCAAGATCATATTTTAGGTTAATAAGAGATAGGTATAATAATAATAATAATACATTAATCATATTTAAATTCCTATTAATTGCATGACTTTCATTTATTAAACACATTATTTATATTTTACAGTTCAAACAATGTCTTATTTTTCTAATCATCAGTATTTTGCAGAAGTGATATAAACATCTTAGTCTAGAAAAACAAGTGTCCATCATGTTACCTAGCTAAACTAAAGATTAATAAAGGACATGGGTGTAAATTAAAATTAGTAGCAATGTTGAGCTTTAAATGCTTCTGAATTAATCAATACAAATTTTAACCTATGAGTTACTTTTACTTTCATTTGTTCGAAATATTGTTTGCCTTTTACAATTTAAACGACCTCTTTTTTTTTTTTCTGATGATCAGCGTCTTGCAGATTTTATAGGTGGTTTGTAATCTTACAATGAGAACTGTGTGCTAAAAGTTCAGTCTGTGCTTCAGAATGTACTGTATGTGCAGGCTGTGAAAATATTTAGTGAAAATGTGATGTAGTGAGAAGAGAAAGCGAGAGAGAGAGAGAGAGAGCGAGAGAGCAGTGCGAGGGCTGGACTGATGGCTCTCTATCTAAATGTTATTCTCTGCAGTCCTCAAAGAGCACATTGTGCTTTGAATCTCAAAAACATAGGGCCCCTGTTCTCCGGCTCTCTGTCTCTCATCCGTCTCTCTCCCTCTTTCTCCACATCCCTCCATTTCCTCCACCCCACCCTGTTTTCCCTCCTGCGTTTTCATTTTGCCGTCTCTCATCTCTCTCACATGATAAGGGCTTTAAGAGACCTTAAGGGATTGGAAGAATTTGTTTCTCTCGCTCGCTTTCGTTCTCGTGTTTTCTTGAGTTTTGGCAGCATCTGTTGAGCTCTTCAACCCTCTATGCCCTCTCAGATGATTTGTTTGGAAAAGCATGATGATGACGTTTGATTAGTTGACCGTCATAAAAGAATCAAATTCGTTACCGGTATGAAAGCCTCGTGTGCATAATTGTGCAGATTTTCCCTAAACATGTGCATCTGGGTTTTTTTTCTTGAGCAAATGCTGTTAATCAGAGTTTGGACGTCATTCAGGTTAGGTTTAGCAGGACTTGGCTCCACACCACAGGTGTGTGTGTGTGTGTGTGTTTATACATGCCAGTGAAATACAGCCCACAATCCAACTTTCTGTCTGGCTTCTTCAGAGACGCACCTGCCATTCTCAAAGCTGCTTTTATAACAGTTTAAGAAAGGAAACAGTGAGATTCTGCATTACAGTGCTGGAAGTTACAGAATGTGTGTAGTACAACCGTTCGGCTTTAATTTATCACAGCAGTGTTTCCTCATGTTGAAGAACAAGGTTTCTTGAGCGTTTCCACTTGGAACTTCAAAATAAGCGCTGCGATTGTAAACATATAAACAACTACTTATATACACAACTACATATATACAGTATACAGACTCACTTCTGGTCAAAAGTTTGGAAAATTTAATGGTTTTGAATAGTTCTTTCAAATTGTAATTTAAAATGTCACAATATTAATGTTCTCGCTGTATGTTTGATCAAATAATTCAAATCTCTCTTTAAAAAAAAAAAAAATATATATATATATATATAAAATAATACAATAAATTAAAATAAAATAAACACTTTATACTTATACAGATGTTTATACATTTATTCATCTAATAAATATAAATAAATAAATATAAGCTATACTTTTATACTTCAGATAATTAAATTGTAATATTATTTCACAATATTAATGTTTTCACTGTATTTTTGATCAAATAAATCAAATCTCTCTTTAAAAACACTTTTAAAAATAGTAATTATTCCAAACTTCTGAACAGTAGTATGTGAAATATATTAAACAAACAAATAAATAAAATAAACACTTCATACTTATACAAATATTTATATACTTCATGCTTCATATTTAAATTGTAATAATATTTCACAATATTAATGTTTTCACTGTATTTTTTGATAAAAAAAAAAAAATAAAAAATAATAATAATAATAAAATCTCTTTTAAAAAATATTTTAAAATAGTAATTATTCCAGACTTCTGACCGGTAGTATGTGAAATATATTAAAAATAAATAAATTAATTAAATTAAATAAAAACTTTACACTTGTAAAAATATTTATATGCATTCATCCAATAAATATAAAAAATAAATTTAATTTATACTTTTATACTTCATACTTCAATGAATTAAAATTGTTTTAATAATATTTCACAATATTAATGTTTTCGCTATATTTTTGATCAAATAAATAAAATCTCTCTTAAGAAAAACATTTAAAAATAGTAATTATTCCAGACTTCTGACAAGTAGTGTTAAATATATTATAAATAAATAAATAAATAAAATAAACCCTTCATACTTCAATAAATCAATAAATAAATTACATTTTAAATGCAATTTAAATTTAATTGCAGTTAATACTTTTATACGCCATGCTTATGCAAATACTTATATATTCATCGAAATAAATAAATTATGCAGTTTTAAATGCAATTAAAAATTTAAATACAGTTTATATTTACTGTATATCCTTATGAAAATACTTATTCTCCCTTTTACAATTCTTTTACAGATTCATCCAATGTTTGGCAATTTAGTCAAATTGTAGATTTTAGTCTTTCTGTGTTTTGGTAGATAATAGTTGTACTTGTATGTGTATTTCCTAGATACAGTGTGGTGGCATTGCCTTCCCTTATAGAGACTGTGGTTGAGTCTTTAGGTAATTATAATTATGAAAGCAAAGCTCTGGCCTCTGCCTTCTTTGAAACAAACTAATAGCAAATGACAAGCCAGCACAAACATTGTGATCACCATCTTACGCTCGCCAGTAAAAATCTGCATTAATGTCTGTGCGGAGCAGAGCAACAAGAAAATAATATCTAATAAAGCCTTGTATTTTTTGTGTATGTGTTGTGTTTTGTGATTGTGTGAGCTAGGCAACCGGATTTCTCGTTTTCTCTGTATTTCAGAGCAGTGAGTTGTTTTAAAAGTCTTTTGAAGCAAAAGAATATCCATATCACTCCTCTATAATGAGACTATAAAGTAAAAACATCCCTAGCTAAAAAAAAAAGTATCCTACTGTAAACTGTACTTAAAAATGAATTAGTTAATGTACAAACAAGTCAATCAATCAATCAATCAATCAATCAATCAATCAGTCAATAATTGAATCAGTCAATCAACATAACCATGAGTTTCTGCTATGGCAGCCAAAACCTGATATACAAGACTGAATTAACATTTTCTCACAATTTTACAAATCTTTGATCTGAAGGTTTAAATTTATGAATATTTAATGCTTTAATACTTATATCTTCAGTACTTATAATACCGATAATTTATCAACAAATTGTTTACTTAAATTATCAAATTAATTAATTAATTTATTTATTTATTGAAAGGCCATTTTGACTGAAATTTCCTTGATTTATCTGGTCATTATTTTACACTGATCAATGCTACTTTTTAATCGTTTGTTAAATTTTATTTAAATTCTTGAATAGTTCATTCTTACATTTCAGTAAGTATTTTTTTCTATAAATATTTATTGATTTATTTATTTATTTATAGGCCATTTTGACTGAAATATTCTCTGTTATCTGGAAATTATCTCACATTGATCAATGATTGATTTTTAATCTTTTGTTAAATTTGAGTTAAATTCCTCAGTATTTAATTCTTAAATTTTAGTAAGTATTTTTATAAATATTTATTTATTTATTTATTTATTTAAAGGCTATTTTGACTGAAATTTCCTCTTGTTTGTCTGGAAATTATCTCACATTGATCAATGCTACTTTTAATGTTTTGTTAAATTTTACTTAAATTCTTGAATATTTAATTCTTAAATTTCAATATGTTTTTTTATATAAATATTTATTTAATTATTTAAAGGCCATTTTAACTGAAATTTTTTCTGTTTATCTGTAAATTATCTCACGTTGATCAATGCTACTTTTTAATGTTTTGTTAAATTTTACTTAAAGTCTTGAATATTTAATTATTACGTTTTTTTAAAATATAAATATTTATTTATTTATTTAAAGGCCATTTTGACTAAAATTTCCTCCGTTTATACGGAAATTATCTCACATTGATCAATGCTGCTTTTTAATCTTTTGTGAAATTTAATTTAAATTCATGAATATTTAATTCTTACACTTCAAAAAGTATTTTTCTGTAAATATGTATTTATTTATTTATGTATTTATTTAAAGGTCATTTTAACTAATATTTCCTCTGTTTATCTGTAAATTATCTCATGTTGATCAATGCTACTTTTAATGTTTTGTTAAATTTTACTTAAATTCTTGAATATTTAATTCTTATATTTCAATGTTTTTTTATATAAATATTTATTTATTTATTTAAAGGCCATTTTAACTGAAATTTCTTCTGTTTATCTGTAAATTCTCACGTTGATCAATGCTACTTTTTAATGTTTTGTTAAATTTTACTTAAAGTCTTGAATATTTAATTATTAAGTTTTTTTTAAAATATAAATATTTATTTATTTATTTATTTATTTAAAGGTCATTTTGACTGAAATTTCCTCCGTTTAACTGGAAATTATCTCACATTGATCAATGCTACTTTTTAATCTTTTGTTACATTTTACTTAAATTCTTGAATATTGAATTTTTACATTTCAATGCGTTTTTGTTTTTCTATAAATATTTATTTATTTATTTATTTAAAGGCCATTTTGACTGAAATTTCTTCTGTTTATCTGGTAATGAGTAACGTTTATTTTTTTTAATGCCACGTTTATTTAGCATAACCTTTTATGAAAGAGAATATGAATTAATTTACATAGGACTGTATGTAATTGACCTCATGGGCTGATCGGTTGTGGCAAAACAGAGGCTGTAGTAATGTGCGAGTCTGTTTTTAGGTATATTTTCCCACAGTTGTGAGTGAAAAGCGGCGGGTTCCGCTGGGTACGCAGGTCAAAGGTCGCTGGAAAGCCGTAGCGATTGGTGCAGATGGTTTTGGGGATTTTCCCTCATTTCGTCCAGATCCCCATGCTCTTCCCAACACACAGATGCCCATTCAGGGCAGACCCCCATGGATGGAGGGGGGGCACCAAAGGCCCTTTGTGCCCAGAGAGGAGCTCTGTGGTCAGACACTGGAGCCACTGTCTTCCCCTCTCAATGGAGGCTTCTTCATGCTTTTGCAATAACGCTGGAATGTTTCCCTTTATGCTTTTTTTTCTTGTTTGTTTTAATACAGACGTCAGCCCAGACTCACACTGTATCACAAACCCACATCCCTGCTTCGTTTCACTTCGCTTTTAAGCTCGTATACTGAGCGGGTTGGAATGGCATTGTGCGTTTTGAGATCTCCACCCTATTTTACTGCTGAGAGCCTGCGGTTACTGAAGCCTGTCCTCAGAGGTGGGTGAATAGACTCTCTTCGCACACAGAAATAGACCTGCCTCAGAGGAGTGAAATATGCCAGAGAAGAATTCCTGGGGATGGGAAAACATGTTTCTGAAATGGTGAGAAGGGCTGTTGTTTCCACACTGTGTGAACATTAGTCCGTGGACTCTTCAGTTGGGTGAGCGAGTTCGCTTCACCCTTCTGCAGAAACTCCCCTCGCTTTTCTCTTCAGTCTTTCATTATGCCACACCACAGTTTCTCCTGTCCTCTCGTCCGTTCTTCATTTCTCTTCCCCTCGCAAATGGAAAATCACTTAAGATATTTTCTAAATGCATCTCATAGATCTTATTGTGAACGAGTCATTCATGCAAAATCCATGCAGCTATTAAAAATTAACGCTAAAATGTTTAATCAAACTCTTGTTTTTTTTCTAAACTGACAAACAAAACTTTCACATGCTTGATTGAAAGGCCGAAAGGCCTAAATTCATGAATATGAATAATTTTTATATGCAAAAATACATTTAATGTTTTTAAAAAGACCAATTCTATGCAATGCTACCTCATGATCTCATAACTGCATCTTTCTGATGACATATGCAGGACAGCTCCAATCATTTCGTCTGCTCAAACCCCGCCCCCTTTCTGCCTCCATCCAATCAACAACCGATCCCCGCCCTACATTTTTCCCCTATAATGGCTTTCATCTGCTGCTGCTTCCATTTCATCATGACTTGAGTGTACTTTTTACCTTGTTTTTGCACTAAACTTGGAAATTAGTTACACCTAACCAGACACAACGCATTCAAGTGACGATTAATAAAAACTACATTAATGTCTGCTGAATTGCATGTTATAACCCCGCCCACCATGAAATCTCATTGGCTTAAAATCTCCCGCCACATTTTTGTGTGCTGATTGGATGGGATTGTTTCATGTTGCATTTTGTTAGCAACACTAAGGTTATGGGTTTGGTTCTTTGGAAATGCATTAATATACAGTACCTTCAATGCAATAGGAGTCACTTTGGATAAAAGTGCATGCCAAATGCGTAAAAGCGAATGCAAATCATTGCATGAATTAGGACTTTTTCATCCTGTAATTCTGAAGATTGGTACACATGGATTACAAGATTTTGTGCTCGTCTTCATGCCGTTTCAAACTTGACTTTCTTCTGTGCAGCACAAAAGGATCAGTTTTGAGTTATGTACTCATTGCTCATTTCCATACAATAACAAGCAGGAGGTAAAAGCACCATAAAATGATTGTAGACACATCTCAAGCCTTCTGAAGCAATGCGATAGCTTCAACTGGATCACGCAAGAACAGAGATTTTACAAGGTGGCACTTTCGTATGAATTCAGTGATTTTTAGAAAAAAGTAAGCATGAACATCCACCCCTAAACATAACTGCCACTAGGGCATAAGCAGATTGTACAAAAATCAATTAATGAGATTGTACAAATAAATTTGCCAAAATGCCAAGAGATTGCGTAGGAGAAACAGACCATTTTAATAGTAGTTTAGTGTTGCTCCTTTAGCATTTTGGAGCTTGGAAGTTTTATTTCTCATTCACATGCATTATGTTGAGTAGAACAGCCAGAATGTTCTTCAAGGCGTACAAATTCATACAAATTAGCCGGCAATATGCTAAAATCTAATTGCCATTAGAATGTTTTGAAGGAGCAGATGAAAATTGACGTATTGCTTGAGAAGACCTGGATGACGAGCCATTTGGACAACTTTAATACCAGTTTGCTAAAGGAAAATAGTTAAGAACTGAATCAGAATGCATTGAATGAACAGACAAATATTTACAGTGTTGCCTCTGAAGACTTGGAAGAACCATTTTAGGAATATTTTATTGGTGCTTTTTGTCATTTTGGAGCTTGACAGTCCTAGTCCTCATTCATGTGCATTGCATTGAAAAGAATGGCTAGAATGTTCTTCGAGATGTACAAATAACCTACAAATGAGACTCTATGGAAAAAGTTTTAGTCCTCGTTCACATGCGTTATGTTCAAAAGAACACCCAGAACACCAGAACATTCTTTGAGACAAATTCACACAAATTAGCCACTAATTTGCCAAAAAGAAAAATAGTTATGAATTGCATGAGAATGCATTGAATAAACAGACAAATATTTACCGTATTGCTTCTGAAGACTTGAAAGAAGAACCATTTGGATCACTTTAATAATATTTTATTGGTATATTTTGGAGCTTGGCAATCCTAGTACTCAATGTGCGTTGCATTGAAAAGGACGGCCAGAATGATCTTCAAGACGTACAAATTCATACAAATTAGTCACAAATTGGTAACCAAATAGTTACAAATTGCCATGATTGTATTGAAGGAACAGACAAAATTTACAGTATTTCTTCAGAAAACTTAAAAGAAGACCCATTTGGACAACTTTAATATTTTAATGGTGCTTTTTTGTCATTTTGGAGCTTAACAGGTGTAGTCCTTGTTCACATGCGTTGCATTACAAAGAATGGCTAGAATGTTCTTCAAGATGAACAAAAACCTACAAATGAGACTCATTATGAATTCAAACAAATTAGCCACCAATTTATGAGAGATTGTGTCAGAAAACGTTTTAGTACTCGTTTGCATGCATTATGTTCAAAAGAACACCCAGAACATTCTTTGAGACAAATTCACACAAATTAGCCACTAATTTGCCAAAAGGAAAATAGTTATGAATTGCATGAGAATGCATTGAATAAACAGACAAATATTTACAGTATTACTTTAGAAGACTTGGAAGAAGAACCATTTGAATTACTTAAGAAATATTTTAATGGTGCGTTTTTGTTCTTTTGAAGCTTGACAGTCCTATTCATGTGCATTGCATTAAAAAGGACAGCCAGAATGATCTTCAAGACATACGAGGTCATACAAATTAGTCACCAGTTAGTAACCAAATAGTTACAAACTGCCATGATTGTGTTGAAGGAACAGACAAAATTTACAGTATTGCTTCAGAAAACTTGGAAGAAGAGTAATTTGAACAAATTTAATAATAGTTTAATGGTGCTTTTTGTTATTTTGGCACTTGACAGTCCTAGTCCTCATTCACATGCAGTACATTGAAAAGAACAGCTAGAATGTTCTTTAAGACGTTCGAAAACCTACAAATGAAATGGTATGAATTCACACGAATTAGCCAACAATTTGTCAAAAAGACAATAGTTACTAACTGCATGAGATTTAGAGTATTAAGTAAAAAAAAGTCGCCGGAATGTTCAAGACATACAAATTTATACAGATTAGCCACCAATTCACCAATATGTAAAATACTAATGGAAGCCATTTGGACCACCGTAATACCAATTTGCCAAAAAGGAAAATAGTTGAATGAATTGCATGAGAATGCATTGAATGAACAGACAAATATTTTGCGTAACTTAAAAGAAGAACCATTTGGATCACTTTAGGAATATTTAAATGTTGCTTTTTTTTTTTTTTGGAGCTTGTCAGTCCTAGTCCTCATTTATGTGCATTGCATTGAAAAGGACGGCCAAAATGTTCTTTAAGATGTACAAATTCATCCAAATTAGTCACTAGATAGTAACCAAATAGATACAAATTTCCATTATTGTGTTGAAGGAACAGACAAATATTTACAGCGTTGCCTCTGAAGACTTGGAAGAACCATTTGGACCACTTTAGGAATATTTTAATGGTGCTTTTTGTTATTTTTGAGCTTGGCAGTCTTAGTCCTCGTTCACATGCATTGCATTAAAAAGAATGGCTAGAATGTTCTTCAAGATGAACAAAAACCTACAAATGAGACTGTATGAATTCAAACAAATTAGCCACCAATTTATGAGAGATTGTGTCAGAAAAAGTTTTAGTACTCGTTTGCATGCATTATGTTTAAAAGAACACCCAGAACATTCTTTGAGGCGTACAAATTAGCCACTAATTTGCCAAAAAGGAAAATAGTTATGAATTGCACGAGAATGCATTGAATGAACAGACACATTTTTACAGTATTGCTTTAGAAGAATTGGAAGAAGAACCATTTGGACCATTTTCATAGTGATTTTTGTTGTTGTTTTGGAGCTTGACAGTCCTAGTCCTCATTCATGTGCATTGTGTTGAAAAGGACGGCCAGAAAGACGTACTGTACAAATTCATACAAATTAGTCACCAATTCACCAAAATGTATGATTTTGCAAATTAGTCACCAATTAGTAACCAAATAGTTACAGATTGCCATGATTAGGCTGAAGGAACAGCCCAAAAAATTAAAAGTATTGCTTCGGAAAACTTAGAAGAAGATCCATTTGGACAACTTCAATATTTTAATGGTGCTTTTTTGTCAATTTGGGGCTTGACAGTCCTAGTCCTCTTTCACATGCATTAAGTTGAAAAAATAAATCACTAAAATGTTCTTCAAGGTGTGCAAAAAGTATTTGTTTGTTTGTATGAATTAAAACTAATTAGCCACCACTTTGCCAAAAAGCAAATAGTTACGATTTGTTGAAGAAACAGACAAATATGTACAGTTTTGCCACTTTAATAAGAAGTTAAACAGTCCTAGTTCTCATTCACATGCATTATATTAAAAAAAAGCGACCAGAGTTGTAGGGGGAAAAAAAAAATCAATCCACCAATTCAGCAAAATATAAAGTGGTTACAAATTGCAATGAGAATTAAAACTGAATTAGCCACCAAATGCCAAATGCCAAAAAGGAAGTGGTTACGAATTGCCATGATTTTGTTTACAGAGTTGCTTCAGAAGACTTGGAAGAAGAGTCATTTGGATCACTTTAGTCATATTTTAGATGGGATTTTTTTGTCATTCCTCTTTCACATGCATTGCATGAACAAGTTTGAATGAATTCATTCAACTTAACCACCAATTCACCATAACATAAAAGTTACAAACTGCATGACATTGTGATGAATGAACAGTATTGCTTTAGAAGACTTGGAAGAAAAGCCATTTGGAGCACTTTATTAATAGTTTAATGGTGTTTGTTTGTCATTTTGGAGCTTGACAGTCCTAGTCTTCTTTCGTGTGCATTAACTTTTGTTGCATTACTTTGATTTTCTGTTGCATGCAAGAGTTTGAGAGAGTTTGATTCGGTTGCCATGAAATTGTGTTAAAAGAACACTCCAAAAATGACAGTACTGCTTCAAAAGATTTGGAAGAAAAGCCATTTGAACCACTTTAATAATATTTTAATGGTGCTTTTTTTGTCATGTTGGAGCTTGACAGTCCTAGTCCAAGTTCACATGCATTATGTTTAAAAGAATGGCCAGAATATTCTTCAAGTTGTACGAATGAAATAATACAAAATTCATGCAAATTAGACACCAATTAATCAAAAACTGTTACTTATTGTCATGAAATGGTGTTAAAGGAATAGTTAAAAAATGACAGTACTGCTTCAGAAGACTTGAAAGAAGATCCATTTGCATCACTTTAATAAGTTTAATGGTGTTTGTTTGTCATTTTGGAGCTTGACAGTCCTAGTCCTCATTCGTGTGCATTAACTTTTGTTGCATTACTTTGATTTTGTGTTGCATGCAAGAGTTTGAGAGAGTTTGATTCGGTTGCCATGAAATTGTGTTAAAGGAACAGTCCAAAAATGACAGTACTGCTTCAAAAGGTTTGGAAGAAAAGATATTTGAACCATTTTAATAATATTTTAATGGTGGTTTTTTGTCATGTTGGAGCTTGACAGTCCTAGTCCTCATTCATGTATATAAATTTTTGTATATTAATTATTTGTTGCATTTTGTGCAAGAGTTTGAGAGAGTTTGATTCAGTTGCCATGAAATTGTGTTAAAGGAACTGTCCAAAAATGACAGTATTGCTTCAGAAGACTTGGAAGAAAAGCCATTTGGATCACTTTAATAATAGTTTAATGGCCATTTTTGGATCTTGACAGTTCTAGTCCTAGTTGTTCACATGCATTATGTTTCAAAGAATAGCCAGAATATTCTTCAAGTTGTGTGAATGAGATCATACAAAGTCATGCAAATTAGACACAAATTCACCAAAACATAAAAGTGTTTCTTATTGCCATGAAACTGTTAAAGGAACAGTCCAAAAATGACAGTATTGGTTCAGAAGACTTGAAAGAAGAGTATTTGCATCACTTTAATAACAGTTTAATGGTGTTTGTTTGTCATTTTGGAGCTTGACAGTTCTAGTCCTCATTCATGTGCATTAATTTTTTGCATGTTGCATGCACAAAAAAGTTGCGTGGAATAAGGAGTTTGCAAGAGTCTTTCGCGTGCGTTCCATCTCCCTCAAACTCTCCAACATTAGACGGGTGCTGTAAGCCTTTCCGTGACTAGCTGTCATTAATCTGACTTCTCTGGGGGCAGTACCTTGAGCGCATGCCAGCGCACATCGTACAGCAGGAGAGATTGAAGAAGGCAGTGAAAGAGTGTTGGGGGTGGTGAAGAGGGGGAGTCAAAACACTCTTCCCAAAACAGAGCAGCTTTTCTTGCTTTGTGAGCGCAGGCTCCGGGAGGTTCCGGGAACTTCTAGAAGCCGCTCGCATTACGATGCGGAGGAGTGTAGGCCAAACAAATAGAGCTGCTTATCGGTCGTGCGGTGGAGACCACCCTCAGACCGCCTCGGGAGACAAACCCGCTCCCAGCGCTTCCCACAAATCTAAATCATCCTCCATAATCGAGTGTTGTTCTTACGCTCTCGTCGAGCAAATCCCAGTCGACACGCTCGCGAGCCGCTTTACAGTCACCGTCTTGGCTTGTCCGAGAAACTCTCATGCAGGATTATCCAAACACAACAGTGCGATTCCAGATGTAGTTCGTGCCCCATCCGTAACCCGTTTTTCTCGTGGTCTTGCGGTACGACACACCCACATGTGGCACTTCAGAAAGCCTTCGTCTGATTCAGACGGAGAGCTTTAGTCAGCAGTCGTTTGTTCGAGCCTGGCACGGCCGGCGCTGTTAAATCTCTCGCTGAGATAATGTGTGAAGTTAAGAGAGTTGAAAACTTACAGAGTGTCAGAAGCGATCTGCGTGTACTCGCTGTTGGGAACTGATTTACTGATTATGTCTGTTTCTTTCAGAAATCTGGCTATAGGCATTGGCATTCAGAACTTTCCAGAAGGCCTTGCCGTGAGTCTCCCATTGCGGGGTTCTGGGGTGTCCACATGGCGATCCTTTTGGTGAGTACAGACAGATACACGTTCACATCCAACACCTAGTGAGCTGCAAGCATTTGCAGATTCGGTGATCCCAGTGCATGGTGCCAAACTCAGTAAAATGTCATATTCATATTTTCATTAATGGTAAGTTACTAATTTAAATAGGCAGTTTTACAGTCTGTTTAATAAAAAAAAATAAGACCCAATCTAGTTTATTAAATGACCTATGTTTTGGGGTCTAATCTGTTTGGTAAAAATTTTTATTTGGTGTAAAATGTACCTTTGTAAACCTTTTTATATCAGTCACCTATGACGTTCATTTCAGTTAGGATTAGTGGTTAACGGATATGATTTTTTGTTTGTTTGTTTTGGTGCTGGAATTCATGAATTTAACTATTTTTTAGATATTAGATAATTAGAGGCTCAAATTATATAAATGCATATTTGTTAAATGGCAAAAATATTTCAAATTATTATAGCATTTGCTAGTCCCGCTTTCAACACTTTCCAAAAAAAAACAAACAAACAAAAAAAACCTATAAATAAATAAATTAAAATTACTGTTTCAAGTCCTGCTTCAAAAACGTATTAGCAAAACAGAAAAAAAATAAATAGCAAATAAATAAATAAAAATTACTGTTTCAAGCCCTGCTTCGAAAACGTATTAGCAAAACAGAAAAAAATAATTAAAATAAATAAGTACGTAAACAAATAGATAAATAAATAAATATTACTATTTAAGTCCCGCTTCAGACAAGTAAATATAAACAAGTAAATAAATAAAAAGTCACACTTCTGGCACTTATTGGGCAAACAGAAAAAAAAATAATAAAATAAATAAATAAGTAAATAAAATTATTATTTAAGTCCCGTTTCGGCTAAAAAAAGAAAATAAAATAAAATAAAATGTTTTTTTTTAAATAAAAAAGTGAATGAATGAATGAATAAATGAATGAATGAATGAATGAATGAATAGTACTGTTTACATCCTGCTTCTGACATTTATTGGCCAAACAGGTAAATAAATAAATAAATAAATAACATTTATGTTTAA
The DNA here is from genome assembly GCA_012976165.1 of Labeo catla. Classification (NCBI taxonomy): domain Eukaryota; kingdom Metazoa; phylum Chordata; class Actinopteri; order Cypriniformes; family Cyprinidae; genus Labeo; species Labeo catla. The sequence goes on along the minus strand of VONZ01000052.1, from coordinate 1,279,577 downwards.
GTCCCATTTCTGACACTTATCAGCCAAACATTTTTTTTTACATAAAATTAAATTAAATTAAATTAAATTAAAAAGTAAAAAATTTAAAAAGTAAAAAAAAAAAAGTAAATAAATAAAATAAAATAAAATAAAATAATTAATCAGAGCTGTTTAAGTACTGCTTTCGACACTTGTTGGCCAAACAGAAACATTTAATGAATAAATAAAGAAATAAAAAAAAAAATACTGTTTGATTCCTACCTCTGACACTTATTAGTCAAACAGCAAAACAAACAAACAAATAAATAAATACTTACTGTTTACGTCCTGTTTCCAACACTTTTTGCCAAACAGAAAAACCTACAAAGAAAGAAAGAAACAAACAAAGAATTACTGCTTAAGTGCTGCTTATGATACTCAGCCAAGCTGTAAATGGATACATAAATAAAGAGCCAAATTTTGGCCAATATATCAGAATTATTTCAGCAATATATTGGTCAGCGACTAGTTAGGATGCTGTTTTAGAAGGAAGCTGCTTGTATGTTGGCAGCTCTCTAGGGTTTGGACCAATTCCACAGTCACAAACATTCATTATGGTCTGTTTGTCTTACTTTATTCCTAATAAGTCCTGATTGATTTCTGAGACATTTCTAAAATATGTTAATTGAACAGCCCAGAGCGCTGCAGTGATCTGTAGGAGTGTTTAATGAGTGTGTCTCCGCCTCACAGGTACGGGCAGCTGAGCGGGATGGTGGAGCCTCTGGCGGGGTTGCTAGGGGCGGTTGCCGTGGTGCTGGCGGAGCCGTTGCTACCGTACGCCCTGGCCTTCGCCGCAGGAGCCATGGTGTATGTGGTGGTCGATGACATCATTCCTGAAGCACAAGTCAGGTGAGCAGCAGCGGTGAAAGCGTTCACTGGAAACACCGCAGATGTTCCATACGACACTCAGTGTGTGTGTTTCTTTACAGCGGGAACGGGAAACTGGCCTCATGGACGTCCATTCTGGGCTTCGTCGTGATGATGTCACTGGATGTGGGGCTCGGCTGAGCCGTTTCATTGGACGAATCGAATGTCAGCTGACTGCACTGAAAAAAAGTGACCAAAGCAGCCTTTTTCTCGGTGTATACATTTATTAATCAATGGAATATTTTTCTACTTAATGTATTTTATGTAATTTTTTGGTTATTTTATTTGGAATCCCGTTTCTGCCACTGAATAAAAAAAGTTTAAATCACAATTATGACTTTTTTCTAAGAAATGTTTGATGTAAACTCAACAAGAACTGTAAGATATAAACTCGCAATTGTGGAAAAAATTAAAAATTCTGAGATATTAAGTCATAATTCTGCGAAATATAGTAGCAATTGTCCTCATTATTGGACTTTGTAACTTGCAATTGTGAGTTTTTATTTCGTAATTTTGTGAAATGAAGTCCGAATTGCAAGACAAAAGTCAGAATTGAGAGATAAAAACTCGCGTTTACCTTTTTTATTTTTGATTCAGTGGTGGAAACAGGCTTTCATAGTTTTATGATTGACTCACGGACCAAGTTTATTTAGACAGGGTGGAAAGATTGATTTTAAAATACTTGAAAAATTATTCAAACTTGAATGCGTGACTTAAGGGATTGTTTAGGTGAGTGTGTGTTTGTGTGTTGGCGAGTGTTTTCCATCATTAATTTAAAGACCACATGTTCTCAATATTGTTGTGCGCTCATTTGAATGAAAAGCAATGGTGACTAAATAAATCAGCTGTTTTTCAGCTAGTCTTTCCAGTCAGCTGTTCACTTTCAGGTTATGAAATGAAGTTGTCATTTTACAGACAATGTTATTTTTCTTTTGAATTGCTGATGATTACAGATTTTATGCAACAAGACTATGAATAGTAAGGTCAAATGTAAGGTAAAATTCACACATGTAAATGATGTAAAATGACTACACAGTACAACCTGTTTGTGTTTATTTGTTCTGCACTGTGTGTGAAAGACGTTGAACTTTTTAATTTCATTTGCATAAATAAGGAGAAATAAATAATAAACTGATTTTCTAACCGCTGTTGTTCTAACTGCATGGATTGTTACTGTAAGAGCAGTTTTCATCTGCTGTGCCAGTTAATCTACTAAGATTTAAAGTAGATATCAGTCCTGTCAATATATGGACTTACATCATGTCAGCTTTCATAAAAAAACTGCAAGCAAAAGATTAAGAGTAATAGCTGTATTTAGTGTCTTGTAGTAACTCTTACATATCACGAAAAATATCTGCACTGAAAAAAAACAGAAAAACTGTGGGAAAAAAAAGGCAGCTGCAGTTGCCAAAACTTTACAGTAAAAAAACTACAGTTACCAGCATTTTAGGTTTTAAATTTGGTGAACTTAAATTTGCGGTAGTATATTTAATTAAATGTAATAACGTTAAAATACCAGCCTACTAAAGTAGTAAAATCTATTTTGTACCTTTGTAATACACTGACAAATACCAAAAAAAAAAAAAAACAGATGATAAAAAGAAAGTTAAATCAAAATTTATATTAATAAATAACATTTTTTAAATGTTTTTTAAAGAAGTCTCTTCTGCTCACCAAGCCTGCATTTTTTTTGATCTAAAGTACAGCAAAACAGTAAAATTCTGAAATATTTTTGCTATTTAAAATAACTGCTTTCTATTTGAATATATTTTAAAATGTAATTTATTCCTGTGATTTCAAAGCTGAATTTTTAGCATCATTACTCCAGTCACATGATCCTTCAGAAATCATTCTAATATTCTGATATTCTGAAAAAGCATTTATTATTATTATTATTATGTTGAAAACCGTTTGAATAGCACTTCAGGTTCTTTAATGAATAGAAAATGTGTGTGGGTGATACATTTTATATATTTTGTAAATCTTTTGTAACATTATAAATGTCTTTATCATCGCTTTTGATCAATTTAAAGCATCCTTCCTAAATAAAAGTAGCAAAAAAATTAAAATAAATAAAATTATACTGACTCCAAGCTTTTGAATGGTATAGTGTATAAAATTACAAAAGCTTTCTATTTCAGATAAATGCTGATCTTTGGATCTTTCTATTCATCAAAGAATCCTGAAAAAAAAAATGTAGTCAACTGTTTTAAATATTGATAATTTTTGATAATTTGATAATAATAATAAATGTTTCTTGAACAGCAAATCAGCATATTAGAATGATTTCTGAAGGATCATGTGACACTGAAGACTGGAGTAATGATGCTAAAAACTCAGGTTTGATCACAGAAATAAATTACGTTTTAAAATATATTCAAATAGAAAGTAGTTATTTTAAATAGTAAAAATATTTCAACATTTTACTGTTTTTGCTGTACTTTGGGTCAAATAATATATATATATATATATATATTATTATTATTATTATTTTTTTTTTTTTTTTAAGAAAAAAAAAACATTAAAAAATGTTGACTTTTGACTGATAGTGTAGAAGGTGCACAATGCCATCATGATAACACTAAAATAAATAATAACATTACTTCCAACAAAAGATGTGAAATGATGTAAAAACTAGAAGAAACAATTATTTAAATGAAAAACCAAGAAGGGAATTCTGGGGATGTCAATTTACTTTTTTTCACCATAATTATAATATGACTTGTTTTTCACATCCAAAAACTGTAAATTTAACAATACTTCACTGTTTACATAAAATGTCATGTTTGACTTATTACAGGTTTTTACCTTATATGGCAAAGAAACAGTCTTTTACCATTACAATTATGATTTTTTTTTTTTTTGTACAATATGGTTTTGCATCAAATGCATGGATTTTGACATGTTATTGACTGTAATTACATTAATCAGGCTCAATAATAAAACGCTGTTATCCAAGAAAAGTTATCAATAAATATTATTATATTATATTATATTATATTACAGGCAATGTTTGGTTTCAAACTATGACAGCTTTTTTAATATAATCTTTATTTCAATATTAATAGCTAAAATGCTAGATAAAATCACACAAATCTGTCCCAAAGGTTAGTAAAATCTTTGCAAAAATTGCAACCTCCATATAAAATGAGCACAGCACATCATTTGTAGATTTACATGCTGAGGTCGACATTTCAACATTTCCTGGATGATAATTACTTCAGACCTTTTTGTACTCTGTATTCATGGAAAGTACCAATGAAGTAGGAAGTGTTTCAGTCAAAACAGCACAGTAACTATGAAGAGCATGTGGAGGAAACCCAATGTTTTGCCTTTGAAGTGGCAATTAATCTTGTGGTTTCCTCTAGCAAAGTGGCTAATGTACAACAACATGCTACTCCTGTGCACTTAAGCAAAGTCTTTGCAGTTACATCTGAACTTCTTCAAATGATTTTCTTTATCTCATTTTTTGTCCTCCACCGCACAGCTTCAGTCTTCCGTTCAGACTGCGCATTTGCGTCTTCCTCCGGCGCATTGGCGCATTGTTCCATAGGGCAGCGGAAGAAATTGAATGTCAGATTCCCATATAGCAATCGAATACGCTTCTCCATAAGCTTCTTACAGAGCTCAGCCAGCTGGATTGCATATTTATGGGTCAGACATTGTACTGTGGCAGCAGTTTGGCGTGAACCGCAACGGATTCGATTCCAACCCGAAACTTTTTGATTATGCCGAGGTGGATAAGAAGGTTGCAATCAATACTTCATCACATTAGAAGCCTTAGTTAAAAGATTTCATTGTTGATCCCTAAAGTCTTTGAATAGGAGGGAGAGCGACCAGCTGCTTACGCCGAATCGCCCTTCATCTGTCTTTTGTTGAGTCAATAGAGCTCTGTTCTGAATGTTAACTCGGGTCAACTCCGGACTGCAGCTTAACAAAACTGACTCTGTCTTAAAAGCTACAGCGGATATTATTAATGAACCGCAATGACTGAGTTTGTCATTTAAATGATACCACTTACCGTAGCTGCGTTTTGACTAAATGCCACACAACAACTGTTTACGAGTGAAGCTGCACTCATCACCCTGATCTAGATCATGAAGAAAGAGGCCTTTCTGTTGTACTTTTCGCATAACCTGGAATAGTTGGCAGCAGTCATATGAGCTGTGGCACTGAAGTGGTTTTGGTTATGGCATGTGTGAAGGAATGTGTTGGGGTTAAACAGAGAGACGGCTCACAATGTCTTTGTGTTTCGTAGTCTGCCTCCCGGTCACGCAGTAATGCAACTTGGACGAGCTCACCGACCGACAACTATGTGTGTGGGTGAGCGTGCGTTATTCAATAAATCTTTGCTTGTGACCACATATGTGCTAACTCACACAGATTGATTTCAATATAAAGCATTATAAAAGGGAATAATTCGTCCAGAACGGAGTATTTGTCAAGCTTAATAAATAATAAATCCTAAATATGCAGTTATACTTCTGAATAGCAGTGTCTTGCAGTGTTTGCTGTCAAATCAAGCAAATGTCAGAATAACTGTAGTCATACTTCCAGATGAACACTTACTGGACTGAAGCAGCTTGCCTTTAATTGATTCTCCATAAATCATTTTTTAAGTCTCAAATCTGTTCATCAGGATCATTTGAGAAACGTGTTTCCAGAAGCTTTACTTTCACTGGGGGTGGAGGAATGATCTTCACAAGCCTCAAAAAGACCACACATCTTTTGAGGAATGTTTATTTGTTCACCTCTCAGTCATCATTGGATTGCATTATATGCTTGGATCATTTCAATCTCATTTTAAGACATAATTGGAGATTATTAGAGTTATTTGAGTGACCACTGATATTTAGATCATTTTATGTCAGTATCTGCTCTACTCTATTGATTTACATTACAAGCATCAGAATTTTAACACAAACATATCAGCATCTGCACCAAATTGCATATTTTTGGTCAGTTTGGGCCTCTGAATAAAATTGAGCTGTTTTCCCTTCATATTTTCACAATATCCAACTATGATACAAAGCGTAAAACAGAAATGCATATGCAAACTTTTATTTATTTATTTATTTGCTTATTTTATTTATTTATTTAATTCTATTTGCTTAAAGGCAAAACGGTTCCATTTAAAAAAAAAACAGACTAAAATCTGGTTAAAATGTACTTTGGTTGTATATGCTGTAACTGGTCTTTTTTAATTTTACTAGTTCATTTCAATGATCCTTTTGTGCAAATTATACTTAAATAATATATTTTAAGGTTCAAATTCCATGCAGTCTGTAAACTGTTTTGGCCACATTAAAAACTACATGTAGAGCATTATAGTAAAATTTGAAAATGTTCAAATTTGTAAATACACCAATAGGTTTAGACATATCAGTGATTAATAATATATTATATATGACCATGGACCACAAAACCAGTCAAGAGGGTCGATTTGAAACTGAGAATTATACATCTTCCGAAAGCTGAATAAGCTTTTCATTGATGTATGGTTCATTAGGACAATATTTGGCCGAGATACAACTATTTAAAAATATGGAATCTGAGGGTGCAAGAAAATACTGAGAAAATTTACTTTAAAGTTCAAATGAAATTCTTAGCAATGCATATTACTAATCAAAAATGAAGTTATGATATATTTACATCTTCATGGAACATGATCTTTACTTAATATCCTAATGATTTTTGGCACAAAGGAAAAATCAATCATTTCGACCCATACGATGTTTTGTTGGCTATTGCTTCAAACATACCCGTGCTACTTATGACTGGTTTTGTGGTCCAGGTTCACATAGAAAGATCTCATTGATTTACATTACAAGCATCAAAATTTCATTATAAAAATATCAGAATTTGCACCAAATTGCATATTTTTGCAATTTGCAGGCCTGTGAATGAATTGAGTTGTTTTTCCTTCCATATTCTCACTATATCATACTGTATGAGCCATAAAAGCCTGATGCACCTGAAGTGTAAAACAGAAACACACATGGAAATTTTTATTTATGAATTTTTCATTGGAAATTTGATGGTTTTATATGCTATAAATACTTTTTTAATTTTTTTTTTTTACAAGTTCATTTCAATTACCCTGCAGTGCAAAATAATTTTTAAGGTTCAAATTCCTGTAAGTTATTTTGGCCTCATTAAATTGTACAGCGTTATAATACAGTTTGAACATACTGGTTAAAATCTGTAAACACACCATTATTTTTAGACATATCAGTAGTTAATAAGGTATTATATAGCATTATATATTATAACCAGTCTTAAGTGTGCGTCGAACTACAAATCCCATGATGCCGCTGCGCTGCTCTGAGCGTGTATGCGCGCTTGTGGAATGAAGGGCGCACTTGTTGAGTTTGGGAACTTTCAGAGGCTTGAACTTCTCACTGTGGACGCGGAGCTCCTTCATCATCATTATCCTCAGGCAACATGGATTTCTGCCTATTTTTCACTTCTACGGCAGTGTTTTTCTTTTCTGAAGTTTATGTGGATTGTCTTTTGCGTTTTACGCGTTGGACACACACAGTTAACAGTGTGCACGAGTAATAAATAACATTACTGTGAGGATGGAGCGTCTCTGAAGACTCGTCTTTAATGGAATCGCACCACTTAAATCGATTCATATCTGAAGGAGAGTTAGTGTTTGGTGGAGAGATATGAGACGCTTTACTGACAGACGTGTCATGCAACGATTTATGGACTATCATTGGAGTTTAAATGCTCTGTAAAGAGACACTGGACGCTGGAGGAGTGAATGGAGAACATCGCTGCTTTGCCAAGGTAAGAGCAATACTGCATCCGAAAAGACATGCGAGAACCAGACTACAGTGTTATTAACACTACTGAAAGCGTAACCTTGACTTTATTATTCAATGACTTGAATATCGGATGAAACAAACTTTGTGTCCTGTTGTGGACTGATGTGATGCACCTGCGCAAACTGCCCTCACGCTATCCGTGTGTTATGATAGAGGTGTTTGCATTGTATTGCATATGATTTATAAATCTCTTCATATGTGAAACTTGTTAGGCGAGTAACAGCCTGTCTGATGAGGATGCTGTGATTCATTAAATGAAGTTTGTTTATGTTGGAGAGACCTGTGCTCGTTAGAAACAAGGGTTAGATACAGTATCAGTAACTTTAAGGTTGTTTAATTACGTGTTTCTATAGCAGATCTGTACTAGATCTGACTGAAGGAAAAATATTGTTGTAGCTGAAACCTTCATGTTAAGTTGGGTAAATGAATCTTTTCCTTTTTTCATAATTAACTGTTTTACTGCTATATTGAACCTAATAGTCTGTTAAATGGCAGCTTTCGTTGTGACAGCTTACCCCATATAGTGTGACAATATGCAGTATGAAGTGTATGTCCTGCTGTTGATTAGCATGTCTCAAGAAATATATATTTGTCTTGGCTGAAGTGTTCAAACCTTTTTTTTAATAAAACATGCATTCATAATAATAATAATAATAATAATAATAATAATAATAGTAGTAGTAGTAGTATTTAAATAAAAACAAAAGTAAATAAATAAATACTTTTTTAAAGTTAATTCAGGACTTTTTTTTGTACCTTAAAAATAAGGGATTTTAGGGGCAAAGTGTGTCATTTGTATATTTTTGTATTTATGAAGATTTGAGATCAATATTTTCATAGGTCAGGCATAAAGGTTTATATTGCTGACAAGTGACTAGATAATTTTGTGTTATTTTAATTCTCACAAACCAATGTTTATACATTGATACCTTAAAAAAGTTAAAGTAGATAACTTTGTCTTTCAACATCCCAGTAAACAATGCAAAAAGTAATGCCATGGTTTCCCTGGAATAGGAAGAAGGTCTTGTGAACTAAAACAGAAAGCACATGTACTTGTACCTGTTCTGACTGATGTGTGAAATGACAGGTAGAATAAATAGAGCCCAGTGATTGGCTGGCCGAAGTTGCATCAGTTGTTTGATTGGTGTAATCAGAAACCGTTTTCTCCTTTCTCACTCACTGATTGGATGAGACACCAGAAGTGTTAAAGTTCAAGTGTAGGGCAGCAGATCAACCTGATTGACTTTACACTGTGAGTTAAGCTGGTCTCTGCTGTTCTCTGCTGGTCTCTTTCAGTGGTGCAGTCATTTGTCTCAGATTTTGGGATGATCCTTCACCAGTCTGTTTGTCTCCATCTGCTGGTAGTTTGATAGCACTTGTACTGTTTGGGATTTTTTGTGATTTCACTCCCCTTTGGGGTTAAATGAGCACTACATTGATGTGCTACTACTAAAGGAGTGAGACTTAATTTATGGGTATGTTGCTGTCAGAATGTAGTTAATGTGTGACAATGACAGTGTTTTATTTGATCCATTGTAGAGTCATAAATGATATATCCTGTTAGCTCTGCTTGGTCATATGCACTTTTCATCATGGCCTACGTGATCCAGTGCTGTCATGCGCAATGTGAAATATTCGCTCTCATTATTTTAGTACACGTAAGATTATTAATCACAAGGACTTTCTTGAACTAATGCCCTCAGAAGATGCCGAACATCATTAAAATACCTGAGGTCAAAACAAAACGGCTGTGCCAGTATTGTGGGCTTATAATGAAGGTAAAGACTTGCATTATTTGTAACTGATACTGATCATTAGGACGGCGTTTCATAGGCTAATATGGATTGTGTTTCCACACAAGGTTTGGAGAGTTTTCAAATATGAATCGGTCTGATGTTTTCCATGTGTACTCTCTGAAATATTTTAAAAAGCTTCATATTTCTTTAGTCATGTGAGCTTCATTTTCTTTGAATAAGACTTGGCAGTGTGAAGGCAGTGTTTCAATGCCGAATGTCCACTGAGTGGTCAAAAAAATGCGTAAACCGACCAGTTGAACCTCTTCAACAAGCTCCACTAAACCATGGTAATCTCAACTAGAGCTGCAAAACCATTAGTTGCGATTAATCGATTCAAAATAAAAGTATGTTTACATACTATACAGTATGTGTGTGCACTGTGTATATTTATTGTGTATATATAAATACACACACATACATGTATATATTAAGGAAATATGTTAGATTTATATGTAAAATATTTATTTTTATAAATGTTTATAAACAAATACATAAATACACATTTTAAATATATACATATATGTTTTTATATATACATAATAAATATACACCGTACACACACATATAGTATGTAAACAAACTTTTATTTTGAATCGATTAATCTGGACTAATCGTTTTGCAGCTCTAATCTCAACTATGATTTACATGCTATATTAGCACACTGCTTTACTACCCATACTTTTAGTTTGCAGTTGTGACAAATGAACCAGCAGTAATATTAACCACAATTTTCAACTCATTATTTGATTAGATTCCCAAGTGTTGAGACATTTTTACACAAATTTGAATGCAAAATATATTATTAATGAGATGGTATTTGATAATTTTGGTACGTTTTTGGATTTTACCGCCACCTTTTTACACTTTTTTTTTTGTGGACCTATAGTCAAAAGTGACTGGCTTACAAAAATTTGCTTATAAATTTCTCGTTATGCTATATTATTACCATATTGGATTTAATCTTTTTTTCACCTTGTTTTCTTTCAATAGTAAAAATTGTATATTTCTTTTTGGAACTGATTGATCATAGGCCTCACTGATCTGAGCTCATGCACTTCATATTCAGTGAAAAATGATAAACAAATAATGCATTTTTTCCACTTAAAAACGGATGTGCGTAAGATCAGATCAATGAAGCCTACAACCAATCAGTTCCAAAAGAGAAATACAAAACCTGTGCCAATTAAAAGAAAACAACTTTGAATGTAAGATTTGGTGATAATATAGGTTGGTTTTCGGCTGGTCGTTATTGACTGGGAACACCAGCTTAGGTCAAGGGTTTTCAGCACAACATGAGATTTAAACATGCAACCAAACGATGCCATGTGATGCAGGATCATGCAATTCAAATATTTATTATTGCACAATTTGTGCTGTATCAAATGCAATTAAAATGCAATAAAAAATGTAAGAAAAAAAACGGAAAACGTACTGGTAATTATTCATTATTCATTGAGTTACGGACATTTCCATTAATGTAAAACACAACTAAATGTAAAGTCTGACTAAAACACCTGTGAAAAATCAATACAAAATAACACTAATGTACTTAAGTACACAGGGCCCTATTTTTACTGACTTTTAGTAGTGTTCAGCAGTATCTGTTCCAAATGCAGCCAGAAGATGGCAGCAGCGCTCTATTACTAAAACAATTCAAACAGGAGGTTGTACACAAGCAACAAGTACATCTGAATCTTCAAAATAAACACGTGACATCGGTAGATCACAGCATATTTAAAATCTGACCAAAATTGTCTCTCCTCAGCTGTTTGGATTCAACTGTGTTTTTACTGAAGATGAACTGCCATCTCAGTCTTTTGTGTTTGCAGGTATCAGTGATAAGTTTCTGCACCCACATCTGTCAGATCTTAATCATACTCTTAAATCCTCTGGATTATAATAATATCTTGGTGTTTTAGTTTACGCTCAGCAGTCGTGCTGAAACAGCGTGCAGATGTGAACCTGACGTTGGCAATCAGTCACTCACACACATATTGCAAAGATGTTTTGAAGTTTAACCAAATAAAGATTAAATTATTATATTTAATCTTACCAGTTTAGGCAGACTTCATTCAAATAAAACTTTTTAAAATAATCAAAAGGGTGACTTTTACCCTCTTACAAAGCTTTCACAAACTTTCACAAAAAAAAAAAATATTCTAAATAATATGTATGTATGTGTATATATATATATACACATACATACATATTACATATATATAAATAAATGCAAATAATTCTGCAAAAATGCTGCCCTCTTCAGGCTAGTGGTGGAATCTGTAAAATAAAAAAATAAAAAAATAATTTTCAAATGTTACTTTTAAATAAAAAATGTAACTTCCGGATCCCCTGTTGAAGACCCCTGTGTTATATGAATGTCTTTTGAATTCATTCTGATATACTTTCTGTAAAGGTCGATTATTGTTTATATTTTATCAGTAACTTTAATGGTACTGATGAAAATGTGCCAACTGCTAAAACGTTTAGTGCAGAAAATCTCAGTATTTCTTATCTAATGCATGTGCAACTGTTTATCCCATATGCAGTGTTCCAACCATATTTTATTATAAATCTGTGGTTTTAACCTTTTGTCCAGAAGGTTTTGGAGGTGTTTCTTAACTTTAGTGTTCATTTGTTAGCAGCTTTGTGAGGGCGGTTTGGTTTTAGATCTCAGTAATACCTAGTTCCGCTTTAATAGGATTAGGCTTTGGACTACAGGGTTGTTTGTGTGTCCGCCAGCTAGATCTGCTTCTAGGATGTCAGGTGAGCTTCAAACTATTGGAGAGGCATCATGTTGTTTACAGTCTTTCAAAGGGCATTTCCAGCTCACATGTAATGTAATGTGACAGTATTCTGCTGCGAAATTGTTCCTTCAGGAACAAATTAAAAAGTCAAATCTCTGTAACCTTTGCTGCAGATGTGCAACTTTCAATAACCAAGTATAAAATATAGCTTTATTTGATCCCACAAGACATTTCTGTATATTTTCATGGACTTTTTTTTTTCCCTGGCGTTGGGTGGCTTATATAACCAGTGAAGGACTAAATTGCACAAACATGAAGCAGGTAGATACTAAATAAAGGTCCAGATAGATGAAGGCAGTGAGCCAAGAAAGCCTTCAACATGATGTAACTAACATAACCACCTACACTTGAATGTTTTAGTAAAAACAGAGAATTGTTTCTTTCCTCAACAGAGATTGCTTTGACATTCAGGTTGTATATAATGATTTTAACACTCAAGGTTTACTCATGTGTGGTTCATTTAAAGGAATAGTTCATCCGAAAATAAAAACGCACTGAAAACTCGCATTGCATCACTTGCTCGCCAATGGATCCTCTGCAGTGAATGGGTGCCGTCAGAATGAGAGTCCAAACAGCTGATAAAAACATCACAACAATCCACAAGTAATCCACACCGCTCCAGTTCATCCGTTAACATCTTGTGAAACCAAAAGCTGCATGTTTGTAAGAAACAAATACCTCATTAAGACATTTTTGATCTTCAAACTGTTTCTTCCCGATAAAATACAAGTCCGTTATCCATAATAAAGCTTCCTCAGGTGAAAAAGTCCATCTCCTGTTGCTTTCTCATATCAAAATCTACCCACATATTTGTTTAGAACTGTTTTGGATTGTAAACCTTGTTTGATCCATGCAGATTTCTCTCCTGATTCAGACCAGACTGCTTTTTCACTAACAGAAACATTATTACAGATTATGAATTTGTATTTTAGTTAAACATGTATTTTAGTTAAACAACTTATGGACTGGAGCGGTGTGGATTACTTGAGGATTATTGTGATGTTTTTTATCAACTCTTATTCTGACGGCACCCAAGTGCAAGTGATGGAATGACACATTTCTTCAAATCTGATGAAGAAATAAACTCACCTACATCTTGGATGTCCTGAGGGTGAGGACATTTTCATTTTTTGGATGAACAATTCCTTAGTATCAACTTTTTCTCAGATGTTTCTACCAAAAATCTGTCTTTTGATTGAAGTCTAGCTGTTTCAGATGTTGATGGGATGTTCAGGAGTGTCCATTTGTGCTCCATTCATTCTCATTGTTGTCACAGATGCCAGATTGCCATCCCACTTTATAGAGTAAATACACGTGATTGAATGTTCAGGCTGGTGATTCAGCATCAGATGTAAGACATGAGGGCTTCCTTCTGTAAGGCTCCAGAGTGTTTTTTGTTTCAGGCATGGATCTGCGCTGTGGCGAGCCAACTGGCTAACCAAGTCCATAAAGCACAGTAGAGCATTACTTTTACTCCTGAAACGCAGACTATTCAGCGTGTTTGAGCGGCAGGCTTGCTGCTCCCCGCAGCTGTACACATTTTTCACTGTCATCTGCTGCTGCTGGAAGTGAAATTGCAGTGTTCACACACAGCTAATAGACTAAGATCATTGATATTAAAATGTTTGGATTTATCAGTATTTGTCAGTTTAGACTAAGCACTTACGTGCATTATAAAATGACTTTAATTTGCTTTTAAATGCTTAATTTCTGTGCAGCGTTTCGCTATGGGATCTTCTGGACTTTTACACATGATCACAGCTTCAACTGTAACATTAAAGCTCAGAATAATTAGTTAATATGAAGTAACTTACATTTTAGACACAAAATGCTATATTCAAGAGCCCAGTCTAACTCTTATAAAGAAGTTATAAAGAAAATACATCACAGGTTTCATTTGGGTTCCTGTATTGGCTCTTGTAGTTATGCTTCAGTGGCAGATTTTGTGTTATGTAATATTATTTCCTTTTTTTGCAAGGTGAATAAATATGTACAAGGGTTTATAAAACTGCTAGAGGCTTTCTTACTCATTTCTCACAGAATTATGTCAAAATTTCCATTTTTGGCAAGTGACCTTGTACACAGTCCTTGTTCTATATGTGTATCATGGCCTTATTTCAGACTTAAAAATGTTATTTTTTTAAACCATGCATAAATGTTTTCTCAAAAAATAGGGAAATAGGGAAAGTATACTTTAAATATAAATGTAAAATTGCCAGTGTCAGCAAATCATTGCATGAGTGAGTCATTGAGTCATTTATTCATCCGATTCATTCAAACAGCTGATTGATTCAGTAAAAAAAATTGTTGTGTGTTGCTGACAGATGCAAAACAGTTCTGTTTTGTTGTAGAAATACAACAGAAACTTAATATTAACTTTATTGAGCTGTTTATCAAATAAATATCACATTTGCAGTTGAGTGATATTTGGAGAAAACCATCACTCTTTGTGTGATATTAAATATCAAATTATATAATTATAAAAGACATTTCCATATAAGATGGATCAAATGGATGCAAATGTTACTGGGGGAAGATATAAACTAGCAATTGTAAGAAAATAGTCTTTTTTGCATCAGAATTGACTCTTAGCAGTTAGTTTGACGTGATCTGACCAATCATAATGCAGAATCTGCCATTTTTGTCCGACAAACAAACAAGACTGTAGAGTAGTAGAGCCACAACAATAAATTGATGCATCGTGAATCAAGAAATGATTCTGCATTAATTCTGTGGTGTTTTTTTTCTTTCCCCCAAAAGTCATTGTGAATCTTAGCTTAGTTTTTAACCAGTTCAATTATTGAACAACCTAAGATAATCATTCATAAAGTTTGAAAAGGTTGAAGTAGGGCTGCACGATTAATCGAATGTGTTTATGAGGCGCGCTTAGTCAGTAAAGCCGGTACTTTGATTAGTAGTAAAGCTCCATCACATGCATTCAGCTGGAGTGGCAATTAATACACAGAGCCGTAAATCACTGACAAGCTACACCAAATCGCGCTCATAATCGAATGCGTTCATCTGCGATTATGAGCGCGATTTGGCGTAGCTTGTCAGTGATTTACGGCTCTGTGTATTAATTGCCGCTCCAGCAGCCCTAGGTTGAAGCAAATAACCAGGGTGTTCACAGTGGTCTGTGTTTACATTAATTGTGCGTAATAAAAACCAAGGTGCAAGTACATTTAAGCACTTTTATTATTTAGGAAGCGCTCTTCTTCAAGAAGGTTTAAGTGTGTGGTTAAAAAGTAGATTAGAGTGCCATCTGCTGTTACAGACTGAGTTCAGAATGCATTCCTTGAAGTCCCCCTGTAGTGAAAATCAAGATTTTTATGTTGTTTATTTGTCTATGAGGTGTTCTTAATATGCTTTTAGACTAACCATGTGCCAGTCCATTAATCAACACCTCCAGTATTTTCTCCTTAAAACTGTAGTTTCCCAAAGGCTGTCCTAGAAATGCGGTTTGAAACAGCCCCTTTTTTTTTTACTACGTCACAAACTTCAGTAACCAATCACGTCAAAGGATAGATTCCAATCATTAGCATGCAAAATATACTAATAGGATTATTAGCACAAAACCAAATATTAAATAAAGCATTTAATAGAGCATATAGAGCATTAAATAGAGCACAACCGCTAGGCGCTAACCGCTAACTTGAACAATAACCCGCGACAACAGTGTAAATTTAGCCCGGAGTCAGACGCACCTCTCCCGCAATCCATTTTGAGGGCACGACATCGTCAAGTAAGTAACTTTAAAGGGGTCATCGGATGCCTATTTTCCACAAGTTGATATGATTCTTTAGGGTCTTAATGAAAAGTCTGTAATATACTTTGGTTAAAAATTCTCAGTGATTGTGTAAAACAACACCCTTTTTACCTTGTCAAAATCAGCTCTGCAAAAATCATCTGATTCTGGTCGAGGCTGCTTTAAATGTTAATGAGCTCTGCTCGCCCCGCCCCTCTCTTCTCTCTGTGGAGTGACGAGCCTGTTTACTTTAGCTGTATTTAGCCGCTAAACTTGCTAACTAGCACATTATTAGGAAAGGCGATTGCAAAGATTCCTAAAAAAAACCCTTAAACTCACTTCTGCTGTAAGTGAAGCTGGATCACAAATGATTCGCACGAATATATGTAGATCGGGAGGTGCATTTGCCTTCACGAACAAATGTAATTCACTGCATCTTCAGTGGCTCAGATGTCGGGAGTAAATGACGACCACTACGTTCATTATTACATCCAGCAACACGACACCTCAATCGCTCAATTCTTGTCCAACTTACATCCCTGCTCCGGCATTAAAACATGGAGGTGGGACTGTTACAACTGATCTGAGGTAAGACGCTCATGTCAATCAACTATTGTGGGAGCGGCCTCTGTGGGTGTGACGCCACAACGACAGGCATCTGAGAATGGCTCAATTTGAAAAAGGGGATATTATTTTTACAGATTAATTAAAAACCACTGCATGGATTTTTATCATTATAGGGCAGATTTGTACATACACTGCCAACACACATTAATGTTCAAACAACATGTAAAAGTGAACTTAGCATCCGATGACCCCTTTAACAAATGTTACAGTATCTACTTTAGTTGTCCGTTAGTAAAAACAGTTTTATGAGTCATTGTCCGTGTTTCGCCATTATATCGCGTTTACTATAGATTAGTTAGTGGATCAGGGGGCTCTGGCTGGTGTGACCGCGTGGGGGCGAGGCTAATTTGCATATTCATAGATCCACGTATAGTAAATAAGGCAAGGGGCTAGAGTTACATTCAAGCTATTTTAAGACATGAGCAAATTATTTTCACAAGAAAAAACACTTAAATATGTAATTTCGATATTCAAAGATCAGTTTTAAGGGATAAAAATTTTGACTACAGGGGGACTCTAAATCTTAGAATCGATTCACAAATCGCGATTCATTTACTGTGGCATCGGTGGAAAAATGGTGTGTACTGACATCTTTCCACGCTTGAAACAAGATACCCTCTGATGTGCATTCATGTTTATTTCATGCTATAACTAGTAAAGAGGAAGAGATGATCGGTTCACATGCTGCTTGATCTGAGGTGCTACAGCAATCTGTCACGACACATTAAAGAGCCACAAAGCGGTATTTACTGTTTGAATTTTTTACAAAATGACAAAAATTGAAAGCTGAAAAATACCAAAGATTACCTGCTCTGTCTTGTCTGTTAGTGTGTTGTCAGTGTCTTTGCTCTATGATGTGTTTTTCACTGCATGGAGAACACGGGTGGCATGAGATTGGCATGGTTTGTTGGACTGGCATCATGCATATGCTAATTAGCAACATTTAATAGCAACGTTGACCTTAAGAAGTAGTGATCTGAGCACTTTCAAATGTGATCTGTACAGATTAAGTATTGACACGGGCTAGTGAGTTTGGCCCGGTTTACATCTTTTACACTTCCAGATGTCTTTTGACATCTAATGTAATTATGACATTTATTCCACATGCATATGTCACAACGTTACAGTACGTATAGAAACTCCGAAAACATTGCCAGATTGGAAAACGCACGGAGACTCCCCGTTCCGTTCCCCGCTTTAGGAAGCAACACCTCTTAATGGGGATGGATGGCACCATTATGTAATTCTAGACAAAAAGAACAGATCAGCTTAGAGGAGGGGAAAAACTGTGAGGGTAAGAAAACAAACAATGAAAAGAACATTCAAAGTTTTCTTTCCACTTCAGCTCAGTGTTCATAAAAAACACACTTTCTGCTTCGTTCAGCCTTCCCTCCAGGGACTGAAATAGAGAGTTTGGCCTTGGAGAAAGAGAGGGAGGGAGACTTGTGTTTTTGTGTCTAATTGTCGTGGTGATTGAGAGGGAGAACAGAACGGAGAATGAAAGCGTGAAAGAGAAAGGGCCCTCGGTGACACGCTAGTACCCATGACAACTGGCCCTCCGGGGACCGAGCCCCCTTTCGGAGCTCCACCTCCAGCTAAACACCCGCTAATTGGGCCACTTCGCTTTGTGCGCGTCTCCACTGATCCTCGTGCCAGAAATATCAACATCCTTGTTAATTCTCTGTCGTCTAATCATTTTCTCTGGAACTCATTTGTGAGTTGTTAATCGCGCTGCTATAGATCCTCCCGATCGTAAGGAATCTAGAACGTGTGACGGAACAATCGAATCACGGCTCGTATAAACTCTCCCGAGTAAATTAGATGAGAGCGTTCCACGTCTCCTTCATGGTGGTGAACGCTTTTGGGAGGATCTTAAACAAACGTAAACCTTTTGTGGTGAGCATAGCCTTCAGACCCGTTTGGTCGGCATGCAGCAAATTAATTCAGTCTGGAGAATGTTTATTGCTGAACTCTTTTTCGACTTTCTTGTTGAATGCATTTATTTATACTATTTATACAGCATGGGATAATCTCTCCTCCTAGTCATATGCAGTTTTTCAAAGTTTGGGACTGTATAATCCAAGTAAAATGTACTGTAACATACATTATTGAAATTTTATATATATATATATATATATATATATATATATAAAAAGAAAAAAATATTAAATATATATATATGTGTGTATATATGTGTGTGTGTGTGTGTGTAAAAATACTATATATATATATATATATATATATATATATATATGTGTGTGTGTGTGTGTGTGTGTGTATATATATATATTTATATATATATATATATTTAATTATGTAAACAAGAAACTACTTCATATATAAGTCTATATTCAATTAAAGGTTTAATAATACATTTATTTTAATTTAACTTTATTTTCGAAACTTCTGACTAATGAAATCAGGAGATATTTTGAGAAAAGCTGTTTAATTATATTAATATTATATATATTTGTACGGCTCAAAGACACATCAAATATTACACCAAAACCTGTTGCCTGAATATGTGAAACATTTAATTCATCAGCAGCTTATTGTGTAGTTGTTTGACATTTGAATATGATTGTTTATAAAACTGATCATCGACCGTTTTCACACTTGACTCAAGTTCGTCCATCTTCAGCAGTGTTTGTGATTAAAACACACTGCTTTATAATGACTGATGAAAAGAGAAATGAGTTTGTACAAAAGTTTACACTGGAACGGATGTCAGATCATAATTTATTTACCTTGTAAAGTCAGTAAAATGGGAAAAAAGAAAATATTCAGGTCTCTGATATTTGAAAATGTACTTTGTACTCTTTGGAGGTCTAAATGAAAATGAATAATACTTTTAAAAATTGAATAATAATTAAAAAATAATTTTAAATTAAATAAGGTTAAATTAAATTAATTTAATTCAAATTAAATTTAACAATTTAATAAATGTATATATGGTTTTTTTTTTTTCGAATGTACATATATATATATATATATATATATATATATATATATATATGTTTTTTTACATTTAAAAATGTGTTTTGTGTAACATTTGTGTAACAGTTTGCATGCCCTTGTATTTCAGAGTTTGACTGCATGCAGCTAACAGTTTGATAGCATTACATCAGGGAATTTGAAGGCAGTGTAATTACCATACAAAAAAGTTCTCCAGATTTCATAGTAAATGTTTACTGCCGGTCCACTAACACTACCTGCTATTTTGCATGCCTGCCTCCTGCTGAGAGGAGAAAGCTCTGCTGCTCTGGATCAGACTGAATTTAATGTGATTCTGAACTTAATCTGTTTTATTAGGGCAGTATACTGTATAATTATGAATATCAACCAAGTTTATGAGATAGTGTTCCAGCAAAACATCTTGTGACTTTTTAGCTTGTTTACTGAAGATGACAAATAAGATGATGCATGGATATTAAGGGTCTGGAATCATTATTATCTTAATTATGTATTATTGCCATTGGCAGCTATTTGTTCGGATTATTGTGGGCCACACATCTCGTAATAGCGCAGGTTAATGTTTTATAGGTTGCGTAAAATGCTAAATATTTCAGATTTTACAATATTCAACAGTCAGTTCTTATTCTAGAATTTTACTGTGAAACCAGTGGAGACTAGGACATTTGTTTAATGTATTAAAATAAAAATATCTGTATTTTGCTGCTATTTATTTATTTTAGGGCTGTCAAATGATTAATCGTGATTAATCGCATACAAAATAAAAGTTTGAGTTTGCCTATGTAAGAAAAAGTGAGGAGGACGTAGAAGATCTTGATGAAGATGTTTATTGCAGCATAGCAGTGGCAAAGTACATGTTGTACCTTGGGTTCAACAGAGTCAGAATGAACCCAGAACCTCCTTAGCTCAAACCTTTTATACAGTTAAAGTTTACTACCCTTAATGTAAATGAAGTTGCTCCTTTCATAACAGCTGTGGTCTGTATGTTAATCATGTTCTAACACCTCTTTGTCTGAGATGGTTCTGAGTGTCCCACACCCTCTTCCATGCTACAATGGGCCACCATTTGCTCAGGATGTAATCATCCTAAATGGTCTAGAAACAACATAACTGTTGACTTTCTTCTTCTCTATAATAATTAAGCCATATTGTGAAATGAGCATGATTAAACATATATTGTGGAGTGGAATCTGGGTCGAGGCAGACTATAATTTCTTACAGTCCCCTCTTTGATGCTCTTGGCCCGGAAGAAGCATCACATCCACTCCCTTATACAGATTACACCTCCCTTCCTGGGTAGGCGCCCAGTGGCGGTGAAGCCCTGGCTTAGGTTGTTCCCTTATGGCCATCGGAGAATCTTACCCGTCTTTGGGTCAACACCTCATGCACACTGGTTATTGCTCCATCCAATTAGGCAAAATTACCATAGACTTTTTCTAAAATTTAGCAAAAAGACGTACAAGCGTTTTCTTGGGTTTGGGAGAGGAGCACTTGAGAACCATATCAGCAAAAGGAATTATGCAAACATACTAAACATTATGACAGTACAAACATAGGCAAAAGCCTAAGGAGCAAAAACATCCATCAATACCATAATGTGTGTTTGTGTTTTTGCGTGTGTGTGTCTGTGTGTATGCGTGTGTTTTCTTTCACACACGTTCTGTCCCTTTTATCAATGTGAACATCCTTTATCCACATATGTGCCTTCAGCAGACAATAATATATATTTTTTTGCATTTGTGTATGCATATATTTGTCTTTCTAGTGTCATGTGAGTTTGTCTCTTCGTGCATTTCTTTGTGTGGGTATGTCCTTTGCCCACTTGTTTTCCATCTTTATGATAAGACTATATAAGTCCATAGTCTCTAAAAATCGTGATCTCTTTGTGTTTCCCTTATCTGTTGTCCATTCTTTTCACATTGGATTGCAAGTCCTCAAAAAGAAGCAGTCACTGGTGTTGATGCACTGTGCAGTTCTCTCAAGTCCATCCATGCCATGGTGAATCTCAGGATTTCTAGATCTTTTAGGCTGGGAGTTCTGGATCTTGCAGGTCTGGAAATCTCTTGAATTTCTTGGTCACAGTGATCACCCTGTTCTTTACGAAGTCCTTTTTCTTGTGGAAGTCTTCTGGCTCCACTGGTTCTACTGGAAATCTCTTGATTTTCTAGGTCATGGCGATCAGTCTGTTATTTAAGAAGACCTTTTCTTGTGGAAGTCTTCTGGCTCCACTGGTTCTGCTGGCCTTCTTGTCCTTCAGATGACCGGATCATTTTTTTCCAGGAGGTTACAACTTTCCAACAAACATCTCAATGCTTATACCTGAAACAAGATCACAAAGAAGAGGTTGCCCCCCTTTCCCCCACAAGAATCTTTTCACATTCAAATCATCAGTGTTACAGAAATTTAATTACAAAATGCAATTAAATCATTTCAGATTATCATCAGAAATTATATTTAAATAACAGTGCCATTAACACGTTTCTCATACATTATGAAGAATCACCCCCCTTTTGATAGTAAACATATTTTCTCAAATATGGTACTATCATAAAAAAAAAAATCTCCAATTCACATCAGCATCTGCTTGTGACTGGACAACAGTCATGTTCATGCAGTGCTGTGTCTGGCAAGGTGTGAATGGCCTCTTCCTTATTTCCTTTCAACAATGCCAACTGGGTTTCTAAATTGCCTATCTTCTTAAGCAAATCACGATAGCCCATCTTTCTTTTGTGTGAAAAGTGACAATTTCTTGCCTTGTGTCCCATCCTTCCACAAGCAAAACAAACAACTTTCTGACCTTTCTCCAAACAATGTCTTGCTATGTGACCATATTTTCCACATGCATGACAGACAAACTTTTGATGAGGTCTCTCACGGTCTTGACAA
This sequence comes from Labeo catla, assembly GCA_012976165.1. Lineage (NCBI taxonomy): Eukaryota > Metazoa > Chordata > Actinopteri > Cypriniformes > Cyprinidae > Labeo > Labeo catla. Next base: position 1,257,028 of record VONZ01000052.1, on the reverse strand, counting down.
TGTCTAGCAATGTGACCAGCTTTTCCACATGCATAACAAAGAGTAACACCTTCTGAATTTACTCTGTCAAATCTCCTTGGTCTCTGATGGAAATGACCAGATAATCTAGAACATTCTCTCTTGCCAAAGGCAGCAACTGGTTGTCTAGATTCTGCAGCTTTCCTTTGACTATTTGCATTGAAATACTGTGTCATTTTGGAAATGATTTGCTCGTATGGTGCATTTACATCTACATGAAGAGCAATGGCTTCTTGCATGTGTGAACTGCTCTGTGCAATTAATGCAGACTTATACATGAGGTTTTGTTTAGTTGCATTTGGCAAACCACTGTAACAGCTAAACATTTCCCACAACCTGGATGCAAATGTTAGAGGATGCTCTCCAGGTTCCATTGTCACCTCAGTTATCTTTCTCAAATTAACCAAATCAGTCCCAACAAGTCTAAGTAGAGCTTCTCTCCTTGCCCCTTTGTCTGCTCTTTTGTCGCGAACTTCCTGTGAGAGAGCACTAGTTAATGAGCGAGGAATGGAGATTGTGAGAAGTCTACAAGCATCTTCATCTGACACACTATAAGTGTCCACTATATTCTCCAGTTTTGACAAGAACTCTACAAGATCCATATTATCAGGGTCAAAAGTACCCACTGCCGTAACAAGACTTTGAAAGTCCATAAAAGACAGCTGTCTAACAGCTTGACCATTTTCAGTTCTTTGATCAAGAACCCTCTCATTTCCCTTTCCATTCTGTCTTGTTCGCACTGGTGCTATTGGGAATCTAGCTGTGCAGTCAGAATATTGACTACTGAATGACTCAAAATCTCTTTCCCAACTCTCATCTTCCTGCAAATCTAACATTTCTGGAATTGGGTTACACAGTGTGACCCCTAATGGTGTCTTACTGCTGTGTTCCTTAGATGAGCCATTGTTTATCATAAACTGACAAGCAACTTTTGCTTCCTCCAACTCATTGGACAATGCTTCTACAGAGGATATAAGCATGTTATTGTTAGTTCTCAGACGTGTGATCTCACTCTGCATCCTAATGTTTTCTTCTTTCCATATTGTTTCACTTGCATGGTACTTTTTAGTAGATATTATTCCAACACTAAGACGTTCAATTTCAGACTCTAACTCATCTACTCTCCTTCTAGTTACTTTGTACGATGCAAGAACAGCTTGAAGTGCATTGGCAATGTTTCCTTTTTTGTTCTTGGGCATTTTTGGATAGTTTTCAAATTTAGAGATAGCCCATTCATATGGTTTATCAACAATCTTCTCTATCCCATCAAACATTCCTTGAGTGCCGTGTTTAGCGATGTATTTAACAATCATTTCTTCCATTTTCAAAATCGAATTAAATTGTCTTCAGCAATTCAATAGGCTTTATTCCTTCACTGACTGAACATTATCTAGTTACTTTTAAGATACCTGTTAGTCTATTTATTCACAGCTCCTTTGCTTTGGACGCAAATGAATAAAACAGCCACACTACATCAGCTTCTAAACACAATTTTTACTTCTTCGGACATGGCCACATTCCGTCGGGCCTGACACTTTACTACACCAAACTGTTAAAAATATAACACTATCACATTACGTCGGACAAAACCACACTACTTCGGGTTTTAGGTTGTATTTTTAAAACAGTTTACTTAGCCACAGTACGTCGGGCAAATCAACGCTGCTTTTTGGGATTTAAACTTCACAGAGTCACAGTGCGTCAGACTCACTACACTAAAACACACAACAGTTATGAAATAATTCTGTGACCACACTGCGTCGGGTCATTTCAGTTACTTTAGAAATTCATCAGAATTATCACAACAACTCACTCCGTTTCAATTACGTTAGAAACTTACACATCTGTTTCAGTTACAACTCTGCTACCACACTGCGTCGGGCTAATTCAGTTACTTTAGAATCTTAACAGAATTATAACAGACCAACAACAAGTTTCAGTTACTTTAGAAACTTTGACTTAAGCACTTTGCTTCAGTTACTTTAGAAACAACAATTCCAGTACAACTCTGCAGCCACACTGCATCAGGCTGATTCAGTTTCATTAGAATCTTAAACAGAATTTGTACAGAATAGGCTTAAGAACTTCTGCTAATACTGACTAAACCAAATTCTCTTCTGTCCTTAATTTTCTTTTCTAGATTTTTTTAAATGAGGGTGTTTCCCTGACAAATACCGGCAAAAAGAAAGAAACCGCTTTTCTTACCTTTCCTTGCTTTTATTCTTTTGGAAAATCCTCGTTGGGTGGCTCGCCAGTGTAAGAAAAAGTGAGGAGGACGTAGAAGATCTTGATGAAGATGTTTATTGCAGCATAGCAGTGGCAAAGTACATGTTGTACCTTGGGTTCAACAGAGTCAGAATGAACCCAGAACCTCCTTAGCTCAAACCTTTTATACAGTTAAAGTTTACTACCCTTAATGTAAATGAAGTTGCTCCTTTCATAACAGCTGTGGTCTGTATGTTAATCATGTTCTAACACCTCTTTGTCTGAGATGGTTCTGAGTGTCCCACACCCTCTTCCATGCTACAATGGGCCACCATTTGCTCAGGATGTAATCATCCTAAATGGTCTAGAAACAACATAACTGTTGACTTTCTTCTTCTCTATAATAATTAAGCCATATTGTGAAATGAGCATGATTAAACATATATTGTGGAGTGGAATCTGGGTCGAGGCAGACTATAATTTCTTACACCTAATATATGTGTACTGTGTGTAATTATTATGTATATATAAATACAAACACATTCATGTATATATTTAAGAAATATTTACAAGTATATGTATTTATTATAATTTTTATATAATTTATACAATATATAAATAAAAATATTTTGTACATAAATAACATATTTCTCTTAAATATATACATTAATTTGTGTGTATTTATATATACATAATAATTACACACAGTACACACACATTTATTAGGCAAACTCAAACTTTTATTTTGTATATGGTTAAACATGCTAAATTTTGGCATCCTTTTATTTATTTATTTGTTTGTTTGTTTATTTATTTATTTATTTAGCGCAGTCACCATGACAGTGGATTGTTTCATTGGTGGAGATGTTGGAACCCATTAGCTTGTAATTAATTGTAAAATATTTTTTAAATTAATTTTAAATAATTTAACACTTAATTGCTTTCCTGTTTTTTTTTTTTTTTGTTTTAATTGCTGTGTTATATGATGAAAAATAGCTAAATGAATGATGGAGTCTGATCATAAGTTGCACTTTAAACTATTTATACTAATATTATTTAATAATCAATTAGGTTATTAAAAAGTGGGTGGTTAGGTGGTTATATATAGTAACAATAAAGTATAGTAACTATATATTTTACAATATCTAAAAATATCTTACTACAAAATACTTTTGTATTCCTATAATTTTACTATAATTTTGGAGGAAAAACTTAATTATTAATTTATTTATTTACTTTTTTTTTTTTTTAACTTTAAAATAGACTTCACTTCCAGGCAAGCAGACCAAAATATTAACGACTCATGATACACTACACAGGTTTTTGTCCAATCAGATGCTCTGTAGAATGAGAATGTCCCGCCCCCAGTACCACCTAATAGCGAATCACTGTTCATGACTGTGGCTTTATTATGACAGATCACTTTATTCACAGCTGATTGGTCCAATCTGTTTCCTTGAGCCCCCCAAAAACAGAGTTTATTTGAACTAAACCCAAACTTACACTGAATCTGGTTTTGCTGAAGCCACTGGAGGATAAAAAGATCCACAAGCTCTATTTGTATCAAAAGAAACAATGCAAATAATGCGATTACGTGTTGCCCCTCCAGCCCTTTCTGGCCTCTCTGAACCCGGCGCTGGCGTCCCGTCCAGCCTTGGGTGAGGAATTTGGGCACTTATTCCTGTGAACCCATAAATTCCCTTGTGTTGTTTTGGATTTTATTTCTTGCAGCATTGTTTACTGCTGCGTGTGAGTGAGGATGATGAAGCACATGATCACAGCAGCGCATATGACACATCTGTCTTCATCAAGCAGCGTTTAAGGGTGTAAACTTTATCTCAAATCTATGATGAGACCCAGAGAGTGCACAGTTCTCAAAAAGTCTCCTGCAGTTTATGGACAGTGTCTGGAATGTTCTGTAAATAATCTGATTTATGAACATTGTTGTTAGTTCTGGAAAATGTCTGAGTTGCAGTTTTTTGGAGTGGCATTTCAGTGAAAAGTGTCTATCTAGGTTGAGGTCAAGCTTTCTCTTTTACCCACGCTGCACAGTTTTAACATTAGTGCGAATAATTCAGACCTGATCTCGAACATTTTACATTGAAACAACCCTGAAAAGAGGACTACATTTCTATTTTAATTTTGGTTTAATCCTGTCATGTGGGTTTAATCTGAACATTGAGGGTCTCCTCCCATTGACAGGGTTCTTTAGCTTGTAACAATTGCAGAACCCTTTTTGGTGCAGAATAGACTCTTATTTATAAGGTTCCATAAAGAGCTATGCTTTAATAGTGCTATATAAACAGGGATGCACATAAGTGGTGCGCAGGAGTCCATGCATGACCAAAACAAGAAATATGCTGGGTAAATAAGTTCAGATCACTTATTTGCGTACTGACATGGTTGACAGCTGTTAATGCACAATCACAATTTTAGAACTATTATATACTGTAAAAACGATTTGAGTCAATTTAAAATAATCTGTTACCCGGCTAAGTGTACTAAGTTGTACAACTTAGTGACAACTTAGATATTTGAGTTGATTCAACTTAAAAATTTAAGGCAGCAGGGTAACAAATTATTTTAAATTGACTCAACAAATTGTGTTTTTCCCCCCAGATTTTCATCCAAACTGAAAGCATAAATCTATTTAGGCATAGTCAGCAAAAAATTTGAAAGTTTGAAAATTATGAAAATTTGTGTGAGAAATGTAAATAAATAAATAAATAAAAAATAATAATAATAATACAAATTTAAATTAGGGCTGGCAGATGATTAATCGCATACAAAATAAAAGTTTGAGAGTATATTTAAATACAAACACATTCATGTACAGTATATATTTAAGAAATATTTACAAGTATATGTATTTATTATAATTTTTATAGAATTTATTTTGTATGTAAATAAAAATATTGTGTACATAAATACAAATTAATGTATATATTTAAGAGAAATTTATTTATATATACATAATAATTACACACATATATTAGGCAAACTCAAACTTTTATTTTGTATGCAATTAATCGCGATTTATTGTTTGCCAGTCCTAATTTAAATATTAGTGTTGCGTTTTTAAGTGCATTAAGTGCACTATAAAATAATTGTACTTTTATTTTATTTTTGCGTTTTAGTTTATTACCACACTTTTTTGTTTATTGTCTGTAAAAAGTAATTAAAAGTGCAATGATAACTATTAATGTATTGATGTATTGAGTACCAAACCTCCAAGTGCTCTCATGAGAACCAGACTGAAAAAGTTGCATGCATCAGTGTATTTTGAATCTTAATTGTGTTATAAAGAACCCTAAACTGTAACACAAAGAATGATTTTAGCATTAAAAATGCTTCTTTAAAGGGGTCATCGTCATTTTCCACAAGTTGATAAGATTCTTTAGGGTCTTAATGAAAAGTTTATAATATACTTTGGTTAAAAATTTTCAATTGTAGTGTAAAACAACACCCTTTTTACCTTGCCAAAATGAGCTCTGCAAAAATCATCCTGTTCTGGTCGAGGTTGCTTTAAATGTTAATGAGCTCTGCTCGCCCCGCCCCTCTCTTCTCTCTGTGGAGTGACGAGCCTGTTTACTTTAGCCGCGTTAAGCCTCTAAACTAGCTAACTAGCACGTTATTAGGAAAGGCGATCGCAAAGATTCATAAAAAAACCCTTATACTCACTTCTGCTGTAGGTGAAGCTGGATCACGAATGATTCACGAGAACATAGACGCATTTATGTAGATCGGGAGGCGCATTCCATTCATAAACAAACGTAATCCACTGCATCTTCAGCGGCTCAGATGTCGGGAGTAAATGACGACCACTATGTTCATTATTACATCCAGCAACACAACACCTCAATCGCTCAATCGGAGATATTCTTGTCTAAATTACATCCCTGCTCCAGCATCAAAACATGGAAGGTTACTGGACTGTTACAGCTGATCTGAGGTAAGACGCTCATGTCAATCAACTATTGTGGGAGCGCGGCCTCTGTGGGTGTGACGCCACAACGTCAGGCATCTGAAAAGGTCTAGATCTGAAAAAGGGGATATTATTTTTACAGATTAATTAAAAACCACTGCATGGATTTTTATCATTATAGGGTAGATTTGTACATACACTGCCAACACACATTAATGTTCAAACAACATGTAAAAGTGAACTTAGCATCCGATGACCCCTTTAAGACAATATGGTTTGAAATAGAACCGTTAGTTACTAATAAAAGTTCCAAGATCCTTTTTTTGTAGCATGAAGATTATTTGAATGATCTGAAGACCCCTTTTCTACTATAAAGAACCTTTTGTGGAACGGAAAGACTACAAGGATGTTAACGATTCTTCACGGAACAATCAATGAACAGTCATTTTGTGTAAAACGGCAAGTACTTCAAGAATAAATATAACACACAGGCTGGTCAGTGTATGCATTTGTTACATTTTTGGGTGGGAATGTCCTTTCCTGATATTGTTGTTTCACTCCTCCAGCACATTGCGTAGTTTATAATGTTACAAAGTTACTGGTACAAACCACAGCCAGGCTATTCAAGGCCATCTAATCGGGTCTTCCTGAATTGCAGAAACACATTGTATACTTTATGTGGAGGAATTTTTTAAACATGTCAAACATTCAGTATAATAAAGTGAAACATTTATGGTTTACAAGAGACGTTTTAAAAAATGTTAAAAACTCATTAAGGGTTTTCCTCCAACGCTCGGTTGAACAGCACTTCTGTTACCAGAGAATCCTTGTGTCTGATGTGGCCTCAGATGATGTGAAAGGTGTCCTGATAAAACGGTTACTCAAAATACAGCAGCGATAATGAGTTTGGAGAAGCAACACTGGCCAAAAACAGCCTCGAAAGCTTTGTAGCTGACTACTAGCTTGGCCCAGTTACTGTGTGTATTTTCTATGAAACTGTTGCTCGATGCATGTATAGAACATAAAATATATGCATTATTGTTTCTCTGGAAATGTATTAGACAGGTAGATTATGTAAGATTTGTTTAATGTTTCTGAAAGAAGTTCCTTGTGCTCACCAAGGCTGCATTTATTTGATCAAAAAATATTGTGAAATATTTTTACAATTTAAAATAAGTGTTTTCTATGTGAATATCTGTTAAAATGTAATTTATTTCTGTAATCAAAGCTGAATTTTCAGCATCATTACTCCAGTCTTCAGTGTCACATGATCCTTCAGAAATCATTCTAATATGCTGATTTGCTGCTCAACAAACATTTCTGATTATTAGGAATGTTGAAAACAGTTGTGCCACCCAATATTTTTGTGGAAACTGTAATACATTTTATTATTTTTTAGGATTTTCTGATTAATAGAAAGTTCAAAAGATCAGCATTTATTTGAACTAGAAATCTTTTGAAACATTAAATCTTGTTATTTCAGCAAGGATGCATTAAATTGATGAAGTCTTTTTAAAAAGTCACTGTCCGCTCGCTGACACACTTTTGAAAGGTAGGGTATATATAAATATTTATTGTTTATTTTTCTGTATGTCGCTAATTTCCAATCTTACCTATCTCTCCTTAAAAGCAGAATAAACCAGAACAAATGTGAAACCTCTCAATCAACTTTTTCATACCTTGGCAACTCAGAAGTTCCTTCAATCCTCAAAATGACAAAGCTGGCTTTCCTCATGTCTTTCCGCTTGTTCATTTAAACCGTGGAAGACAATCAGCGCTGGTGGATGAAAAATGTGATAAACATTGGAAAGAGGCTGGTTTGGGGTTGTGATGCTCTCTGGCTGGAGGATGAAGAGATGCTGAAGTTTCGCCAATAAATGTGATGGTCTCTCCTTGAAGGGTTTGGAGCTTAAAGCAAAAATAATAAATAAATAAAAGACAGCCATCATCTTCTGTCTTCACATTAAAACAGCTTGTCCTAGTGAGATCACAGTAAACCTGCACAATTTTACCTAAATCCACCTGGCATAAAATAATAAACTATGAAAACCTCACTACCATCACTTTCCCATCAGTAAGATTTATTTATTTTTTCTGAAAGAAAAGGAATTGCAAGGACTTACAAATTGATCAAAAGTGACAGACTTGCAAAATTTCAAATTTCAAATAAATGCTGTACTTTAGAACTTTCTATTCATCTGTGAATCCTGAAGAATAAAATGTATCACCGTTCATACATGGATGATAATTAGAAATGTTTCTTGAGCAGCAAATAACATATTAGAACAATTTCTGAAGGATCATGTGATGCTGAAAATTCAGCTTTGATCACAGAAATAAATTACATTTTACTATGTTTTCACACAGAAAACAGTTATGCTAAATTCTAATAATATTTCATAATATTACCGAATAAATACAGCCTTGGTGAGCATAGAGGGTCTTCTTTCAGAAACTTTTTAAAAAATCTGACCAACTCCAAACTTTTGAAAGGATTTTCAACTAATAATAATAACAACAACAACAACAACATTTATTGCAATTATTATTAAAAATAAAAAAGAAAAATGATAATAATTTATTTATTATTTTTAAGACAGAAATATTACTACTGTAATACAGCTACAATGTAAATATAAACATAGGTGCATTAGTAAGTATATTTATTATTTTACTTAATTTAAAATAATTACATTACTTATGTCTTAATACCTTATTATATAATAAGAATAATAATAACATTTATTGTAATTATTATTAAGAAATATTATTATAAAAATATGTAATTATTATTAAGAATAAAAAATTTAAATTATAATTGATCATTTATAAATATTTCTAAAGGAGCATGTGACACTGAAGACTGGAGTAATGATGCTGAAAATTCAGCTTTGATCACAGAAATAAATTACATTTTACTATATTTTGAAATAGAAAACAGTTATTTTAAACTGAAATAATATTTCATAATATTACTGATTTTACTGTATTTTTAATCAAATAAATACAGCCTTGATGATCATAAAGGGTCTTCTTTCAGAAACATTAAAAAAAAAAAAAAATCTCACCAACCCTAAACTTTTGATAGGATTATGGACAATAATAATAATTATTATTATTATTATTATTATTATTATTGAGAAAAATTATAATAATTTTATTATTTTAAGAAAGAAATGTTACTGTTGTAATACAACTACAATGTAAATATAAACATGGGTATATTAGTAAGTAGATTCATTATTTTACGTAATTTTAAATTACAATACTTATGTCTTAATATTTTATATACAATAATAATAATAATAATAATAATAATGATAATATTTATTGTAATTAAAAAAAAAATCAAATAATTTATTATGATTTCTGAAGGATCATGTGACAGTGAAGACTGGAGTAATGATGCTGAAAATTCAATTTGATCACAGAAATAAATTACATTTTACTATATATTGAAATAGAAAACAGTTATTTTAAACTGGAATAATGTTTCATAAAATTACAAATTTTACTGTATTTTTGATCAAATAAATGCAGCCTTGATGAGCATAAAGGGTCTTCTTTCAGAAACATTAAAAAAAAAAAAAATCTCACCAACCCTAAACTTTTGAAAGGATTATGGACAAATAATAATAATAATAATAATAACATGTATTGCAATTATTATTATTATTAAAAAAAGAAAAATGACAGTAACTTATTATTTTAAAAAAAGAAATATTACTGTTGTAATACAACTACAATGTAAATATAAACACGAGTATATTAGTAAGTAGATTCATTATTTTACTTAATTTTAAATTACAATACTTATGTCTTAATATTTTATATACTAAAATAATAATAATAATAATAATAATTATTATTATTATTATTATTGTAATTATTATGATGCTGAAGACTGTAGTAATGATGCTGGAAATTCAGCTTTGATCACAGAAATAAATTACATTTTACTATATAGTGAAATAGAATAGAATTATTTCAAACTGAAATAATATTTCATAATATATCTGATTTTACTGTATTTTTAATCAAATAAATGCAGCCTTGATGTGCATAGAGGGTCTTCTTTCAGAAACATTAAAAAAAAAAAAATAAAATCTCACCAACCCTAAACTTTTGAAAGGATTTTAGACTTTCTCCAACTTTAAAAAAAAATAGATGGGTTGATTAATGATTTAACTAAATCGACATAATAATTTAGAACCTCCTAAACAAACCGAGGGCTTCAAATGATCACTGTTTTCTGAGGGTTAAACACCTCCTTTCAAGTTTTTCAGGCCTGATTTCATATCCTCTCCCATATCTAATGAGGCTTGCCGGTGCCAGTTTCGAGTTCCTTCATCTATCACATCCTATTTCTGTTGGTTGCAGGTCAGAAAGGAAAGCAAGCGGGGGAATTTGGAGGTATAAAAGAATATGCGTATTCCCATGTGGATGAGAAAAATTGCTGTTTATGTTTCAGCGTAGGCTGACAGACATAATGTTCCTTTGTTTATGTTTTGGATGAGGACCTGCCTAGCAGCGGCCGCTAGATACGTGTCAAGACAGCCAGCGCTGGTGTATGACTGTACTGCCGTTTCCCAGAATGCCAAAAACTGGCACCTGAAAGCGTTTGTCATGGGATTATGCGATCTGAGCTCGAAAAGTCCTATTTGAATATATTTGTTTGAATTGGTATTCCTCCTCCGCGTGCACAAACGCAACAGCTAACTAGATCTTGGCGGCCAAACTTCGCTAATGAATATTGAGGTGGGCCCAAATGGAGTATAGAGTGATAACTAAATGAGAATTCAGCTCCTCTGCCTGCTGTTTCTCCTCGATGGCCTGCCGTTCGGAGCCGTCATCAATAGCTGGAAAGGAAGTAATCCACAGTGGGACAGGAGCCCCGAATCAACCCACTTCCCACGGAAAGAGCCCGTCGCGGCGGACACCAGCGCACAGGAACCGCAGCAGACCAAAATAAATGCGAATCCTCTCCCGTTCGGCCCTCCAAATGTTAACTTCCCAGCGAGCAGCATTTGAGGACAGCGTGGTTTTCATTTGCTTTGATGTCGGCCTTCGCCGCGTCTTTCTCCTCCTTCGTTCAAACCGTCGAAGACAATGGATGAAAAATGCGGTAAACACTGGGGTCGCGACGGCTGAAATTTGGCCAGCGTTTGCGCTTGAGCCGCACGCCACCGGCCTTCTGCGCGCATCTATGGGAGAAGCCAGCGATGATTATGCAACTCGTTACTCAACAGTTCCTCCACAATGCAGATGAAATGGCAAATGTATGTAAGCTTTAGCTGATTCATTCCAGGTTTCTTCCACGAGCTGTGACTTTGAGGAGCTCTCCGGGAACGGATCCGAGAGGGAGGTGACGAGGGGAGCGGACGTGCTTCCAGAGCTCAAAAAATGTCGTCCTCAGAAAAACCGGCGACCTGAAAGAGAGCCATGTTTGCTTTGGATGCAATCAAAAGAGTCACCGAGCGATAACGGATCTTTCTCTGTTCCTGTAAATGACCCGTTGACAGACGGAAAGGAGACCGTCCTTTGTCCTCGTGCCATCGCTGTACCAAAAAAGAAACGATGGCAAAAAAAGAGCGCTTCCTCTTGTATTCGATCTATTTTGGTCTTACTGTGGGATTAGAGTTTGTGTAGGAGAGACCTTATGCTTCTACGCTGCTTTAGTATCCAAAATTAATGAATGTGCTGCGTAATGTTGTCACAATAGTGAAATTTCACTTAAAAATGTAAAATTCCACAACATTAGGACAACATTTTAATGTTTATCTGTTCATTTATTTTTTACCATATTGTTTGGAACTCTTGTTGTCTGAGATAATAATAATAATAAATAAAAAATAAAATAAAAAAATAATAATAAGAAGAAGAATAAGAACAACAACAATATTTATTGTAATTATTATTAAAAACAAAAAAAGAAAAATTATAATCAATGATTATTTATTATTTTTAAGACAGAAATATTACTGTTGTAATACAACTACAATGTAAATATGATAATAAATGTAAATTGCAATATTTATGTATTAATAGCTTATATACAGCAAAAATAATAGTAGTAGTAGTAGTAATAATAATAATAATATTGTAATTATTAGTAAACATAAAAAGAAAAAAAATTATAGTCATTTTTTAAGACAGATAAATGACTGTTGTAATACAACTATAATGTATATATAAAAATATAAATATATATTATAAATATAAATAAATATAATAAATATAAATATTCATTATTTTACTTAATTTGAAATTACAATACTTATGTCTTAATAGCTTATATACTGTAATAATAACAGCAGCAAAAATATAATAATAACATTTTATAATAATAATAATTATTAGTAAAACTACAAAAAGAAAAATTCTAATAATTTATTTGGTATTTTTAAGACAAATATTACTGTTGTAATACAACTACAATGTATATATAATTGTATATAATTATATTCATTATTTTACTTATTTCTTAATATTATATGCTGCAATAATAATAATAATAATAATACCATTTATTGTAATTATTTTTTAAAATAAAATGAGACATAATCATTTATTATTTATTATAGTTAATATAGAAATATCACTGTTGTAATATAACTACAATGTAAATATAAAGTATATTAAGTATATTAGTATATTCATTATTTAACTTTTAACTTAATTTTAAATTACAATACTCTTGTCTTAATGGCTTATATACAAGAAGAAGAAGAAGAACTACTCTTGTAAAACAACTACAATGTAAATATTATATAGTAAATCTAGTAATAGTATATTAGTAAGTGTATTCATTATTTTACTTAATTTTAAATTACAATACTCATGTCTTAATAGCTTATATACTGTAATAATAATAATAAATGTTACAATAATAAATAATAATATAAATAATACAAATAAGTAAATAAATAAATACATTTCACACTGCAGGAGTAAAATTACAATACTTATGTCTTATTAGCTTCACCTGCAATACTTAAAACCCCAAAACTGCAGGCAAGCCTTTAAGGTTTTTTGTGATCACATTTATGCTTCTCATTACAAAATCTAATGAAACACAGTACGCAAGAATGTTGGAAATTAGGCAAATGTGTAAGCGTAACACTTACATTTTGCAGCATTTGCAGTGGAAACAACGAATCATGAGCTGCTAGCGTGTAAATAAACACAGTGCCACACTTCACTCTGAAATATGTAGTGCGATGGACTATATTTCACTTTCTGTGTAATTTTGACAACGCTAGTGCTGCATCAGCATCTTTTCCTGAACTCATATTTACCTCCAGCAGCATGTAATCATATTTGTTGCTAATTTTAGATAATCCTTATAAATTAAAAAGGTTGATCTTGTACAGTGATGGTCCTCTTTTGTAACTGACCTCCTGCATCATAAACAGACAAAAAATAACCTCTTGAGTTACACAACCCGAGATTAGAGGATTTTGGTGTCACAGCAGCACAGAGAGAAAGCGTTTACATTCGAATGTTGATCTGCGGCTGATGTGAAATGTGTGTTCATATCACAGATGCTGAACTACATTTTAATGGGATATTCCTACTTGCTATCTCTGAGTGCCAATCATAACGATGTTCAAAACTGAAACGTTCCAGCCTTGGCCTCTGATTGGTCGATATAGTAGTCATGGCAACAATTTGCAACATAGTAACACTGTTACCTTTCTTTTTTTTATCATCAATACAGTGATCCCTCTTATATCTTCCTGCAAAATGACGTATTTTTGTAGGCCAGCGCAGAAGCTTGCATCACCCTGGTTCCCTCGACAAAAACCAGATGGGTTTTCAATTGCCATTGGGATGATTATAGAAAATAAGTATGTACATGTTTTGTTCATCAAGATAATCTTTACAAATAAACACACGTTTTATGAAAGACAAAGCTTAAATATAATAACCTGAAATAAAAAGCTAAAGTTAAAAGAGCTACAACAGTTGCATGACTGCAATTGTTACTGCTGCTAATCTTCCAACAAATATTTATTTTATGTTCATTTAAAATGTACAAGTTGGAAAGTTTGAGTTGGAATAGTTTGCCAGAAAGCAGTTTATACACTGTAAAAGTGCACTAGTGAGTATTTTATATTTCATTCTGCATTTTATGTCATAAAATAAAATGTAAAAGTGTGATGAGCTTGTGTTAAACGCAGACAAATATCAGGTATTTATCAAAAACCCATAAAAAAACAAAAAAACAATCGACTTCAGTTTGAAAGAGCTGGAACTGCTCAAATGCTCCTAAAATGTGTGTCTGGGTTTTCGTCGTCATTAAATCAGCTCAGTGATTTTTGTTGTGAATTTGGTGGGAACTACCTGGTGTGAAGATCTTCCTGGGTATCACGATGTCCATGTGACTTCATAAAGACGATATCGGATTTGGGGATTTCCGTACGAGTCTCCAAGTTGATCTTCCGTCTGTTCTACAGCACTTATCCAAATAGAATGCTGGAAATTCCAAGCGTAGCGTTGTATATTGACCACATTTTCAAAAAAACACATGAGTCGGGTTAAACCGATCATGAGAACTAGGTTTTATTATCTGAGAACCACAATTTGAAACCACAAAAGTTGATGCACAACAATATACAACATGCATGTCTTGAAGAAGGAGCCACAGTGGCACACACGGATGCAATAATAACAAAGTGTGTAACTAAGATGTTTTGCCTGTATCGTGGAGCAGACAGAAATGCTCTCTTAACTGATATGATGAATTGCTGGGTTTGGCTGAATTATGAGCGGCTCCTGCTTTTATTTGATCAGTGTGAGGGATTGTGGTGGAAATGTAATGCAGTAAATAAGGTCTCACTCCCTCACAGTCTTTGGGGATCTGCAGAAAAACGCTGGAGAAGGATCTCAGGTCAGCGGTTGTTTTCAGCAGAGAAGTATTTCGCTTTATCACGCTGCTTCTCCCAGAATTGACCATAGGGAATGTGGGTGTGTGTGAGCGAGAGTGACATTTCAGAAGGTTTAATGGACCACATACCTTGAAGCTCAGGTATGTGAGATGCTTTCTACTTTGGTGGCCAAACATACCTGAGTTTGCAACCTTTCATTATGAATGAAACCTTGTTACTGCAACTGCAACTACTACTGCTCTCTCTCTCTCTCCCTCTCTCTCTCTCTTTCTAATGTAGGGCCCTAGGATTTCCATAATGCGGAAAACTTGTGGAATGACTTGTGGAATGTAGCCACAAATCAAAAGTAGGGCTGTACAGTTAATTGAGTTGTGAAATTGACTTGTGTCTGTGATTATTCAAATGTAAAAAGACAGCTATGAAGTCTGCATATTCTGCAAGTCATTTCAATTGATAAAACTAACACCAGAAACACAGAAAAGATCCTCGCTACAACCCGGCAAAATAAATGTTTGGTTTTACTTGAAGAAATTGTGACAGAAATACATTACTATTGTACAGTAGAATGTGCTTTGCAAACAAACAAACAAATAAATAAAATGTTGTTATTATTATTATTATTATTATTAAGAAATATCAGACAAGTTTTCTTTGTTCCATTAAAAATTATATAATTTTAAATATATATCACTCTTTAAATATTGTAAATAACACATGCCCAGTATCTGCAATAAAATGTTAATTCTTTTACATTATTTTCTAAAATAATTAGAAATAAATTATTTGAAAATTAATTAATATAAAATAAATAAATAAAAAAAACAGATTTATATATAGAACCTTTTTGACTCTGTAATATAAATGTATTATAGTATTTTTCACAAATAAAGTTGTTTTTTTTTCCTCACTGCACTCATTAATCTGGCAAATTTGTGTGCATGACTATCAAAATAAAAGTCCTGCTTTCATATGATATTACACAATTTAAATATCATAAATAACACATGCATAAAGTTCAGCAATAAAATTGTATACATTTTATTTTTAGAAATACATTTGAAAATTAATTAATATTAAAAAAAATTAAAGTTGATGTAAAATAAACAAATTTACCTATAGAAACATATTGATTCTGTAACATAAATGTATATATAAAACCTTTTGATTCTGTAATATAAATTTATTATACTATTTTTCACAAATAAAGTTGTTTTTTTTTCCTCCAATGTACTCGGTAATCTGCTAAATTTGTCTGCTTGTATATGATATTACACAATTTAAATACCATAAATAACACATGCATAAAGTTCTGCAGTAAATTGTATTTATTTTATTTTTAGAAGTACATTTGAAAATGAATTAATATGAAAAAATTATTGAAGTTGATGTAAAATAAACATTTATATATAGAAACTTTTGGATTCTGTAATATAAATGTATTATAGTATTAAAGTTGTTGTTTAGTTTAGTTTTTATTTTTTGTTTTATTATTCGAAAATCAATTAATATGAAAAAACAAACTGAAGTTGACATAAACTAAACAGATCTATATACAGAAAAAATGTAAGTATGTATTTTAACAAATAAATAAACTATTAAAAACGCAAATAGAAAACTAGGCACTGCATTCGTAATCTAGTACATTTGTCTGCAGGACTTTCTAAATAAAATTCCCGCTTCTGATGCTAATTTAACTAAATAATAAAAGTTGATGCCAGTAATTAAAAAATGTTAAATATCGTCCGATATATCGGTTTAGGCAAAACATCGGTTGACCATTACAATTGAGTGCTTGGCCCAGTGCCATACAGTTTACATTACTGCTTTGACAGGACCATTTATTTATTTGTTTATTTATTTATTTGCATTTATATACAATATATAGAGGTTTTTCAAATACAAATTTCAAAACCACTTTCATACATGAAAAACATTTTACTCTGCTGCCACTTCAAATCTGTGTCTTGAAGCAAAGCAGGTTGAGAACCACCGGGATAGATGTCAAATATGTCAAACTGGGAAAGTGTCTTTTTTGTAGTTTCTCCTCTCAAAGGCTGAGCGAGCACACAAAAGGAGGTGAAACCATAGAGCCGGGCCAAAAGCGCTAATGGATAAGTGATGAAATCGCGTTTCCTGCGCTCTGAAAAGAGTGCTGAGAAGTTGCTCGGCCTTGATAAGTTTGATGGCTGCACATGCAAATAGTTTGTACATTAAAATAGCTCGCCGGATCAAGTCAAACACGGTCGGAAAACATGATGAAGCTATCAGCCAAACCTGAGTTACTTCTCCTTTGACAGATGCTGCCTTTTTCCAAAAAGTTCAGATTTCAGAGGTCCAAAGGATGTTTTTTTAAGGAAATAATAATAAAAAAAAAGCTTGGTAGCAACCAAGAATACTGTTTTACTGGCAAGGCAGAGTAGTTTACTGGAAATATGCGTCAGGGAAAAGTATATATTACTCCGTTTGTCTATGTACATGTGTGTTTCTGCAGTGATGAAGTGTGTCGTCAAAAGACACGGTGCCTACGTGACTTGGATCGATCGTTTCAGGTGAGAGAAAAGTCTGGAGGATTTGGCTCAGGACCATGCAGTAGTGACATTTATATTTATGGTAGTTTCTCCATGACTACCAGGCAGTGTTTAGCAGTATGATCTTTCAGTAAATCCTATTATGCTCTCTTTAATCTCCAATCTAAACCTGGGCAGGGCTTTTTCCAGCAGTGCGGTTTTAACACATTACTGCATTATCCCACTATCACTCCATACATCCATGATGGCTGACATAACCATTAAAGAGGTCGTTCACCTGAAGGTTGATTTTCTGCCATTATTTCTCAAACCTTTGTTATTCCAGACCTGTATGGCTGTTGAGCATGAAAGAAAATGGTTAAGTATTGTGTTGTTAACAAGGCTTCAAAAACATACAGAACCAAGTAGCGTTAAAACATTTTGTGCGCTATTGTCAAATGCACTCTTTACATCTGGATAGCCTCTGGATATTTTGCATTTTAAACCTTTATTCAAATGCATTGCCAATGTGTGCACAACATGTCATTTTTATTACATAAGAAGTAGGGCTGCACGATAAATCGAAATGAAATCGCAATCGCAGTCTTCATCTGAAGGCCAGAGGGAGCTCTTGCGCGGAAACTCCAAATGCGCCTGAAGAAAACACCCAGGAAATCACGATCGCTGCAGATAAGTAAACACAAGCTTTACCTGCTTTCATTGATTCAACGTGACTAATAAACACATGACTACGACAATGTATGGTTTATCCGAATTCTTGCTATAATTTTCCTTATAATACAGTATATAATAATACAATATAGCGTAGCTTTTCGGTGAACTACAGCTCTGTGTACTAAATGCTGCTTCATCTGAGCGCCTGCTGGAGATTTACTACTGATTACACAATGGGTCTCCTTAACTAATAATTGCATGTCAAAATAGAGACTCGCTCTGGCCGAATCATTTGAATCAGTGAGTTGTTAATTGGAAACTCACTTTGACCAGATCATTTGAATCAGTGATTTGTTGACTGGTGACTTGCTCTGACAAGATCATTAGAATCAGTAAGTTGTTGACTGGAGACTCGCTCTGACTGGATCATTTGAATCGGTTAGTTGTTGACTGGTGACTCACTCTGACCGAATCATTTGAATCAGTTAGTTGTTGACTGGAGACTTCGCTCTGACTGGATCATTTGAATTGGTGAGTTGTTGGCTGGTGACTCACTCTGACCGAATCATTTGAATCAGTTAGTTGTTGACTGGTGACTCCTCTGAGCGAATCATTTGAATCAGTTAGTTGTTGACTGGTGACTCACTCTGACGAATCATTTGAATCAGTTAGTTGTTAGTTGTGACGGATCCATTTGAATCAGTGAGTTGTTGACTGAGACTTCAGCTCTGACTGGATCATTTGAATTGGTGAGTTGTTGGCTGGTGACTCACTCTGACGATCATTTGGAATCAGTTGGTTGACTGATGACTCACTCTGAACGATCATTTGAATCAGTTAGTTGTTGACTGGTGACTCCTCTGACCGAATCATTTTAGATCAGTTAGTTGTTGACTGGTGACTCACTCTTTGAATCAGTTAGCTGTTGACTGAAATCATTTGAATCAGTTAGCTGTTGACTGGTGACTCACTCTGACCAAATCATTTGAATCAGTTAGTTGTTGACTGGTGACTCACTCTGACCGAATCATTTGAATCAGTTAGTTGTTGACTGGTGACTCACTCTGGCCGAATCTTTTGAATCGGTGAGTTATTGACTGGAGACTCACTCTGGCTGGCCATTAGTTGGCACTGTCACTTTGTAAGGAAACACCACATGCATGTACACATACACATTCCTATAGTTGTGTATATACAGACTGAACACATATATATGCTAATATATGCTAAACACATAATATGCATGTGTATGATGCCACTGTTTCACAAATTCACGTTTTCATAGTTTACTTGGTGGTTGTTTACATGACACCATTTTCATTAAAAAACAGAAAGCTGCTTTTTGACCGTTTATTAACATGACAACAGCATTTTGGGGACCTGAGAATGCAAACTTTTAAAAACTTTTAATTTTTTTTTTAAATGATGCCATTATTGTCTTCAAAAACTTATGCACGTGTGTATGTGTTCATGTATTTTATTTATTTACAAAATGACATTGCCAACTACTGGCCATAATACAGCATTTTAAGTCATTTTCACAGATTTGTGTGATTGGTGATCATTTTGACAATGTTGTCGTCCATAAGTGGAAAAACACAAATGAAAAATGTTTCAGTATTTATGTGTAATGTACCCATGAAGACGGTGTTGTTTTAAAAAAAATTCAGTCCCTCAATATGCTATTGTCATGTAAATGAAAGGCCAAAACACATAAAAGTTTTCCATTTTTAGTTCAAAAAATGTAATGTAAACACCCCCTCAATCCTCCCAGATGAGTAGAGTTTAATTTGAGTTGGTGTGTGTTTTCTCCTATTCTCCTGAAGCGTTACTGACAGTAGGGAGCTCCTCACCTCCATAGGAATTAATCTGGAGAGATATCTGAAAGACTTTCCACTTTCCCCCCTCAGACTTTCCTTACACAACTGTTTGTTGATCCTCCTTTGATCTCGGTGAGAGTCCACAAAGCCTATGCTTTCAGTTGAAGCGGCTTTTGGAACTTCCTGTAAATACAGTACATAATGAGACCCCAGATTAGATGCTGTGTTTTCATTTATCCCAATGCAAACATTTCATGTCACTGCAATTAATTAAGATCAAGATCTGTTATTCTTACCCAAAATGTCTCTTTCCCATCCTTGGCGCTTTAGTTTTAAGTTTCCATGGTGCCATCCCAGTCAACTGTGGAGGCACGACTGGCCAAAACTGGTTTGACAGCATGCGCACCGCTGCTCGATCGAGTGGGAATGAGTAGTAACAAATGCATGAGCTGAAAAACAGAGGAAGGAGAGGTATTCCCACTGGGTTGTTTATCCAGGCTTAAAGCTCTGCTAGACCTTTGCCACGCTGCCACGGCTATGAAGTCATGCTTTCTGACAAAACCGGCCCCAAAGTCCGTTGTGTGAATGAGCAGGCAGAAGTGGTCAGCGGGGAGTGCAGATCTCTGACCATTCTTTGACATCATGGGAAAAGTTCTCTCGAATTCTCTCTATAAATGTGCAAACAGACCCCATTATCTTCAAGCTAAAGCACTCATGGCCTGGAATTTCTCAGAGATATGCTCTTCAATCCGGGGATGTTATTTTAAGTGAGTTTGATTGGTCTGGTTTGATTGAAATCGTGATGTCTGTTTAGATGAGTGGTGTTCCTTTGGTTTTGGTGCGGTAACTTAATATAGAAAACTGCATGATCAAATGCAGGGAGAATTGTGGACAGGAGATATTTGTACAAGAGGACTGTTTTGATGCCAAGCACCCTCAAAAATTATTATTAACTCTTTCCCCGCCATTGGCGGAATTTCCCGGCTTTCGGTGTTTTCAGTGGTGTACGGTAGGAGGTGCTATTATGCATCTTCAGAACGAATATTAAACGTCTGGCTCAAAACACGGCGAAGATGGAAGTGATTGACTAAATCTGTGTTTTGTTCATTGTTCTGAATCTGATCCAGATGTAGTTTTTGTGGAAAAAAAAAAAGATTTTTCTCTGTTATTAATTTTTTATTTTTATTTTTTTGCACATTTTGGTTTGTTTGAAATGTTTCTTTTTTATGAACTTACCATATTCATATTCAAGTGTTGATAAAAAGATTGCATATTCAGGTATTCATGCAACAAAATATTCTAGGGGCCATGAAAATTTTGTGAAAATGATCAAAAATGCTGGCGGTGGCTGGTAACTTTTTTTTTAATGCTAGTGGGGAAAGAGTTAATAAAAGCAGCTAAATATTTTCATGTATACAGACCCATTTATACTGTGTGAGAGGAAAAATATGATATTATAAGAAAAATGTTTTAAGGGAAATTTTTGTTAATTATAATATGTGGGTAGTTGACAAATAGGCAGTAAGTAAAAGACCATTTTTGATCTTTGAGAAAATATAAAGGGTCACTAACTCGGTCAGTTCTTTCATTGTTTTTCTTTTTGTTTTTGTACCAAAAATTTGTCCTATGATGTGACAGCAAAATTTAAGAGAGAGAGAAAAGAACGTAATAATATACAAATAGCATGAACATTTTTTTATATTCATTGTTAGACACTTTCATATAGTGTTATTTATTTAATATGAAATTATAATTAACATTATTTCAAGACAAACCTTGACAACAAGACATTTGCTGTCATCCGTTCAAAACTGCTAAAAAGTATACCATTTTAAAGGGGTCATCGGATGCAAAGTTTACTTTTACATGTTGTTAAAAATCCATGCAGTGGTTTTTAATTAAAATAATATCCCCTTTTTCAAATTGAGCCATTCTCAGATGCCTATCGGTGTGGCGTCACATCCGCAGAGGCCACTCCCACGATAGTTGATTGACATGAGCGTTTTACCTCAGACCTAAATCAGCTGTAACAGTCCGACCTCCATTGTTTCGATGCCGGAGCAGGGATGTAAATTAGACAAGAAAATAGGTGTTGTGTTGCTGGATGTAATAATAACCGTAGTAGTCGTCATTCACTCCCGACATCTGAGCCGCTGGAGATGCAGTGAATTACGTTTGTTTGAAGGGAATGCGCCTCCCGATCTACATAAATGCATCTATGTTCGCGTGAATCATTCACGATCCAGCTTCACTTACAGCAGAAGTGAGTATAAGGGTTTTTTTTAGGAATCTTTGCGATCGCCTTTCCTAATAACGTGCTAGTTAGCAAGTTTAGAGGCTTAACGCGGCTAAAGTAAACAGGCTCGTCACTCCACAGAGAGAAGAGAGGGGCGGGGCGAGCAGAGCTCATTAACATTTAAAGCAACCTCGACCACAACAGAATGATTTTTGCAGAGCTCGTTGTGACAAGGTAAAAGGGTGTTGTTTTACACAACAATTGAGAATTTTTAACCAAAGTATATTATAGACTTTTCATTAAGACCCTAAAGAATCATATCAACTTGTGGAAAATGGGCATTCGATGACCCCTTTAAGATGAGTGATGTTTACATTGCCCCTATTGTAATACTCAACTGTAAAGATGTTTTGAGATAAAAACAAATCTGTGGTTCTTATGTGTGTCACACCATAGGACATACGTTCACACTAAAGGACAGAAATGGTAGTTATTAAAATATTTCTATTTAATTTTGAACATGTCAAAGGAAAAAGAAAGTTTAGTTTTGATACAAACAATGTCAACATGTTTTTTTTTTTTTTAAACAAAACAAAATAATTTTCATCAACAAAAATCAGTGTTTTAGCCCCCCTCGCTGCATGTGTGGCACAGCTAAATTTGATTGATATTCAGACTATATTCATTAAGATGTGAATGATTTCTATGATTCCATTTACTTTCTGCATCATTCTCTTGAAATCTCCTCTCTTCTGGTGGATCCCTGTTGATTTTCGGTCTAAATGTCCATGTCCTCTGTCTTCAACTATTTTTTCAGAAAAAACCAAGTATCACAAAGGTTAATTATTTTCATGATACTTTATAAGAAAACAGGTTTTCTTTTTTTTGTCCTATTTTTCTTGACAGGACAGTAGAGATGAGACAGGAAGTGAGTAAGAGAGAGAGAGAGGGGTGGGGTGGGGTGGGGAAACGCCCACAAGGCGGGATTTGATCTCGGGACACCCGAGGTGCAACTGCACCACATGTCGGCACACTGCCCACAAGGCTATTGGTGCCGACACAGAACTTTAAAACTGTTTAATGTAATTTAATTATTGCATTTAAGAACACTGAAAATTATCAAAAATAATAAAATGAGTTAAACAAATTTTAATTATTTAAAATGCTAAAGCATGACATCTTTTCCTATGGTGTGACAGTACAGGCATCACACCGGAGGACATTTCAGTCTTGACAGTTTTGTGTCATTATTGCTGTTGCTATTTCGATCTAACCTATTAGCAGTTAGCAAGACACATTTGCATAATTTTCCATGATAATGTAATTTAACATACAGTTTTTAATCTAAAAATATAATTTAGGGATGTCACACCAAAGGACAACAAAACATAACACTTTTGTAGTGGTTACAAAAAAGTTAAACATTTGAACAGTTTTGAAAGAAAACTTTGCCATTGTGCACATCATTGGCTTCACAGGAGGCTTCAGTAACACAACCGTGAATGGGATCCTTCAACTAATTAAAGTTTTCTCTGGAATTAGTCAATTTAAAATCAGGGCATCTTGTTGCACCATAGGACATGGTTTTCAGAGACAAAATGTATCAAGTTCCCACACTTTCAGAAATGTATTCTTTTCTTTTTAATTCACAAAAGTTCACACAAACAGTCACACCATAGGACCATATTTCCTAGGATCAATCTAGGATAGGTTGCTAGGTTGAACGTTTCATACTAACATTTATTTATTTATTTGTTTATTTGTTTGTTTATTTATTTAAATTTCTATCTGTCTGTCTGTCTGTCTGTCTGTCTGTCTGGTTATCTAGCTGGGAGGTTCATATGGGCCACCCGTAGACTAGCACAGTCTGGCTCAGCTAGATTATTTACGTCTCTGGGTTTGTCAAGGCGCACATGACCTGGTAAATCAAATATGTAAAGATTATCCCGAGCAGCAGGACTTGCTCTGAACGCTCGCCAGTACCTCCTACGGTTTGTCTTACCTTTAATAGATTGTCTAACCATGACAATTCGGTGTGTTTTCCACCGCCTTTCCTCCCTGTGGGTTCTAATGCAGATGTATGTTTGGAGTAGTCTGGAGTTTATTTCTCCGTTCCTAAATCGACCTCACCATTATTATGGCTCTCTTGCCTTTGTGGCACAAAACCGCAGTGGTTTCTATAAAAATATTCTCCGTGCAAAGAAACAAAAGCCTGACGTGTTTAACTCTGATATTTATGTTATATCAAGCTCTTATTATCGAGGAAATTTGTAAGCACTTCTCGTCGAGCTCGCTCATCAAAACACTGGTTAGGGTGTCATGTGGTGCGGTCCAGGCCATCGACCCTGATTTAGTATGAATGATATGCTACAGCGTATTTATTTGAGCTCGGACTGCATTCTTGGAACGAGGTCTTGGCTCGCGTTTCTGACCAAAGTGGCCATGCTAATAGCGATAGCACGTCGACCCAGCAGAACTCAGCACCTCTGGAGTCTGGAACGGCAACGTGCAATTACGCAGCCGTTTACTGCGAACCCGACATGAATCATAGCAGCTTAAGCAAGAAAGAGAATTAGCAATATTATCATCGCTTAGCAACAAGTAAACTTGAGGGTCTGGGTGCATAGTGTGGTCGTGTGGGAGATAGAAGAGCAGAGGATCCCACGGCCTTCACGCAGCTCCACGCCACACTCCCGTACAGATAACGGCACCGCGTTCCCACAAATCCCTCTGCTCAGGGCTTTTATGTTGTCATGGCAGCGGTGTCTAGCCAAAAAGAGCAAAAGGAAAGATAAAAAATGGATTCATTAAATCAAATTGCAGTGATTTAATGTGGTCGAATTACAGTTCAAAGACAGCATAAAGGAGAGGAAACAGGTCATGAACCTGAATTTGGCCCACTTGGTGAATCGAATCCACCCAGAGGGGTTGCTGTTCGTAATGCCTGATCAAACAAAAACACTTCTGCATAAATGTATAATTAAACATTTACATGTAATGTACTATATCTAATATTTATATATATATATATATAAATTATACAAACGATTTTTTTGTGATTGATCCTATTTCTTACTGCATTTCTCATTGACAGTATCTGTATTTGTTTAAAAATGCTCAGTAGTTGACATACTTTGTTTTAAGTCTGATTCATGAATATGGTTAAAATATAAGGATTTATGTTTCAGTTGTTGCATCTATTGAAGTCGACGTGAAAAAAAAAAAAATAAAAATATAATAAAATTTTCTAATAAAAAATATAATAAAATATATAATAATTTTTTTATAAATATTAGGGATGCACCAATACCACTTTTTCCAGGACAAGTCTGATACTGATACTTTTATTTTTGGCATTGCTGATAATGATACCTGTATTTCATTGCATTTGTAATTTTTGTAAAAAAAATTGGGTACAGAAACCAAAAAAAATATGAATCATGTGGCTTTATTCACCAAATAGGCATTTCCTTCAGTTATTTTCATACTTAAAATATATTGTACAAGCTTTCACTGTTGATTTTTTTTGCTCTATGGTATTTTATCTTTAATTTAATATCCTATTATAGCTGCTCCATTGTCATAACAATCAATTTTTTGAAACTGAGGTTCATCTGAAAGCTGAATAAATAAGCTTTCCATTGAAATATAGGACAATATTTGGCCGAGATACAACTATTTGAAAATCTGGAATCTGAGGGTTCAAAAAAAATAAAAATATTGAGAAAATCACTTTTAAAGTTGTCCAAATTAAATTCTTAGCAATTTGATCTTCATGGAATGTGATTTTTACTTAATATCCTAATGATTTTTGGAATAAAAGACAAATCGGCAATTTTAACCCATACAATGCATTTTTGGCTATAGCTACATATATACCCATGCTACTTAAGTGGTCCACGGTCACATTTTCTGAATTATAAGTTGCATTTATCAACTGAAATGTGCTGCGATTTTATATTCCAAAGCCACTCATTTAATGTCAAGCAAAGAAAGTATGAGCAATCCACATTCACATTTGTATTGGTGCAGCATGAGAGAGATGTGCATAGCCTGTGAATGGGTCTGAATGGGTTATGTGCCTTTTAAAAATCTTTAACATTAAGACAAGTATGATATATATTAATACGTTTTAAATTAATATAGCATGTTCGACTCATCCCTTTTCTTTAAAATGGTTTAAAGGTTTGAAATTCATCTCGGGCTACCAAAACTGAAGACTGCCTACCAAAAAGTTGTGCACATTTTAGGACTTTTTATTTAGCAAACAAAAAAAGGTTCCATCTACAAAGTCGAACTCTAACTTTGTTCTGTAAGGTCTGTCAGGGGAGTTTTACCCTACTGCAGCAGATAGAGATCCATCCGTGTTAGATATAGCCTTGGTCTGGGTCACTAAAGCCTCAAATATGTAATGACTGACGAAACATTCATGCATTTAAGTGTGTTAATCTTTGTTAAACAACTTAAGCATTGCGTGTTTTCTTGCAGTTTAAAATCTTAAAATGTCTCAAATTTTACAATTTTAAGCCTTAAAGCCAAATAGTCAACTGTCTAATTGATGGGGTCTTAATTACAACAATAAAAGTTAGCAGGTTATCTCAGACATACTGATCTTTAGAGAGAAAGCAATTTTACCTGTCCCACTTTCTGTGGAATAAAGTCCT
This sequence comes from Labeo catla, assembly GCA_012976165.1. NCBI lineage: Eukaryota > Metazoa > Chordata > Actinopteri > Cypriniformes > Cyprinidae > Labeo > Labeo catla. Next base: position 1,230,087 of record VONZ01000052.1, on the reverse strand, counting down.
GGTCAGATGTATTACAATAGTTACTCAAATATATATGTATCATAGGAAGCATTAAATTTGCTTTTCTCATACATGTTGACACATTGT